>CM023619.1:15732193-16052193 GCA_013358685.1 Antennarius maculatus
CTGTTGATTTTCCTTAACCTCAAGGTGACATAAGAAGTAAATGTTTTTGGTGTTTAGTGGAATGGTTGGACAGCTATCTGTCAGATTAGCACAGAAATTGTACAGACATCCACAGTGCTTCAAGGATAAGACTCCTTAATGTGAGTCAAAACATTTGTTTTTCCAATACATATTCATCATCCGCAGGATGGATTGGCACAAAGTGGAGTCTTCCATTTTTCCATAATGGTGATTCCTGCAAACATTTGGTATTCCCTGACGTTTCAAGTGTCCAGTTGCTCTAGGGACAAACTAAAGTAACTGGAGTGTAAATCTGAAACAGTAATGCCTTTGGTCCCTTTAAAATGAATGTATACACCAATAACTTTAGATTTTCTTTTGTTTGGTGTTAACAGCCTATAGCAATATTAGCAAGTTTGAAGCTGTCCTCATATCAATAGACTCAAATAGCTCATAGAGCCTACAGTTTATTGAGCTGCCAATGTGTCTGAAGACTTAAGTTGTAAAGCTTGGATCCTGCTGAATGCAAAACGGAGATTTGCACAAAGGAAGTCATGCTTTAGTTACAGCTGTCAGATAAATGTGTACTGGGGAATTTAACATTTGTTTCACTCGAATTCTATTTTACGTTGCAACACGTCTCAACCATTAGTACCTCCAGAGTATCTGAGTACTCCACATTTCTACAAGTTAACAGCCAAATGCTAAGATAATATAATTACTGTAAAGGTCCTTTATCTGGGTTGTACTCCATCACTTGGGGATTTTTCTCTTCCCATAAATGATGTTGAGTTTCTCCGTTTGTCAAGGGTCCCAGTGCTGTTAGCTCACCAGTGGGATTAAGCCAATTGGAACTGTTCTCTGTGGTTTAGGGTTCTGGGAGTTTTGTGGGCTCTTTGATTTAGATAGAGGGATGTTTGGGAAAGCAGTGGCGAAGGACTGGAGAAGGTTTGAGTCCAGCCACTCTGATTATTGCTATAATGCTGGTTTTTTGTTTTTTTAAAGAAAGCTATTGAAAGAAACTCACACAATTAATGCCCCTTAAAGTTGTTTGAGTGACTTCTGTGACAAATCCTCTGAGAAATAAATTTCACAAAAATATTACTTCTGATTTTATTTTTACTTCTAAACAGGAATTTCCTTATTTACTTCATTAGTAATCATGTTTTTGAGTTTTCATTTGGTTTTGTTGCAATAAAAACAGCAAAAAGGATTAGTAACTCTGTTTAAAATAACGGAAAAGACCTTTCATTGTAATTGTGATATTTTCACAAAGCCACAAATAAATCTTAATGAAGTCTCAGTCAGATGCTTTTGATTCTGTGTGAGAGGAAACCAACCAGATATTAACAGCATACTTGTGTTTTTTCTTACACGTAATTTTTCAGATTACTTCATTTGGTAGCATGAATGTTTGACGCTTAATAAAATAAAAAGCAACCATGGTTCTGTAGGATTACTGTATGAAAATTCTTTTCTGGATTGTTCAGACCTTTGGACTAATTACAGGAAGTTACAGCACTCTACCACCACCAATAAAAAAAACAGAAGAAGAAGTCAGGAATATTGGAATATTTTTTAATGTTGTAGGATGGATGTTTTGGGGCGATTTTTGTCATTTGTGTATTAGCTACTGGACTGATTATCATGAAACTGAGTTGAAGGATGGGGCATGTGCCAGGAAAAGAATCATCAAACTATCATGGAACTTTTGGTGTAGTAACACACTTATCTAGGATAGATATAAGGATAGAGATTCATATCTAGGATAGAGATTCATAATGTGAATAATTCAGTTAGTTCTCCTGTCCTGCTTGTTTGTATGTCTGTACACAAAAATATTTGCATTGTTGTTTGAGGGTCTCTATACAAATTCACACGCATTCAGTTAATCCTCTGACTATTGTGAAAACACAAATCAGGGTCATTGCTGCAGCTCAGATCCAACTACAGGTGCAAAAAAAAAAAAAAAGCCTCACACACATCACAAACACGCATTCACACATAAAATTCAGTAAACTGTGAAGTCTTTACTTTGATTTTTAATGTGGTTCCAAACTGCAGAGCAGCGTTACTAATGCCACCAGCTGAGTCTGGGATCAAGTCTCCCTGAATCGGCCAGAGCTTTGACTGAGCAGCGCTGTGATGTGGTGATTTACACACACAAGCCTCAGTTAACACACATAGCCGCTGCCTCATTGGGTGTGAAATAACTGGATGGATCTTTGTTCTTCCCTGAGATTCTGGCTTCTTCTAATCAGATGTTTTTGTTACTCATTCTATGGATTTTGTCTCAAATGAAAGAGCACAGAGGCGATCAGGGCATTAAACAAAGGATATGGTTAGGTAAGCTAAGCCCAATACATACATTTCTAGGCAGTCTTCATATTCAAAGTTAGTTATTCAAAGTTATTTTTCTTTAGATGATATCTAGAGTATATTAAGAAATGAATCTGGATGGAATGTGAGCTTGAAGGCTTTTCTTTGGCTGCTGGATTTGAAAATGCTTTCATTTCCGATCTTTTATCCTTTAAACTCAGCCCATTGTTTCATGTGTTGCATTGAGGGTGCATTCATAGTTTTCAAATGTCAGAGCCGCTGTCGTTCAATTTCCTTTATTAACTTAGCAGTTGTTTCTCTGTGTTAGCAGAGAGCCTTTGATTTGGATGTTTAAGTCTTCGTTTTCCGATATTCAGCTTTAAATTATGCATCAGTATCTGTAAAATAACTTTTGATTCATTTCTAACATAGAATATACAATGTATGAAAAATACTGTGTACATTAAAATAAACAATAAAGAAAAGAATAACGGCTGCCTTCGCTGAACCTTTGGTGTCTTTATTGTCCCTTCAGGCTGGGCTGAAGGTTCGACCATTCAGCATTCAGATGGTCACTCAGGCCGGCTCTCCCTGGAGAAAACCTTCGGCCGGTTGGCCAGAGATTCGCAGTGTCAGCACATGTTGAAGCACCTTCACAATGGAGCCCGGATAACTGTGCAAATGCCTCCAAATGTAGAGGGACACTGGGTGTCCACCAGGTAAATAAGGCTTGAAATTATGTGTGGGCATTAAAAGATGTCTTGTAGGATAAATTTCCTCATTCCTCCGACACCAAAAGTAAAACAATTTCAAAGAAGAATCATTGAATATAAAATATAAAGCATTCATTTATTCAAACAGTTACTGACACTGTACTTAACTTTGAATTTGACCTCAGCTAAATATCCAACCGTTTATCCATTTTCTTGAAGACGAGACGATTTAAGTCGGAAATGGATCCAGATTAATCTTTTTATGCCAAAATCACATTTCTAGAAGAGTTACAACCCTTTTGAGTTTCAGTATTCATTTCAACATTTTTTTTGTTGTTTTTTTTTTTAAGCTGTGAGGTGCGACCAGGCCCTGAGTTTCTGACACGGTCCTACAGATTCTTTTCCAACAACACCTTCCAGGCTCACCAGTTCTACTATGAGGACAATCACTGCACCAAGCCCACATACACCCTCATAATCTGGGGTCGTCTGCGCTTACGCCAGGCCTCCTGGATTATCCGTGGAGGTACCGAGGCAGAGTATCACCTGCACCGTGTTCAGATGGTTTGTCACACGGCTTTCGTGGCCAAAGAGCTCAGCCAGAGGCTCAACCACAGCTGCAGGGGGGCCGTGAAGGGCCCCTGGGAGCCTAGCCTGATCTACGAGCTGTGGAGCGAGGAGGGCGGCTTCGACTGCTCCAGGGAACTGAACTTTGCCATGCATGAGCTTCAGCTGCTGAGGGTAGAGAAGCAGTATTTGCACCATAACCTGGATCATCTAGTGGAGGAGCTGTTTCTAGGAGACATCCACACCGAGCCATCCCAGAGGCTGTACTACAAGCCATCCAGCTACCAGATGGCCCTGCAGAACGCCAAGGTATGACCGTAATGATTGTGTCTCGAGCAAAGCGTAGCTCGATCGAAGCAAATGTAGCTACTGGGTCTCATTTGGACAAAACCGATTTATTCACAACTGTAGAATTCATCTCCCAAGGGATTATAAAGTAATCCTATTTGACTGTGAAGTGATTACCAGAGTATAATTTTTGTTTAATTAATTCTGCTGCACAATTAATTATTTTTTGTTCCTTCTTGTGTTTTATAATGTTTTCTTTTGACTTTATTAGCTGCATACGTAATATAACTCTAGGAATGGTGGTTTCTGGCTATTTGCTGACCAGTTAACTGTCTTGGATCACATGAAAGTCAGCCAAAATAGCTGAGTTCCAGTCAAACTTGCTCACTATCAGCCAAAATAGCTGAGTTGGGAGGCTGAAGATCTAAAGCTCCTTGGTTTGATCCTGGGTTTTGGCATTTTGATATCCCCCAAAATGCCAAAACCCAATATCATTATTTGATTTTTGCCAGATAAATTCTTGTGTAAATAACCCATAGCACAACCTATAACACAGAGGTTAGAACATATTCTAGGCAGCTGAGCCGGTAACATCATCATCTACTTATTGAAAGGTCTACATGCTACTATAGTGCCTGGCCACTGCTACTTGGGGCTTCTTTTTCTTCAAAAATATCTTTGGATATTACCATGAAATTTTGGATTAGCACTAACAGCTGTCAGATGATGAATCCCACAAGCCTTGGTTGTCCCCTGGCCATCCCCAAAACAACACAATGTTACCTTTTTTCATTTTGAGTGAGCTGTTTCAAGTACAGCGTTGATCACTATGAAATTAAGTGCAGATAGTCTGGGGTCCAAAGTCACCTCAAATTATTCTGTGTGGAGTTTATCTGTTCTCCCCGTGTTGGCATGGATTCCTTCTGGTTTCTATGGTTTCCCCTCTCCACCAAAATGCAAAATGTGAATTGTTGACTCTAAAATTGCCTCTTGGTTTCATTGTGATTGTTCATCATCTTTCATGTGGCTCTGCAATAAATTGGCAGTTTGTCCAGGGCATAACCCACCTCCCATTCGATGTCAACAGGAATGGACTGTAAACATTATAAGCAGTATAGAGAATGAATGAATGAATATTATTATTATTATTATAACTATTATGAATGAATGAATATTAGACCATAAGATGTGAATTAGTTTTGATATCTGTGTATAGTTTGTTTTCCGGTATATCAAAATTAAAAGTCCATGTTCCTGTACACTGCAGGTGTGTCACTGTTACCTGTCAGAGGGTTACAGAGTGAAGTCACAGTAGGAGTCACAGCAAGACTCGTCTATGCATTTATTGGAATGCACAACCAGTCTGGTTTTTGGGATTTTAGAAACCTGGAAAAGAACCTCTGGTGAACTCCAACTGTGTCAACCCTCCACATTGCAAAGACCACACACACACACACACACACACACACACACACACACACACACACACACATACACACACAGATATACATTAACTGACCTTACATATCACATACTTTTGTGTGAGTTTATCTTAAGTGTATCCAATATAAAACTGAATGGAGATCTGGGTAAAACACTATCTGAAAGTATATCTTATTCATTTTGTTAGCATGGTTTTGGCAGGATGGATTGATCAGTGCAATTAATAGTAGATATTTTAGTATAATACCTGATGTTGTTGGAACTTTCTGACAATAATCTGTCACCAGCCAGTGGTAACAAGCAGCCATCCAACACCATTTAATGCAAATTCTGGTCCAGGGTTTCTGTCGACAGTCCTGCCCGTATATGCTAACATTTGCACTGGTGGAAACCAGAAACTATTCACATTCTGTTTCCATCTCTCACATCTCCAACTAAAAAGAGCTCTTTTCTGTGACCAGCTATGCTTACAGGATGTATTTTCTGTACGTATTTACTTTGCTGAGCTGCAGTTTCCCACTAGATGAAACCCAAGAGTGATGTTTTCACTGTCACCCTCTATAGAGATTACAATCAAATCTTTGTTCAGTTCTGTCTAAATAAACATCCATTTGTACAGGGATGATGGGGCTTGGTGCCGCTGATCAGAATGTAAACACAAAGCGGAGTGATCTAACAAGCTCCCCATCGCGTTGTAATGACCTTAAGCCCCTCTGGCCCTCAGAGGTGCAATGTGAAACCCAGCCTATCTCTGGGAGAGATCAACATGTGGTATTCCTAGAATTTGGAATGATGCAGTCATATGAATTATTCCAGTGAGCGCATACCAGCTCTGATTTTATACATACCTGAGGCTCAAATCAAAGTGTCGAATGTGCCTTTTTTTCCTACCAAAACTTTCCAGAATAAAAAGAAAGACATGGTGTTGGGCATGCTTGTAGTATGAAGGGAAGTCGTAGGAATGTTGATTACATTGTGGACGTGAGTCACTACAATGCCATTACAGTTTTATCCAGATTGTCCCAATACATCTTGAACGTTTGGAATTTCATTCACTTTCACTGAATAAAGGCAGAAATGGCCAAAAGCAGTTTTCTTAAAACTTCAGCATGTAGACCTGTGCATAACTAGATACCAGTCTAGTAAATAGAAATAGATATATATTCATGATTTATTGTAGATTGTGGGTGAACTGGCCTTTCAAGCTTGCTAATATGCATCTAGAGAGAAACGAGCTTGCAGTACGTGCTGGCAGCATTACAGATGTCTAATTTCATAGCTCTGGTCGATTTTGGGCCCAACTGGCTGTTGACCATTCACCTAGAGTGAATTAGTTTGTGGTGAAACGCTGTTAGGAAATATGTCGCTCCTTCTTAGAGCAAAGCTCTTAAGTCTGACCGTCTCCTGAGGTTGTAATGGTTTCTTTTCAGGGATTTTTATGACCATGGCCACTATCCAGCTCCTTGATCTCAAACGGTGTACCCAGAACTGGTCCAAGTCAGGAATGTTTTCTAGTGCCTGGTTGTTAATTTGTGATTATTGGGTGGATCTCAGCAATGATGCAACAGCAAAGAATCACAGTTTCTTCTGTTTTATCACCTTGTTCACTGAAAAACAGAAAAATATTGGTAAGGTGTGATTAAAATCACTGAAATGTTTTTTAAAGCCCGACAGAGTTTGTTTCTTGCAAAGTCTTCTTAACTGTGGTGGTAATCCTCAGAAATACCCAAAGGAGAACCCGCTGGCAAATAAAGTGAAATATCTGATCTGCTGTGGTTTGGATTGTCTCTGCTGTCGGCTCAAACAAAAGGTTCTGCCAAACATAATAGCAAGAAAGTCCAATTAATGAATGTAAGTGAAATGAAATTCAGATCCTTCCTCTTTGGCTTTAGTAAAGGTCAACAAGGGCTTTGATTTCAACAGGAAGAGCCAGCATTTTATTTCAGCAAAAGTTTGAAGTCTGACATTTATACTTTGACTAAAACACAGCCTTAGGAATGTTTCTTCTTTTACTTGTAAAGGTGTAATTTGTGAACTTTGGGCTTTCACAGTCTGTCCATTTACTGAGAACACCTTTACTGAACCCCTGCTTTCACACAATTTAACTATGGTTTTAGTAAAATGAATGTGAGTTTGGTTTAGTTTTGACTCAAAGTAAGAACTTCCTTTCGACTTGTTTGGCGGAGTTTTTTATGCTGGATGCCCTTCCTGCTGTAACCCTCTGTGTTTATCTGAGCTTGGGACCAGCCAACAGTTGACACTAGCTTGTGACCCCAAAGGGTTACTGTTGACCGGGATTGAACCCGGGGTCTCCGACCACTGAGATACATCCCAGTTTTTTACTCTTCGATCAATAAACTGAGTATTTGGAGGCTTTGGAGTGCTCTTGTGCTCATACAAGGAATTTTCTGACATCACATGGGGCACTATTATAATGTGAGATTAACTGATAATCATCTGTATTGCTCTGTCTTGGTTTATGGATAACATAGAGGCTCAGATAATTTAGAGCTGATGTTAAACCTGACAGACTTGTTAACCAAGGCAAACTCACCTCTTGGGAAACATTCCTGAGTTAGTTGAGAAGAACAACAATACTGTCACAACAAAGGTGGGGAAGAAAAATATCTTGATGTTTTTATTTTGCGTTAAACGGCAGACTAGTTAAGACTGTACACTAGCTGTAATGTCATAACTGCTGAGCTTCAGATGTTTTGAGAAAATTTCTCTAGCAATTCCCCAATTAAAGCTGTACCTGTTTTGTCATTATATTTAAGTCTTTGTTAAATTTAGTTCTGTAAAAATGCTCTCTGCCGATCCAATAAAAGCTATAAATTACTTGAACCTTTACTGCGAATACTCCGGATTATTGCGACGTCACCGCAGTAAAATCTTTACTTGCAACCTGAATATAATTCTTTCCAATAAAACTTGTGTGAAGTTTGCCTGAGGCCCCTCTGAACTGGCATTTACAGTCATTAACGGTGATGATTGCTTGCTTACAAACTATTATATTAACTTTTTTATACGCTTAATCTGAG
This sequence comes from Antennarius maculatus, assembly GCA_013358685.1. Taxonomy (NCBI): domain Eukaryota; kingdom Metazoa; phylum Chordata; class Actinopteri; order Lophiiformes; family Antennariidae; genus Antennarius; species Antennarius maculatus. Next base: position 15,740,565 of record CM023619.1, read on the forward strand.
GTATTTTCATTTTATTGCTTGTGGTTTATTCTCTCACTGAAATCTTTCCAACTGTCCACATGATGTGAAGGAGGAACTGATAAAATTCTTCCCACTGCTCATGTGAGCCAACTTCAGTTCAGTGGATCTGTGTGTTCAGAGCGCTGGGTTGAAGAAACAGGATCTTGAGCTGTTCTGTCCTGGTTTTGTCCATCTGGCATCGTTGGGTCAGTCTTGGGCCAAATAAGAGTTTATTTAATTATAATACAAATCAGACTACGGATGTGGATTCTAGATCACTTTATTCACATTTTTCCAATATTAGGATAATGATAGGGCAATCAAAATAACATTACCCAATCAGGGACAAATCATGATGTCCTACTAGAAGAACTGGATCCAGCTCTAGATTTTATCCTTGATCTAGGGGATTAAAATCCATGGCTTTGGATGAGCAGCGGCAGCATGTAAGAGGAGAGATCCGTGGAAGGACACGATGTTCTTCGTCATATTTTCTTTGTTAGGCTCAGACTTGCTGTCTGTGTTTTTTATGGCCTCAAAAGTTTGCACAGATCTGGAACATGTTTTCCACACCTGCAACCTAAACTCCCAACCTCCCGCTCTTTTGACTTGCGTCCTCACATACGTGAACACTGGGTATGCTAAAATATGTGTATTTTTCTCTCTGCATTCTATATTTATTTCTTTATCCCCAGTGTTTTTTTTCTCATGCCAAGGTACACTCTGCCGTCACCCAAACACAGCTGGACTCACGGCAGGCTTCACTTCCACTCATCCCATTAACCTCTCACTACAGTGCATTTGTGGAGCTGCACTTAGACTCTCATTTAAAGCATGGAGTGATACTTCTTTCCATTCACCATTCTTTTATCTGACCCCTTGTCTGGGTGATCGGATCCAGGAGGTTAAGCCTTAAATGTTTGACCACCCTCAAATAAAAATATCTGCCGTCTCCCGAGAATATAATCTTTGGTCTGCAATTTTGTGGAGTCCGGAATGATGACTTCCAGCTCCGGAGTTATCAGGCCCTTACAACGTTTCTCCAGCCAGATAGTAGGAGCACATGCTGCTCTGAGGCTCCACTTACAGACGTGATCTGACATGATTGTAATTAGTCAGGAATTATGACGTTTTACAGACTCACTAACCCTTTTCTCTCCATATGAGAATGAGTATATTTCCTCCCAGTATTTGTTGTGTGACTTCACTTGTGACCAAACATCTTTCTTTTAATGTGAAACGATGTGATCAGCCTGAGAAAAAGCTGGAAGCTTGTCTGGCGTCAAATACCCAAGAGGTTCGTTCTGGAGGAAATAGTTTTTCCTCCATCAAACGGCCCTTCATGTGGATTTCATGACACAGAAAACTGATGGCAGAGTGAAAGATTGGATAGGTATCATATGAGTGAATTTTTCAGTTGATCCGGTGCGCATTGTACTGCGGAAAAAACGGTAGTTGTTGGTCGCATTCTGTTATAGTTTAAAGGTCAATCAGAAGAAGAGCCCTTTTCTCATCCTCCGTATTTTCCATGTAACACCTCTCCTCTGCTTTGTTTTCCAGAATCACGATCACGGCTGCATCGCCTGTCGCATCATCTACCGGTCGGATGAGTTCCACCCACCAATCCTGCCGCCGCAGGCCGATCTGACCATTGGCCTGTACGGTCAGTGGGTGAGTCAGCGCTGCGAAGTTCGCCCTGAGGTCCTTTTCCTCACTCGTCACTTCATCTTCCATGACAACAACCACACATGGGAGGGCCACTACTACCACTACTCAGACCCCGTCTGTAAGCACCCCACCTTCACCATCTACGCCCGTGGGCGCTACAGCCGGGGCCTCCACTCCACACGCGTCATGGGTGGGACGGACTTTGTCTTCAAAGGTAAATAACTGGTCGCTCTTTTCATTATAATTCACACAATATTTTAAAGTAACTAAAACAAATTCATTGGATGCAAATATGCTCCAAGTAAAGTTGTTGACTTAGTTTAAATTCTTTTTTAAAATTATTACATCCCGTGAAGCGGTGACGTCTTGTAATTGTCTGTGTTGGTGTGTTCGTCAGTCCGTCCACCAAATATCTTCACAACCATTGCAGATAGAAAGATGAAACAAAAAGCACATGTCTCGGGCAGCAAAGGGGATGAAAATGAAATGATGACCTTGACCTTGAGAAAACTAGGTCAAGGTTAAATTTCAACTTTTGTACATTTTTTTTTTGCACATATCTCAGGAACCGGGTAAGATAGAAAGAAAAACAAAAGGTGTTATCTTCAGGGAGGCAAGGGGATGAAAATTAGATCACAACCTTGACCTTGAAAAACTAGGTCAAGGTCAAATTTTCACCTTTATAGGTACACATTTCTGAGATATAATCACAAAACAAAAAGCAACATTTTCAGGGAGCCACAGGCACAAAAATGTATAGGTCAGGGTAAAATGTTGAATTCAGGGGTGTCGCGGGATGTTGCAGTCTCTGACTGCGTTGTTATTTATTTAATACCGCAGTCTGTGTTCAGTTTGCACTTTTCCTGTTTATTGACCTTTCAAAATAACTTTTGTGACTTTGTATGTCACCATTTTAATTTGCATTATTTCCAACAGTTACACTAATCCTTATCTTCTCTCCAACTCAAAGACGACCAAACTCGACACAAATATTTTCACACATGTAATATATTCAGAAGGAATCCACCATTTTTCCCATTGTAGGGCAGTACAGAAAGTGCAGTTGTGTCTCATAACATATTCTGTTTTCTATGGTGGATAATGGTAGATCTTATTTCTGCTTGACTCTGTTCTGCATTTTCAGAAATATATGAATTTAGTTTCTTGAGATTTTAAAGAAAAAAGGCTCAACAGTAAATATTTGAACAAAAGGAACCTTATTTAATTAGTACCAGACGTCTTGGTTCAATGATCTGTCAGAGATTATTTTTTTAATGGGATCTTGCCCAACTATTGGTGGCCAAAACAAGACTCTGGTTAGAATCCAGATGAATCCAGATGTTTTTACTACCTCTTGAGCACCACATTACTACTCTGGAGGTCACCAGGATTGCTGGGGTAACTCTAGAGGCCCACTTTAGCAGTAATCTGAGCTAACAGGTGTCTTTCCTGTTCTAGTTAACCACATGAGGGTCACTCCCATGGACGTGGCCACCACCTCCCTCCTCAATGTCTTCAATGGTAATGAGTGCGGAGTCCAGGGCTCCTGGCAAGTCGGGGTGGAGCAGGATGTCACCGTAACCAACGGATGCGTGGCGTTGGGCATCCGGCTCCCCCACACCGAGTACGAGCTGTTCCGCATGGAGCAGGACGCCCACGGTCGCTACCTGCTCTACAACGGCCAACGTCCCAGCGACGGCTCCAGCCCGGACCGGCCGGAGAAGCGGGCCACCTCCTACCAGATGCCCCTGGTGCAGTGTTCAGCCAGCAGCCAGCTGTCCGAGCACGGCCGAGCAGACAGCAGCGACAGACCTCTGCCGCCCCGTGATGACTGCACAGGATGGCACAGGGACAGCCAGAAACACGTCACCATGGCACTCGTTGTGTTCATTACAACTCTGCTGCTCTGCTGGCAAAGCTAGAGGACAGTTTGTGCTTTTCGTAAAGGCATTAAAGAGCAGACACGGAGGCTGCTTGTAAAGACAAAATGTTAATTTTTTTAGGATTAAACCTGATCCTCTGAACTTTTTGCCAGCTGTCAAAGACTGCTATACTGCTGCACCATAAAAACTGCACTTTAGATGGCATCAAAGTCCCATTTAATGTTTCCACAAACACACAAGGATGTCTCTGTACACACAGACCTGGGAGTGTTTACCTACAACTACAGTATCGAGTAGCTTCTTGGTTCTGCAAAAAGACTCACTTTAAAGTGTGAAACCATTTTTTAACATATTCTTGCCAAGCTCCCTGTCTCAAGGAGATGAGTCTGGATGGTCACTGTTTAGACTCAAGGGGAACAATCATCCACCCTTCTTTGACTATTGCCTCACAGTAAGCTGAACTCAGAAGTAATCTTGTCCACAATTAGAGTGTATTATTTTGGATATAATGGAGCTCTTACATCTGCTGGCAGTCACGTCCCATTCTGAAGAGACATTTTTATTCCTTCACCGATTTGCTACATCTTTTTTCCACTGGGACCATTTTGAAATGATGTCAATGCTCACATTTCAAATCTACATCTTGAAAAGTGGCATGAAAGCAAACAACCTCCCCAAAAGACGTTGGATTTCTTTGAGCAATATGGCAGTTAGAATGTTTGTAAAATGTAGAAGTTTAAAAAATTGAAGGGTTTCACTTTTTTTGTTTTATGTGCATAAAATGCGTCATGTTCAAGGTTTCAAGTTTTTTTTATACAATTTTCTTGGAATCACTAAATCCTGATGGCATGTTAATATAGGAAACAAAGTGGTGTGGTGGGGAATTCTCCACTTTTAAGCATCAATTCCATTAGCAGTTTTCTGCTAATGGAATTGATGCAGAGACCCAGTTTGGGGTTCAGATTGTAGTTTAACTCCTGTTATGATTAAGATGGCATCAGCGGTTTTCAGGGTTAAATATTCACATTCGGTAGGTTTGGTACGATTAACAATTCTCTAAAGGTTTGAAACACGGTCATTTGACATATCACTGCACATTTTTCTAATTAGAACAGGATAGATTCTATAAACTAGTCCTTGTTGCTCCTTTGGATATTTTCTAAATCTGACAATGGAATAAATTCAAATGACATAAGAGGCTTGAGCTCATCAGGCGCAGTATCAACACCCTTCAGCTCTCCTATTGATCACAATCTGAATTCCCTGTATTGTCCTCGTCTGTCTGTAGACATTGCCTGTCTGCGCTGATCCTGGACCAGGAGCTGTCGGGACCTTACCGACATGCTTCTACCAGAACTGTGACGGTCCAACTGAGAAAGGACATCCCAGCAAACTCTGGTTTCTGCAATGGGAAAGTGCAGGACTATTTTCTTGCAGCCAGTTATTTCTGCACCGTTGATGATGCAGAATCTTTTTCCCAGACTGAAGAACTTGTTTTAGACAATGTCTTTGTAACTGGATACATGTTTAAGATTAAAGGTTTGTTACTCTTCACTGGTGATCTTTTATGTACATTTTAAGTTCTTGCAGATAGGCCATACAGTATCGGTATGGCCTATTGAACATTCGTTTCAATGCTGAACTATAATTTTTTAACTGAACATCTACTGTCAATCAAGATTTATTGCATTTCCTTTCATGTTGTCAAAGATAAAACTTGGATTTCCTCACATTGTCCTTAAATACAATGTTAGGGTACCTCCGCTTTACTCATGTTCAGGAGGGGAATGCAGTTCATCCAGGTACTCTTCTCATTCACAATATATAGTAAATCAAAATTACTGAAAATGTATGAATAATTATCAGATTATATGTCAGACATATTCTGAAACAAGACAATTTGATTTTGAGACAAACTACTGGAGGGTATTACAGACATTTCTACACAGATGCCACTTTGGAGGAGCTGCTAGATCAGAGACTTCCCATAGCAAACAACCACTGAAACTTTTATCGGTAAATAAGTTGAAATCTTTCTCTTGCAATAGATTTTTTTCCTCCATTATTTATTTAAGACCACAGAAACCGATAAACAGCTGCAAAGAAGACAGAATCCCCAATGAAAATACCTCTTAAAAAGCTAATTATGCGCAAAGGAAACTAAAACCAATGGCAGTGGGTGGAATCTTGTTGAGGTCAACGGAGAAGTAGCTACTGTACTGTATGAATCTAAATGCAGCTGCAAAACTATTTCCTTATATGTTGAAAATCAAAGTGTGACCCCAAGCCTTACTCTATATTATTAAATCAAGGCAGGTAGCAGTTTTTGTTCACACGGTAGCTGTTATAATGAAATATTAAAAGGAATTCATACTAAAATACGGTTATGTGATCGATGGACCACGACATCCAGTGTTTGTATTAAACAGGACAGTAAAAGCAGTTCAGTGTGGTTTTAGGACGAGGCTCATTCAGTTACTGGAAACAAGAAAACCAGGCTGTGAAGGGACCCTCAACTCAAAATTGAGAAACATATACTTACATTATTTGATAAGCTTTAGATGCCTGGAATGATAGTTACAAAGCAAAATGAGATGAGGTTAAACCTAATACTGTAGCTTTAAATTTAAAACCTTTAAATAATGCATTTCTGCGATAAGTTTCTACACAGCCATCTGATGACACGCTGCACAAAATGATATAAATGGAGGCGTTTCTATTGGAATAAACATGAGTGATCTCAGAGGAAACTGTCAGCTCCTCCATTGCCTAACGTTCTTGTTTCTGTATAATCACAGTAAAGCTTGTAAAACATTATTCTCCTTTGCCTGCCAAGTGAAAAATACATAGAATCCAGTGGACTTTTTCCCACGATGTGCTATCCTCCAGGAGTCTGTGAATTATATTACTTTGCAGTTAAACAAAATGATTGCAGGTTTCATATGTGGGGGAGAAGGAGGTTCTGTACTTAAGCCATCATACTGAAATGAGCCGTTTTTGGCCAAATGACCGCTGCAGTTTGCCATCCACAACGCCATAATGTAACATAACTGAAGCAAATGGTTTTACTACAGAAAGAGTTAAGAAATAATGAATGACAGCCCTTATTTTGTGCAAAATGAAACCATTGAATGACTAAGAATCTCCTCCCTTCCTGACTCAATTTAAAAAAGTATTAGAAAACCAAACTTCACCTTGTTTGAGCCAGGCTGCATGCACAATAACTTCTGATTTATTTTTTTTTCTTTTAGGCTTTGAGCTCATAATACTGAGCTCAGATGTTTGAGGTCAATGAGAATTTTGTAGCAGACTTGGTCAAGTCCAAATAATATTAGATGAAAGCGGTAGTTTTTAAACACATTTTGCAGTTTTTTGTCCTCATACTTAGTAAGTGAAAAAAGGACCAAACTAAATAATACACTAATATTAAGGTCTCAAATAAATCCTTGAGGGTGTGTATCCAAAAGGGGAGAAATGAGAAAAGATAGATGTCAAAACCACATTTTTTCATTTTTATTTTTTCCAATGCTTAATATCATGGGAGAGTTTTAAGAATAACGACCTTATTTCAGTCAATATTTGCCTCAGAAGAAATATATAATAATAAACCGAACCTGAACATTTCAAGACAAGAAGTAGAAATTACAAACAGAACAAATTTACTTCAGAGGCAATCCAGCAACAGGTAGCAAGGCCTTTTGATGGAAGTCCTTTCCTTTTTCTTTAAAAGGATTTAAAATTATTTTACAAGACTCCTAACATCCCATTTCATTCCTATTAAAAACAACAGAGCAATAAAGAACGAGAGAAAAAAAATGAAAAAAAAATTTTTTTTTTGACAGCCTCTAACCCAATTCTTTCTAGGTGTAGCTTCCATGGTGATTGATGGTTTATGACTTTCATTGTCCCAGAACATTACCTGCATACTCCAGCCATAAAAAAAAACAAACAAAACAGAAAGCAAAAAGAGGAAGCCATCACCGTGTCGCCTTTTTCTCAACTCTGCATGTAGTAACTGTGTGAGATTGTAAGATGGCGACCCCTTTGCATGACGCTGTATAGATGTGTTCACTTTAGGCCACACTATCAATGATATGGCAAAGTCAACAGAAAGACTTCTCGGTTTTCCAGGCCTGTTTCATTCTGGAGCCGGTGCAGGGGGGGGATACAACCGGTCTGCTTCTCTCACTCTACAGGATGAATTTCCCTAGGAAGAATCCGATGAAGATGGCTGCTATGACGACGAGAAGGGAGGGCAGGGAGGCAGCGCTGGCTTCTCGGCCGAGGAGGTTGGTTGAGTTTGATGTCATGTGGTCTGAGCGGGGCATCATTCTCATTCTAACCCCTTCCTCCTGCAACAGGTGAAGAACGAAGGACAGATTCAGCGCAACCCAGAGCGTCTCTTGATCATCAAACAGAACCACAAATGTTGTTAATACTCAAGGAAATGTGAAAAGCAGACAATTTTTTATCATATATTTTAATACATTGCTCAAAAAAATAAAGGGAACGCTAAAGTAACATTTTGTAGGTCTGAATGAATGAAATATTTTTATTAAATACTTTGTTCTTTCCATAGTTGAATGTGCTGACAACAAAATCACACAAAAATTATCAATGAAAATCAAATGTATCAACCCATGGAGGTCTGGATTTGGAGTTGTACTCAAAATTTAAGTGGAGACACAAACTACAGGCTGATCCAACTTTGACGTAATGTCCTTTAAACAAGTCAAAACGAGGCTCAGTCGTGTGTGTGGCCTCCGCACACACTACTGTTTTCCTGAGTGATCTCCTCCCAGACCTGGACTAAAGCATCTGCCAACTCCTGGACAGTCTGTGGTGCAACTTGGCGATGGTGGATGGAGCGAGACATTGATGTCCCAGATGTGCTCAATTGGATTCAGGCCTGGGGAACGGGGGGGCTAGTCCATAACATCAATGCCTTTGTGTTGCAGGAACTGCTGACACACTCCAGCCACATGAGGTCTAGGATTGTCTTGCATTAGGAGGAACCAAGTCCTACTGCTGGGTTGTTGCCCTCCCACAGCCTCCTCCACTTCTCCTGATGCACTGGCCTGTCTCCTGGTAGCGCCTCCATGCTCTGGACACCACACTGACAGACACAGCAAACCTTCTTGCAACAGCTCGCATTGATGTGCCATCCTGGATGAGCTGCACTACATAAGCCTCTTGTGTGGGTTGTAGACTTCGTCTCATGCTACCACTAGAGTGAAAGCACTGCCAGCATTCAAAAGTGACCAAAACATCAGCCAGAAAGCATCGGAACTGAGAAGTGGTCTGGTCACCACCTGCAGAACCACTCCTTTATTGGGTGTGTATAATTTCCACCTGTTGTCTCTTCCATTTGCACAACAGTATGTAAAATGGTCAATCAGTGTTGCTTCCTAAGTGGACAGTTCAATTTCACAGAAGTGTGGTTGACTTGGAGTTACATTGTGTTGTTTAAGTGTTCCCTTTATTTTTTTGAGCAGTGTATATTCACAACATTACAAAGACTGTGGCTACATGGACTCTAAGGATTGCCAAGCATTTTGTCTTTGAGGTGGCGCCACTGTATGAATATTTATGCCGAATGCTGGCTGGACTCACAAAGTACTTTGACGGGTCCTTCGGACTAGAAAGACTCCGTACAAGTAGAGCCCAATTATGATTTGCAAATACACTCCTCTTAAAGCTTTTATTATTTGACATTTTTAAAGCAAAACATACTACAGGCACACAACATGAGTATAACTACTTTCATATTGTGACAGGACTTTGGTTTGGCCTCTATAAGATCACACTTCATTTTGGTCAGCCTGAATCTGAATTAAGCCACACCAACATTTTTTTTTGAAATTTCCAATTCAAGTTGTGCAGGGCAATAATGTTCATGTTTCTGTCTGATGATGCGGATTTGGAAGAGTTTGAGAAGAGATCAGGGTGAACTGTAGATGTGTCGAAATGCATAACCAACACCATAAGGAGGCAGTAAAACTCCTACAGGCTGTTTAGAACCGGGCTTTGAAACAGATTTTTTTTGCCAATCGGTTTGTTCCGAACAGAAACATTAGTATAACGTTTCCGGTTTTACGTTCCACCCATGAATTAACCTGAACCGGTTAGAACAAAAAATATAATTTTCCGAACCGGTTAATAACGTTTCTTGTAAATATAAATAGGTAAGTAACTTTAGGACTTTTAAATTGGCAATTAGTTTACATTCTGTAGATATGTCCCTACAGTAAACAGAACAACAAACCACTGATTCAGTTACGGAACAGAGGATGGAGAACCAGAGGAAGACAGAGAAGTTGCGGCAGCTTATGATGGAACACAGTTTGTGCATGTCAGAGCTCACCAGGGAGCAAACACGTGAAGCTCTGAACTAAGCATCTTGTGATCGGTCAAGAACAGAAAGGAAACACCGATAAATGTCCAGAGCGTCGGAGAAAGTCCACTGAAGGAGATAAATTGCTACAAAGCACTGGCAGTACGGGGACACGCTTCACTGAAAATGGCTGCAGCCAGTGAGTTAATGTCTAAATCAAACATTCTTTTTTAAGATTGACAGAATGCAGTGTTTACCTGTTATGATTATAATGGAGATTGGGAGACTGCCTTTTCCTTGACTGCTGGTGATATGCCTCAACTTCTCTCTGCTCTCATCACGCATTGAGTGAATGACATTATGTGAAACATGAGGTCAGATATTTTTTTCAAGAACAAAAAAAAAAAAAAAAAAAAACGGTTTTTACTGGTTAGAGTTATTTTGAATAACCGATTCTGTTCCAGAACATTAAAAAATATAAAATTTTTGGTTTTTTCTTCATTCCTGGCTAAATACCAAAAGTTTATGGTTTTCCATGAACCGCTTTAAAGCCCTGGAGGCCAGTGTGAGTAAGACCATAGATCAAAGCTAGTGCTTTGATCTATGACATTAGGTCAGAGCACTAGCTTTGATCTTTGACCTATGCAAGTACGTCAGGGGAAAATTTTAAATTCAGGGGTGTCGCGGGATGTTGCAGTCTGTGACTGCATTGGTTCTGGTTTTAATAATACTGGAATGGTTTTGTATGGTTTTTGAAGAGTAATTTTGATTGAAATGGGTCCTTAACTCACATCAAGTAATTACTTTTTCCTGTATAACATGATCCACCAATTCACACATATTTTAAGTTGCATCATCTGTAAACCGAATAAGCAGCTTATTCAAACCTTTATGTCTCCTGTCAGGAAATAGTCCTCAGCTCATCTAACCTTTAATTGCCGGTTCTCTTCAAGCAGCTTGTTCATTTCAGTTTGCTGCCTCTTGCATTTCTCCAGCGCTTTCTTCAACTCTGTATCATCCACTGATGCAGAGACAGGCACAGCGGCTGCTGATGGGTCGGCCTTCAAGGAGTTCATCAACGGGGCTGCTTTGATTATTTCCACGTCATTCTGCCCAACAAGGAGAAAGAGAGAGAACATTGGAAGTGAAATCCAGACCAACTTGAGCTGGGTAGAGAGGGTACCCTCTATCTGTCAAAGTCAAACACAAGGAGGCCAAAAAAAAATTCCTTCAAGTCAAGGGCCGGACTGGTTCAATGTTTATTAAAACATACTGAAATGAACATAGCCTGTAGAACCAAGAGCTAACACAGTGTATATTATTTAATGATAGATATAGACTTTATTAATCCCGGGGGGAATTGCACATATCCACTGCTCAGGCATTTCATAATGAATACATACTGGATAAAAAAAAACACTGACACCAAAGGACATACCGCAAGACATACACTACACTAGCAGACACATGTGGCATTAACAGGACATATACTAAATTATCACAAAAATGTAAACAGTATAAAATAAAATAACAAATAAAAATAAAAAGTGCAAGTGAAAATTAGCAGGAGGCCCACATGGTGGGTAAGGTACACCCTTCTTACAATGTAAGGCGTCATTATCCAATATCACAACATCTAATACCTAATATCACAAAATCTATCCATCTATCTAATGTCACAACTATCATAACCATCTAATATCACAACATTTAATATCTATCTAATATCCATCTCTCATCCACTCCATTCAACAACGTGCAGACCTTGCCACCTCCCCCCCGGTCCTCCTGAGAGAGTCATTGTACCCCCTGAAGGCACGGGGCACAAAGGAGGACCTCAGCCTCTCTGTGGAGGCGCTGTGTGACACAAGTCTGCCGCTGAAGGTGTTTCTCTGCTGGGAGAGGGGGTGGCTGGTGTTATTCATGATAGCCCTGACTTTAGACATGGTCCTGCTCTGCAGAAGCTTCTCCACAGAGTCCAGGCTCAGCTCGACCACTGAGCCCGCTCTGCAGATGAGTCTGTTAAGACGGTCCATATCTCTTTTCCTGGCCCCGCCACCCCAACACACAATGGCGTATGACAGCACACTGGAGACTACCGACTGATAGAACATGAGAAGGAGCTTAGGACAGATGTTGAAGGTGGCCAGCCTCCTCAGGAAGTACATCCTGCTCTGCCCCTTCTTGTACACACAGTCTGAGTTGAGTGACCAGTCCAGTCTGCTGTCTAGCTGCAGTCCCAGGTACTTATAGTTTCCTACCATCTCCACCTCACTGCCCTTGATGATCACTGGCTGTGGAGAGGGGGGTGCCCGCCAGAAATCCAGCACCATCTCCTTCGTATGGAAACATTGAGCTGGAGCTAGTTCTGTTGGCACCACTCCACGATATCAGCTACCAATGCCCTGTAGTCTCATCACCCTCCCATCATGCCACAATTGCAGTATCATCGAAGTACATCTGTATGTGGCATGTATCCGTGTTTTGCTTGAAGTCCGATGTGTAGAGGGTGAAGAGAAAGGGGAAGAGCACGGTCCCCTGTGGTGCCACTGTGCTGCTGGTCACCATAGAAGACAAATAGTCCCCCATACGGACATACTGGGGTCTGTCCATTAGGTAGTCCGTGATCCAGCTCACGAGGTAGGGGTCCACAGCCATGGAGGTCAGTTTATCCTGCAGGAGCCGGGGCTGGATGGTGTTGAAGGCGCTTGAAAAGTCAAAGAAGAGCACCCTGACGGCACAGCCCCCGACGTCCAGGTAGGAGAGCACGCGGTGGAGGAGGTACAAGACAGCGTCGTCAACCCCAACCTTGGCCTGATAGGCGAACTGGAGAGGGTCCATTGCACCCTGCACCTGTGGACGCATGAGCTCCAGGACCAGTCGCTCTAGGGTCTTTATTATGTGGGAGGTAAGAGCGACCAGTCGTTGAGCTCAGTAGGGCGTCCTTTCCTGGGTACAGGGACGATGCAGGAGGTCCCTCCCCAGCCAGACTGAGGTTGAGCAATCGCTGCAGGGGGTCCCTTAGTTCCGAAGCACAGGCTTGGAGGAGTCTTGGGGAGACCTTATCCAGTCCAGCCGCCTTATAGGGACGGAGCCTCCGCAGCGTTGTCGTCACCAGGTCTGCAGTGATGACGGTTTAAGTCATGGTGGGAGCAGGAGGTCGTGGCGAGGTTTTCTAGGTCAAGGTCATCTCATTTCCATTCCCTTTGCCGCCCGAGTAATCTGCTTTTTGACTCATCTGTCTATCTGCAATGGTTGCAAAGATATTTGGTGGACAAACTAATGGATGGATGGACGGATGAACGGAAGAACACACGAACACTGATAATTACAATATATCACCGCTTTGAAGCAGAATGTAAAAATCAGTATATCAAGACACCCGGTCACGGCAACAAACATGTATATAAATTGAGCGAGGTGACAGGAAGATTTAAGTGCAGCCAAAAAAAAGTGCCTTATGACCTACGTGGAGCTACCAGGTGAGCTCACCTGACAGAAAACAGGGTCTTTATACGACTCGTTCAAGTCTGCCCCACAAAATTTAATTTAGACTTTCCCCATTTGAAAAAGGGCAGGTCATTTACGCAAAGTCTGGAAAAGGCATGGCTTTATTAGGTGTACAGAGTTAATAATGTGCCGGTAAAAAAGTGCCTTGGCTGCTTTTTGCAGTGAAACAACACTGAACTTGTTTGACATTACAGCGGTATATTTTCATAAGTTTTTATTTTAATGGAAAGCTATGGCATTTTGGAAATATTCAAAGTGGAGCAATCAATAGAGTTCCTTCATCTACAAATCATAATTACAATCATGAGTTATGTTGTGAGGTAATAAGCTGTCATTAGTGTGCATAAGTGCTTCTTACCACTTTATCGTCTTCAAAAGGCAGCTCGAAGACACATCTAAGCTTGGAATCCATGAGATCATCAGGCTTTGTATCTTTCCACTGGTCAAAATGACAAATGGGCATGTTATTCATCAACTGGAGCTGCTAGCAGCTGGATTCCATCCACACACTCATTGTACACACTCCAACCAACATCATACTATTTACATGTATTGGACACTTGAATCCACGGACATTACAGTAACAAGAAAACATTAATAATCAAAGTAATAATCTGCTTCATTACACATATATAATAATGTGTCATCAGTTAAAGGAATAGCACCTGTTGTTAAATGGTAAAGTAATGCAATGGAAAAGAATTTACATGATAAATCCATCACCTTTTAAAACTCCAGGTTACTTATCAGAACTAGTCACACCTTTCCTCTACATATCCTGGATTTTGCTCCTCATCACAGACATGCCACAACATGAACACAACTGCCAAGAATGTTCAAGGTCTACCTGACTAACAAAGTCTTTGCTGCTCTCTGGTGGACAACTGGAGAACTTAGTAGGTGGGTTTGGTTTTTTTGTGTAACACAGTAATGGTTTTAAAGAAGGAAGAATTTATTCCGTCCGTCCATCCAAAGAATTTAGTAGAGGAAAATCAATTACGGCCGGTTCCAGATGAGACTTGTAGAACAAAGGAGTTCAATAATTGCTTTAACGCACAAATCCACTCAAAGCTCTTGACACACCAACTCATTTGTAGTCTCATTAGATTGGCTATTTGCGACATTAAAGAACAAAACAGAAGACGCGAAAACTAAATAATTTAATATATGGAAATTTGGAACGAAAAAACAAAATATTGAGAGCACAAAACATGTTTATTATTTTAGATTTTTCAAACATGATAACTTGGCGCTACTGACGTTATCTTAAATGGCTTGATGAATATTCCTGCATTTTTACTGTGGCTGTTACGATCACTTGTATTTTGTCGGAGTAGAGTTTATACACATTAAATAGCTCGGACTGACAACTGTAGTCCTTATCCTTATTATGACAAGAACCGCAAACCCAAGAGAAGCAAGACCAAGACTGCCCTCTGCTTCAGAGGATAAGTATTGAAGTTACCAGCCTCAGAAATCACCAATGAAAAGGACCTGATTAGAGGTGATGTGAATGCTTCACAGAGTTCAGGTAGAAAAATAATGATTATAAAGCTCCGGCTCCAGACAATCCTTGTATCAGAATGTGTGTGACACTAAATAAGTCACTTGGTGTATAGAAAATAGGTCGTGTGTTTTCATATGAACTTTATAAACAACACATTTGCCTCAAGTCGATAAAATAACATTTTTTTAAACTGGGGAGGAAAAAAAAAATCACTCACCAATGAATCCATGTCAGAAACATTTGGGGGAGCAAAAATTGTTTGCACCATGAATCTATGTTTACTTTTTTCATTAGGGTCATAGTCCTTTAAGGGCTGTAACATGACTGTAAAAGAGAGATGAACAAAGTTAAAAGCGTCAAAGGAAAACACAGGAAAATAGTAACCCAAAAAGTCAACATTCTAAATCCAACACATAGGTTCAATGAACACACTATTTGTATAGCATGTGATCTCATGAGCTATAGTCACTATCATTTGATGACACATTGTTAACTGATGGACACCATTTCTAAGACCCAAATGCAAAAAGCAATTTTGAGACCTTATATGTTCCGAGGTGGGTTGTGGAGCAATGAACTACGTTTAAGTTCCACACAAACTTCATGTGTCAATGACTGTGTGACTGCATTATTTGTTGAAATGTTGGTCGACAAGTTCCAAGTGAACCATTGTAACGTTGTACATTCTGCAAAACTTGTTATTTCTACTGTGAAATGTTTGAGCTACCTGGAGCAACATCAACTTCAAGAATATGGTCCATATTGTCCAATTTTAAGCAATAAAGACTGCTTAAAATTTTTTTTCAGTCATGAGTAATGACATGCATATTGTGTCGCACTTAATCCTGACCCCATACTTGGCATAATGTTTAGGTTCTCTCCAGGTGCAGTCCAAATACGACATCACATAGGCCACAAGTTAAATGTGGACTGTGTCAGTGTATGTAGAGGAACTAGTTCCACACATCACACCTCTTTATCTTTATCTTAGCATCCGCCATTGTGAATCTTCAACCTCACCGTGCAACGGTTACATGACCGAGGGTTCGTTTCAGGTCTCTTGTAGACTCAATTAGCATCAATTGTTTCATTGCAGAGACGTAACTTCATTAAAGGGATAGTAAAGTTAATTTTAAGTGACATATATGTTATTCATCATTAAGAAAAATAGAAGAAAAAACAAATTTTATATGTGTAGCATCATTCCTTTGATCAGAAAAGCTTAAAATCTGTGCTGCAGCAGCTTTCACATTCAGTGGCCACGTGGGCGTCATAAGTCACTGGCGCCCAATATAGCTTGGCAGCCATAGGAAACAATGCAATCCACGACGCAATTAACTCCAAAAATATCATGGTTACCTGCGCAGGGAACGGTTGTGTCAACAGAACATTTTTCTGACCAAAGGGATGATGCTACACATATAAAATTTATTTTTTCTTTTTTTTCGTAATGATGAATAACATGTGTCACTTAAAATTAACTTTACTATCCCTTCAAAAACCTCAAGGAGGTGTTTAATGAGTAAACTTACCAGAGATAATGATGGATGCTCCAGGGTCGATTACGCCGCTGTTTGGCCGTACACAGTACCTGCGTGGTGCGGTCGTCTTCACCTTGAAACATACTTTCCTGTCAGAAGGGTTCTTCAGATTTAGGTTGGTGGTGACTACTTCTGTGAAAGGACCTGGTGGACGCAGGACAACAAATAAAGACATTATTTCAACACTTCAAAAAAAAAAGAAGGGAAAGAAAAACATTCTAAAATATTTCTCTTGCAGAAATATATAAAGCTGATTAACTGGTGACCTTCTCAGACATGTTCCATCAACCAGTCAAAGTTTGTTTTCCTGACAGTATATTCTGCAATAGTTTCATCAAAACAGAGCAGACAGATGAGATGATAAACAGATGCTAGATAGACGATAGAGGACAGACAGACCGATAGTTTATTAATCCCGGAGGAAATTACATTAGAGAAACCAAAATTTTTCTTATCTGTTGCTCCATGATCGTCAGCTAGAGCTTTGGCACTTTCATGACAAGTTTAAAGTTAAAAAGGCTTCAATTCAATCTCACAAGATCAAATCTTTCATGATTACATTTTGGTTGGCACTGCACTGCACAATATATTTACTGTAAATCTAATGTGGGACTGTATGAGTGTCTCCGAGCATTTCAGCAACCATCATTTGATCTACAGTACTCCCTCGGGTATTCGCGCTTCAAGATGTACTTCACTACATCATGAATTTTTAGTAGGTAGTCACATGATATCGTACGTGCATGCCATTGGCTGACAGCATCCAGAAGTGCGCCGACTCACAGTTTAAACAATGTGTGGGAAATTTAAACAATCTATAAGAGTTTGGGAAAAGTTACTATAGACGGAATGTGGTTCAATATCAGTACGGGGAGGGGTTCATAAACATTCAAATTACCGTAAATAATAAAATAAATAGTTCGTCCTTATATCGCGGAATTTCGTTTTTTGAAGGTGGTCCTGGAACACTTAAACCACGAGTAACGAGGGGTCACTGTACTTCAAACTTTGCACATGTTTAATTGTTTAATTGTTTGGCCTGTCTGAAGACACAGGCCAAACCACCTGAACTGAATAGATTTATTTTCCCAAACAGCTAATTTCATTTAACAGTCCCATGTTCGTATTCTGAATTAAGGTAACTTTCTTGGATCATACATAAAGAAGATCAGTACCTTGTGAGAGACTTTGCCTGACATTAGTTACACGATTAAGGACCTAATAAGTCCACTAGTTGAATATGTTTGGATCCCAAATTGGAGAACAAGTCTGGGAACCTCATTTAACAGTGAAACCCGGTCCCATGAATGCAGGCACACCCTCAGATTTACCTTTAACCCTGGGAGTCCCTTTTTATTCACTGAAGAAGTTCAACTTTGTCTCTTATAATAAATTTATCAGTGTCTGATGCACCTTCAACATAGTCTATGACAGCCGCGAGATATCTGATCCATTCCTGCATCTTTAATGAAGACTGAAGCTGTATTATCCAGATACTTCTCTCATCTGGCTAACTTCTCACTTTACCAATATTTATGGTCGTCAACTGATTCAATGTGTGTGTACTTCCATCCTTGACAGACCTACCCTACATTTTTCCAAGATTGATAATATAAAGATCGAGAGCAACAATGATATCAGACAGAAGAAGGAACACAGAGCTGAAATGCAGAAAATCTAAGTTTAAAGTCCACTTCCTCTACATGAAAAAGCTATTACTCAAACTTTACCAGGCATTTAAGTGCAAACTGCTTACTTCTCAGTTTTAAACACAGCCTGAAGTTAGGGCCAAGGCAGTATGGATTTGTTTTCTTGAAAGTAATATAAAACGATGGGATGGTGGTTAACAACATACCCAAATAGAAACTCACACAATCAGTCAGCACTCGCCACTGACTGATGTCATGTTGGGACTTTGCTCCTAAAGCTTCAGAGATTTCCAGCTGTCGTTTCTCTCCAAAGGTTATCTCCTCCACAGGCAGGTGTGCAATCCTACAAACTGTGCAGGATGATTTATTCCAA
Source organism: Antennarius maculatus (assembly GCA_013358685.1). Classification (NCBI taxonomy): domain Eukaryota; kingdom Metazoa; phylum Chordata; class Actinopteri; order Lophiiformes; family Antennariidae; genus Antennarius; species Antennarius maculatus. The sequence goes on from CM023619.1 coordinate 15,759,030, forward strand.
GTTGTAATCTTGGATTATGTGCTTTTTGTGCTTTTTTAAAAATTGTTTTTAAATGAAAACAAAAATATATTTTTCAAGAACAACATTTATTATCATCTCATTTTCTACTCTGTATATTATTAATATCAAGCTTGAAATTTTTCTTCAGAAATATATATATATATGTTAAGAATAATTAACTAAAATAATCACTGCAACTCCTAAATACAAATACTTGTACAGTCTACACTTGTTTTACAGCATGATTGCAGCTCTGGTTCACAAAGCCTGCATTCACTCTCCCTTCACACCAAGTGCTCAGCGATAAGAAGCAATGTGTGACCAGATTGGGGGGACTCCACCCATTCAAAACTAATATGCAGTCATGAGTAGGGTGTTGCTTTCAACACAGGTGCGCCACAAAGGCACATTCCTACAAACCTGAAAACCGAGTCCCTGGCACTGGGTCTGCAGCATCAGATATTTATATGTACAATCTTGTCTTCCAAGGCCTTGTTTGTCAAGTTTTGGAAGAGATGAGGTGCTTCCTGATGTTGTTGTACTCAGTTACTGCAATATAAGGGTTAGAGAAAGTTTGAATAATCATTTACCTGGCAATGATGCTGACAGATAGCAAATCAATATTCATAAGCCTGACTCATGGAAGTAATGTGCATCTGTTTCTTTAGCTGAAATAATGATCCATCAAATGACTTGGCACAGTTCTTAAGTACGTGGTAGTGTCGACAATTAGAGCTTGTCTGACTTTGGACTGGTACAATGCCTCTCTGATATCCTGCACCTGAAAATTAAACAGTACAGGAAACTCTCTGACTTGGCTTATTTATCAAAACTTGTGCTCTTACACTGATTCAATCAAGACAAACCAGTAAAATGCAGCCAACTAACTGCTAACACAAAAATATTTCAGCTTTGCTTAGATACATTTATATACTGCATGTACACATTGAGCATTATAAAACCAAAAACAGAAATAGATAAGTCTTTGGAAAGCGATTGTGTTCTTCAGAAGTACACCCACACAGCCTGCATCTTTTGCCCAAAATGAGTCGCACCTTTGCTCGAACTGCTTAAGAAGCGTCTCTCTGATCTTGCTGTATTTATGTATGCTGAGTTAGAGTGCCCTAGGCCATGCCTATTCTAAAAATACCAGCCAAGGAAACAAGGGCTGCCCCCTGTTTTAGAGCCTCCACTGGAGGAATCCCAGCAGAGGCTCTAAAACAGATCGCCTCTCAGATACACCAGACCAATTTAGCTCAGCTTATGTGACAGTTAAGAAGTGCCGATCATATTCCATCTCCTCATATTGCTTAGGGAAGACAGGATAGGAAAAATTTCATTTCCTTCCCTTTTCTTTTAAAATAGAGAAAATACTTGAATCAGAGTGATACTGTCGTGACCATTATAGTGATTTGGAAAAGGAGTGATGAATCTATTGTTAAATTTCATTTGAGTACATGTCAGGAATAAGGAGCAGTCAAAACTTACTACATGCAGCAGTCCTATGAAGTAGAATTACAAATATATTTACAATTCATTTGCATTTTCATTTACATTTGTAATGTAAACAGGAGTCTCATATTTTGTTCATGCTGGAAAACAACAATTGTATTTCAAGTAATTTTTAACAGCAACAAAATTACCTTTGTTGCATCTCTGTAATTTAGCCATGCATCCATTTAAATAAATATAAAAATAAAAGCTGAAGACAGAACAAACTACGCAATGCATATTAGAATGCATCTAATTAGGTTGTAATTTAGCCACCAGGTCAGATTAAGGTGATTTATGTCTCTGATGGAACAGTAAACACCAATATCTAGTTATGACTTAGCTGAAAACCATTCATTCATGTATCTAGATTCAACTTTTGACCCTTTTTACAATCCTTGATGTTTTGACAACAGACAACCAGGCATCGACTCTCCGGCTGTTAGCAGTAACTGACACCAATGCAACCACTACCTATTTCTTAGCCATCTCCAAACACCAATCTTGACCAAATCTGGCTTTCCAATTCCAGTTTGACTTATTCCTTTTTTTTTTTCTTTGAAATTTTAAACATTAATGGACAGTCTACATGAAGACTTTGCATCTCTTAGAGGGAAAATAGAAAAGTGACGTTAACATTTACTCCTACAATGTAAAATAAACATTTTTTCTGAAGTTGCACAAGTAAGGTAGAAGTTTGTATTAAAATGAAACTGAAAATCCAGGTCAAAATAAAGATCTTCAGATAAGTCTGGAGACTTTTGTACAAATAAAGTATAAATGACATGATTTGGTGTTTGCTATACCACCTAATTTATCATGTCTTACTATCTCAAAAGAAAACGTGTACATGAGCTGCATACAACAAAAAGGAACTACATTATAACAGTAGTAGATTATTTAACCTTCAAACTAAAATAAAATGCAATATTTAGTTGTTTTAAATGAAAACTGGTGCACTTTCTAATAATAAAGGTGACCAAAACATGACCTAACGCATCTTTGTACAGTGAGCAACAGTATAAACCTGTAAGTCTCTGTTAGTCTGTCGATAAACAGAGATGACAAACAAGAACTTGTTGTGGAACAGCTGATGTGTTTGGATAATGCAGTAGCTACAAGTTCATTGCAAGTGTTCCATCTCAAACAGATTCATCTTTTTTTCATCACATGTATAACTGTATCTCATGCCTATGACACAACATGTGTGTGTGTGTGTGTGTGTGTGTGTGTGTGTGCGTGCGTGCGTGCGTGCATGCCTAAAGCACCCGTCACACTGAAACTTCTTGAATGGTCAAGGCAAAACAGGCCTATATGGATCTATAAATTTACCACTGAATCATTCAGTGAACATTTAGAAACTTAAAACTCAAACTGCACGGTAAACTCGGTGGGACAATCAAAATTCAAGTCTAGTCTACAAACTGCGGCACACAAATATTTTAACTTTCTCCCAATCCAGTTTTATGGACTATCAGTGCTGAGATGTTAAGTGACGCATCTCTTAGTAAGGCTCTATTCATCACGGGTCATGCATCTTATGATAAAGTCACAGGTTTAATGCTGCATTTGTAACTAATGACAAAATGGGAAAATTCAACTTCCTACTTGAGAAAAATTGACCTGAAAGTTTGGTCAGGTAGTATTGTCTACACCTATGCATTCTTAACATATTAGTGGAGCTTTCAACAGTACAGCTTCTGCAAAGATACCTGTAATGACTGCCATCAGTCCACTCCAGCTTTATTCATATAATCATTACTGGCTATTGAAAAGGTAATTAGTTCCTCATGTGAACACATTTTTCAGAGCTCAGAAAACCCCAAATTATGAACATAGTTTCATAAACGAGCTAGTTTCATAAATTATAGAAAATAATAACTCGAGACTTTCTGGCTTCTTATGAGATTTTATAATGTATAGGATCTGAACTGTGTAATATCACATGACAATGTGACATCAGTTTCACATGGGAAACCTCTTCAATGAAATCATCAACCCCAAACCAATGCCATTCCATGGGTCCGGCATTAAAACTGGTGACCTTTTGAACGTGTCCATGCTACAGTCAGCACCTATTCATAACTAATCAACAATCAACCTTAGGATCATGCAGACAATGGACTGACAGACTGGTTTTCTAATGTGATAAATTCAACAACAGTGTCTCATTGACAGCAACAGAGAAAGACATATTGGCAAACTAGCTGCATTGAAACCCTCCTTTACACCAGCTTCAATCACTAGTAATGGTGACTCAATAACAAGATCAATAGTTGAAAATACACAAACGTCTTAAACTTGAAACACATTTACGACTTTCTGAAGTGAGAACACAATTTTGACAGGAGAGGAAGAGGCTAATCAACCATTTGTTTCAGAGGAGCTGTCTATCGAATGTTGTTCAACATCAGCCTTTGCAATAGCAAGCTAGCATAGCTCTGCTACAGCCAACGCTTCACTGACACATCACTGAATGTTATCGCTGCCAGCCAAGCAATCAGAGGCAGGTTAACCTAATGTGTGAATTACTTTGGTTTCTCATGAATGGGATGTGATAACAATGCGGTTTCAGAACATCTTTAATAGATTATGTACACAAATAAATGAAGTAACTCGAGACAATTGTTGATGAAAACTGTCATTAGGTTGTTAACGATTGTTAGCCAAGTTTGTCATTCCGTTCTATTCTGTCACTTTTGAAGCTTAACATGCCAAAGTGTCTATCAGATGTGTGTCAGGATATAAGCTACATTTGTCAGTTAAAAAAAAAATTGTCCCGAAAATATGAACCCCGAAAAGTGAGCGGATACTGTCAGGTATTTCAGGGAGTAGGCTGAGCACCAAGGAAAGAGTGTGCTGCTGCTAACACTAACACATTAACTCAGTCACTCATGAAGCTAAAGTCAGGCCACTAGCAAACAAAACGTGCCGTGCTTGATTACATTTTACAACCACTGACAGTTTCTCCACATTTTTTCCAAGTCTTTCTTATGTGCTGTCAGCTAGCCGCTCATAAATGCCAGGCGGTCAAGCCACGCCGCACCGGCTACCCGCCTCACTCGAGCGCGAGGATGCAGCGGCGGCCCGTCTTGTCGCTGGCTAACTTAAAATGGCGGTGAACCCAGTTGGCTTGCTAGCAACGAAATTCGCTAGAGGGAGTGTAAAATCTTTTCAATCAGGTAATTCTTTACCACCACTTACTGACCATTTTACATGCCACAGATTTCTATTCACCTACCTTTAAATTTGAGGTCCGATGGAGGGTCAAGAATAAGGACTTGATCCAACTTTGACATTTTAGCTGAGGGATGCACTTGATTCGGAATCGGGGAGTAACTGTCAAGTGGAGATCGGAGCTCCCCGGCTGCCACTACTGAGTTAAATGCTGACTGAGCTCTGCGAACGAGCGCGTGTGTAGACGCACTAAAAACGCGCGAGCGCACTGCCCTGTTGCGCGCCCTCGCGGCTCTTTGAACTGATGTGATTACTGTGATGACAAGTATTCCAGTATTTCTACTGTATTGACCAGACAAGCGATTTTTTTAGTCATTTGAATTAATAGGAACCAACTTGGTTTCTGGTTCGACTTACAGATCAGACAGTTTATATACGTTTAACTGCTTTGTTGTCTTTCATCATCACTTTTTTACAGTCATAATTTTCATCATCACTTTCATCTTCTTTCAAAATTGTAAAATCACAAGGTGACTTTTTGATCTCCCAAAACACTAATGGATTTATAGAAGAAAATATAGACATCAAAATATTTAATTTCCAGCTTAACCACCCTATTCATTATATAATTTAAGTAGTAGGTATAGATTCTCAGATGACTAATCTTTAATGACATTTAATGCAACTGATGATGTATATAATACACTGCCCCGCCGGAAAACCAAGCAAAAATCAATCAATCAATCAACTTTTATTTATGTAGCGCTTCATCACATCTGAAGACATTTCAAAGTGTTTTACAGATAGAAAGCCAGCAATGCCTTCCAGAGCAAGCATAATCGACGGTGGTGGGGAAAAACTCCCTCATGGAGGAAGAAACTCCGGACAGGACCCAGGCTCTGGAGGGCGGTCATCCACCTTGACCTGTTGGTTGGGAAAGAGAAATACACTGGGGACAGAGATAGGTCAAGTAAAAGAGACGGAGAGAGAGAGTGATAGAGTCGCAGATAGGCCAGTTTGAGTTTAATGTCCATAGTGAGCTGTCGCTGAATTGGGGGCGGGATTTCCAGGCCTTTGGATATCCTGTCTTCCATCCGCATTCCCCACCTGTGGAACAGAGGCACAAAGACAGTGGCAGTATCGTGCAGACAAAGAGTGTGATTTGACAGTAATAATAAATTATAGAAGCATAGAAAGATAAAGAAAGAGAAGAAGTGACAGAAGCTCCAGAGTATCTCCTTTTTACGGGAGAGACGTAGAAAAATACCCTCAGCAGCCTAAGCCTATAGCAGCATATCTAGTGAGGTGTGTGTTATTTCTAATTGTAGGAGGGTTTTTAGTCTACTCTTAAATAAGCTGAGAGTGTCTGCCCCCCGGACCGAGGCTGGGAGATCATTCCAGAGTAAGGGGGCCAGATAGCTAAAGCTTCTGCCTCCTGTTCTACTCTTAAAAACCTGATGGGTCACCAGAAATCCTGCATCCTCGGATCGAAGGGCCCTGGGTGGGTGATACACTTCAATAAGATCTTCAATGTAAAATGGAGCCTTAGAGTGGAGAGTTTTATATGTAATCATAAGGAGTTTCAATTGTATTATATAATTAATTGGGAGTCAATGTGATGCTAGGACAGGAGAGATGTGAAGTGCCCCTGTGTGTGTGTGTTTGTGTGTTCAGGGCCTGTACACACGTATACTGTATATGCATGATTCAACTAACTAGAGTGTGCCAGTAAATTCCCTGTGGGGATTAAACTCAGTATATGAAATTCAAAAAAATTTAAGAAAAATTTAAACAATGCCACAGCGAAGGCATGCTGTAATCAAAGCTACAGGCGGTCCAACGAAATGTTAGAGTGTGACTTTTTTTGTGGGCCAGGAAAAATATGCTGGCTAACATTAATTAAAAAGAGATAAAGCACACAATTACTCCAATGACCACTAGAGAATGACCGAAATACAGCTCTGGGAAAGGAAAATATGTTACCTTTTCCAATGACGTCTAAATAAAGTTTGGTGGAAACATTTTTGAAGCAGAAAGATTTCTTGAAAACAACATTAAAAGTAAATAACTTTTGATTTCCATTTTTCTTACAGTGTGTTTAGTAACTTAAAAGTATTAATATCCTACCAGGGACAACTGTGGCTATTTTTAAATCCATCTTCATGACGGAAATGTAGACCCACTGTCTGTAAACTGCTTTAAGGGTTCTCAATAATATGATCCATGCTGCATCAAAATTGTGCAGTTTGCAAGTTCACATACACTGTATACAGAATGTGTAAAAATAAAACAAGACTAATTTGTTAAGTGTTTCTTATTTGAGGTTTAAAGAAAACAGTTTGTTGGAGAGTAATACATTTCCAAAGTTGGAGCTCCTTTCTAAGAGAATGAAAAACTGAAGTCACAAATTTTATCCCTGCGGAAATAGCATAAGAAAAAGCAAAAATAGATTCATCACTACTTTATTACAATAATTAATATACAAACGTTAATCAGACCAACAGAGGATACACAGCACCATGACTTACACATATGGAGAAAATTAATGAAAGAAAACCCACAATGGTAACTGAAACAATCTGAAATTGACCAAATAATAAAAAAAGAGTTACTGAAAATTAGCTAATGAAAATCAGACACTGTTTTGAATTGCAGTTTAACAGAATAATTTTGAAAAAAAATAAGGGAGGCACGGTGGCGCAGTGGGTAGTGCTGTCACCTCACAACACGGCAGGTCCGGGTTTGAGTCCCGTTCTGTGCGGAGTTTGCATGTTCTCCCCGTGTCAGCGAGGGTTCTCTCCGGGTTCTCCGGCTTCCTCCCACCTCCAAAAGCATTGACTGGTCCCAAATTGCCCGTAGGAGTGAGTGTGTGTGTGTGTGTGTGTGCATGGTTGTTTGTCTTTTGTTTGGCTCCACTGTGCACTGGCGTCGTGACCGGAGTGTCCCCCGCCTCACGCCCCATGCCAGCTGAAATAGGATACGGCGAATTCAGCAGCAGAAAATGAATGAATGAATAATTATAATGAAGCAGGCCCGGACAAAAATGATAGTATGCTTAACATAATATTTTTTTGGACAACCTTTTAAGACTCAACAACTTCTGTACCTGTTAACAGGTATTTTGTCCCACTCCTCATTAGCAGCCTGCTCCAGTTGTCTCAGGTTTGAAGGGTGCCTTCTTCAGCTGGCATGTTTCAGCTTCTTACACAGATGTTCAATAGGATTTAGATCAGGGCTCATAGAAGGCCACTTCAGAATAGTCCAATTGTGGGATGTTTTCAGCTGTGTATTTTGGGTCATCATCCTGTTGGAAGACCCATGACCTGCGACTGTGACCAAGCTGTCTGACACTATGCAGCACGTTTCTCTCCAGAATGTCTCAATAGTCTTGAGATTTCATTGACCCTTCACAGATTCAAGATAACCTGCCAGATGCAGCAAAGCAGCCCCAGAACATAACTGAACTGATCCATGTTTTACATTATTGACAGTGCTCTTGTCTTAGTTTGCTTCATTTTGGCGTATTCGAACATAAAGCTGATGTCTCTTGCCAAAAAGCTTCAGTTTTGTCTAATCTGTCCAGAGGACATTGTCCCAGAAGCTTTGTGGCTTGTCAGTTTATGATTGGCTTTCGACAGTGGTGTCCTCTTTGGTCATCTCCCATGAAGTCCATTTTGGCTCAAACAAGAACATATGGTGTGATTTGATACCTTGACATTGGAGTTCACCTTTAATTTCTTCAGAGATAGTTATGGACTCTGGTGACCATTCGAATTATCTGACTCGCCAATCTGTCATTTATTTTCCTCCTGTGGTCAATTTGGCTAATGTGTGCAACTGCATTCACAGGAATATCAAGCTGCTTGGAGATGGTCTTAATGCCTTTTTGTCACCCTTGAGATGGACAGACTAACTGAATACAAGCTAGAAGATGCTTTTTATTGTAATTAGAGGACACATTTTATCATGTCGCCATGGTCAAATTATTTTCAAACTTTTCTCAGAGTACCATCATTTTTGTCTGGCCCTGTTTCATTAGTTTGTTTTTTAAAATTATTTTCTTGAACCAAAATTCAAAAGCAATGTCTGGTATTCATTGGTAAATTTTCAGTATAATTTTATTTATTATTACTTTTGTCATTTTCAACTTGTTTCATCGACCATTGTGGGTTTTTTTTCATTAAGAGAGAGGAGTACCAACAATGATGTCCACGTGTGTATAACAGTGACTACAGATACATCTGCTTCAAAATTCAGGTAGCCGATACAGATCATGTAATTCATGCGCTAGCAGTATGCATTTTAAAAAAGAGGCACTTCCATGATGACTGATATACCAACATTTAGGCTTGAAGAAAATATTTTACTAACATCAGATTCATATCGTTGTACATATCAGGCCAAACGGCTATGAAAAATCCGATCTTTATAAACTGCTGATAAATCAGACATCCCTGTATGTGTGACCCAACAATCAGCCCCAAATTCAATTTCAACTTTCAGATTCAGAAAATCTTTATGCTGCATATTCCCATGGAAATTCTGGAGTCAGAGAAGTGAGGGCACACGACTTTCTGGGATGCGTGTTTGCATTATTTTTTTACCCAGTCAGCAGTCTCAGATGGCATTTCATTAAAGACAACATCAGCAAAACACCTCTATGATAAGAACTATTAATTTAGCTAAATTAGCTAATGTTGATAAAAACAATACAAAAAAAAAGAATAACATGAAATGACTTGTTCGCTTTAAGCAATGGCAATGAAGAACCAGAAACACAGGAAATCACTGCTCTATCTCAGTCAAGGTTCATTGTTTTATGAATGAATACTGTTGTGGTGAATTCTAACTGCTTCAGTTCTTAGAAAAAAGTAAAATTCATATATTCTTAATTATATGCAAAGGTGCTGCTACAAATTTCCCAAGTGGTCAATTTAAGGGGTATACCAGATGAAGAAATATAAGCAAACATAATTCTTTGTACATAATTTAACAAAATTTTATAATTTTATCAATAGAAAACTGATTGGTTTACAATTAGTTTGCCATAACTTCTTTAAGAGTTTGGTTGGCGTGCAGAGCACTACTATTTTAGAATGAAGAGCTTTGTTGTGTTTAGAGTAAATACATGCAGATCTTTTCTTCCATTTAGTTACAAAAATACATGGAAACCTTACGTATGGGTTACACACAGCCATTCCCTGTAGTGAAACAAATTTCAGCATTGTAGAAAACATCTTGACCAAACCCCCATGTAAACAATTGCACTGCTGGTCCCAGTAGTAGCCAATAATGATACTGAAATTCAGACAAAACACCACATGTGGGGACAAACTGAAGACTTCCTGCTTTCGGGCCTCATCGATCGAGAGCATAGCACAGTTAAATGAAATAAATGTGCAATGACATAATACACATGATGAGTTCTTCTGTTTCTGGATGCAGTTGACCACATGGGAAAGCTGACATCTGTCTGTTCACTGTCTCCTCTTGCCCAGGAATAAGACACTGTGTGCATTGTGGACGATGTGCTGTGCTGGTGGGGTCCCTGGTGCTGAAGGAGGTCATCACATCAGCTGCTGCCAGCACTAGCAGCACCTCCTGGTGGACGGAACAGGCTGCTTGGTGAGTTTAAAGGACTCGGTGCTCTCCACCTCAGGATTTTCTATGGGTGGAATCTGTTTACCTAAACACAGCAAAGTGTCAGTGGCAGAGGCGTCATGGCAGCTCAAACAGTTTTAAGAATGTGACTTTCTGGGCATAAAATAGATTTTCAAACCAATACTAACCTGTGTCAAATATATAAAGACAATTTAGTTCTAAGAAAGAGATATTGGATTCAGTTGATGCAAAGACACCGATGTTCCAATCACTGGTAAAAAACAATATATCAGTAAATTGATATGAAAATTTCCTAACTTAAAAATGTTCCGAGAAATATAAATAATTTAAATGTGAAAAAGCCAAATAAAGAAATAGATTAAGCTACCTATAAAGCAATATTCCCCATCACCCAATGACAGATGAGAGTAAACTTACATACCTGCACATTAGTTCTTATTAAAATAATGAGTAAGAATCACGTACAATTATTTTTGTGTTCTTCCAATTTATAGTTGAATATATGGCACATAATAAAACAGCCATCCATCATGTGGCTCCGCGATGCGATAACCCGCGTCTCGTCTGTAGTCTGCTGGGATAGGAGACACACACAGCATGCAGCAAAGTGATGACACCTACTGATTTTCTGAAAGAGCTCCTCAACATTGACGGCATTTCTGGCGCTTGTCTCGATGAAAATAGCTGCAATTGATTCAGCAAACTCCTTGGCTTCCTTCATAGGAACTTCCCTGTGAAAAACAAGGACATTAAAATAAGTATGCATGCAGTTTCACAGTTAAGAAGGGTCCGAAGTCAAATCGTCTGTGTTCATTCATTCCATCGCTACAAATCATGTATTAATTTGTTTTGGATGTTATATATGAATTACACATATTATCGTACAGTATGGTAGTATAGTATGATATATAAAAAATATATCCAAAAGGGACTTTCCTTACAACAAATGGGATTTAGGGAAGCCAGCACAGACTGTATTTAATCAATGTTTCAGGGTGTTTGCTTTGCATTGCTGCTGGAAAAAGAAGACATACAAGCATATTCTTCTGAAGATGACAGTTGAGACTTGATTTTGCCAGCAAAGTACATTTAACATGAGATGTATAACAAGAAGATTATTATTGTATTTATTGTTTTATGTGAACAAAGATGTGGACACTTGGTTAAACATGTTAGAGTCTGTTATGCTGGATGTTTAAACAGCCCTGCATCCAATGAGCAAAGCAAGGAAATATTTTGTGTGTTTTGTCTGATGAGCTAATTATTCTGTTATAGCACCAGTGCTAATTCAAGAAGATTTTAAACTCTTGAAAGTGAGCCTTTGATGAAAGTAGCTAACTAAAATCCCCATCATGTCCCTGAGATGTAGTTTCTTTACAACTAAGACATTTTAAGAAAAACTCACCTGATATCCCCTAAATCGTTCTTGTTCCCTGCTATGGCTACAACAATGTCCTCTGGACCGTGTTCTTTTAACTCCTTTACCCATTTCTTCAGTGTCTGGAAAGAATCCTGAATAACAACAAAAAAAATCCACAACATGTTCAACTTCAGGAAAGGTGCTAACAAAAATATGGGTCAACACTTTCTACAAATTGTTTCACACTCGCTGCATTCCTTGATGCTTTCCGTGAAGTTTCCATGAACAGATCAGGAAAGAATCACATGTGTAGGTCATGGAAACAAGACATTCTACACTGATGGAAATTACATTTTACACCGAGCAGAGTGTGAACTGACTATCTCTGCTCCAGTGGGACACAAGGCCCCAGATGTTGACAGGAGAGGAAAAAGGGTGTCGATTAATTTTTGCTTTTTCATAATCTGAGGTTCGTTTCACGGAGCAGGTTTAGTCAAACTCTGAATAAGTTAACCCTTAAATGAGAGAAACTCAGGGTTTCCTGTTTCACAAAGGGAGGTAATTTAACTCAGAGTAAGAAGAGTATCCCTCGCATTTGCAGTACAACAAATTGCAGTGATGCTCTCACATCCTGGCAGGTATTGTGTGTAGTACTGTGTTTTTTTGTTTTTTGCAAACAGTATTTTTTTACACAATATGAGAGATGTTCACTGTGCCTCGCCTTGAAACGGCTTTTACCCCAGTTTGTCCATTTCCCTGGAAATAAACCTCCCAAAGCCATCATGGACGAGTTTCCCAGGATTGCAGATGAATGATGGAGAAATCTGATAAATGAATTTGAAATTTTATTCTCTTAATGACATTGTGTTGCAACCTCAGATTCAGATTAGTACCTTTCATTTCTTTTAGGATTTCAGGATGTAGTTGCCTGCATAGATGGCACCCACATTCCTATCAAGGATCGTTGGATCAGGGCTCGATTGATGATGGCTTTGCATAATTTTGTTGCACCGACTGAACTCCAGATGAACCTACTCTGAGCTGATTAAGCTCGGGTTAGGTGATGCCAGACTCACAGATTTGATTCAGGGTTTGTTAAACCTGCTTTATGAAACAGATGTCTGGTCTGTGGATTTTTAATTTAAATTCTTTAAGTTCCATTCTTACCAGTTTAGTTATGTCATAGACAATGACGGCAGCGGCTGATCCTCTGTAGTACATAGGAGCTAATGAGTGAAACTAAAAAAAAAAGGCAACACATTTATAGTGGTTATAGTAGTATTACGTTTGATCAGTCAAAATATCAGTTAGTGCTATACCCCCCTCCCCAAAGTGCTTTATAAAATCTATGTAAACTGCACACCATGATCATCAATCTTAGCGTTAACTTACAACACAATCCCTATCACAGATGAATGTAACATCAAATACACACAAAATGTGATAAAAATCACAGATTAATCATACAAATATTCCTCATTAAGAAGAACAGCCAACAATACCAACATAAATATCTAGACTCTAGTATGTAAAGTGTCAGGAACAGGCCAACAGGGCTTATAAAGCAACACAGCAGTTTGGCTTTGCCACTAATACAATCCATGATGTTCATATCAATAAATGGAGAGTACCCTGTTGGCACTAAAGGCTAATTTAATTCTCCACTCACAGCAGAAAATGCACGACTAGACATCAGTAACTATCAAACATAAGAAGTGGAAAATTCTGTGAAAATCGTAAATATAACATTTGTTTCATTCAAGTGAATTTATTTAATGTTATGCTAAATAATTGCAGTTAACTCATGCTACAACAAATGTAGCCCACACTCCTCCTCCTCTGTCTATCACTCTTGATTTCTTACTGTCCTACTTCACGTTTTTGACTGATTCTATTCCCAGATCAGGGTCAAACGGAAGTCTCCATTTATGATTTCTACACACAAGCATAAAATGCTTGCTGGTTTTTCCGTGCTGTAAGCATCTGATCTGGTTAAACACTTCCACTTTATGATGTCACAGTCGTACGACCTCTGCATCCAATGAATCATCCTAGTTCCTGCCTGTTAATAACTTCATAACATTATAGACACCAGCAGTGAAATGACTGTCACTAGTAGCTCCCCAGTGTGAAATGGAATGAAGCTATTTTAAAACCATGATTCATACACAGGGGTCATGTGTACTAACGTACGGCTAATAAATTCATGAGAAATGAGTTGAACCGCCACACTCACTCGTTCCTGACCAGCAGTATCCCAGATGAGGAACTTGTGCAGTTCGTTTCCACACGGCACTGTTTTGGTCAGGAATGAAGCACTGAGGATGATAAAGACTAGTTTTCATTATGCGTCTAACTAGGAAACAAATGAGTCAAATCAGTAAAATTTTGGCATGAAATGGGCTCCCATTAGAGAAAAAAACAACTGTTGTGTGGATCAGAGGCCCCCAAAACAACAAACAAATAAATAATCAAAGATGAACACAAAGGTAGCAGTGGTGGCCATGAGCTCAGTGTGTGGTTGGTTATAACAACTTGATTTCTATTATTTATATCATCCCCTTGAGGACAAAAAGCCTTAGCATTAATGTACAACTGAAGAATTCTCATTTTAACAACCATCTTTAGTTTACTGCAGCAGATACTGATGTGCATTCTCTCTATTCACTTTGTAAGACCTTTTTCTCCGATATCAAACATTATATTTTTGTGTAAATTAAATTAAATATTTAAACATGCCACTTGAATGGAGCACAAGTAACAAACATTCCTCTTATTCCTGCGACCACTGGACTTACCCTATTGTGGGACTTATGTTGTGGTCAAAATGATCCTGTACGAATCGGCAAACGATGCTTGATTTCCCAACTCCAGTGTCCTAAAATCAGAAGGTCTCACACACACACACACACACACACACACACACACACACACACACACACACACACACACACACACACACACACACACACACAATGAATGTTGACCCCATTGATTAGGCGACTCCAGAGTCACATGTCCACCACATGAGCTTGTTTTGTAGGGATTCTTGTTGCTGCAGAATATCTTAAATTTTGCTCTAAATTTGCTGTCATTTTTGTTAATTTCTCTCTGAGAATCACAGAGCAACTACTGAATGTTTTTATAATCAGCAGGCTAAAGCACTGTAATGCTTCTGTAAAGCAACACTACAATTTTTACATCCCATGTGATGTACTGTAATTGTCAGCGTTTGTGTGTTCGTCCGTTAGTCCCCCAAATATCTTCACAATCGTTGCAGATAGAAAGATGAAACAAAAGCACATTACTCAGGCAGCAAAGTGGATAAAAATGAGATGATGACCTTGACCTTGAGAAAACTATGTCAGTGGACTGAGTTTCAGACCCCCTATAACTCCTGTTCCAGATGCTGACCACAGCATCACAGCAGGTTTCCCTGCAGGTAGGATGTTCTTCCAGCACGTTTCATTCTCCTCCCTCCTCGAGAGACGTTCCGGTTTTGTTTCATTGCTCCAGAGAAGAATGTGGCTTATCCTGATGCTTTCCAGCATAAATGAATCCATTTCTCTTCAGCTTTGTGTGCAAATTATTGAGTTGAATTATGGATCTGTTATGTTAATTTGGGCATAAATAGAAAAAAAAAACAAACAACTTTTGACTCCAATTAAGTAAGTCAGATAAGGTTGGAATAATGTTTTAAAGTCTGATTGTAAAATGTGTGTTCTTTTGAGAGATGCTATTCAGGTTAGTAAACACAGCAAATAATGATAGCACCAGGCAAACATAGTAAGTTAATCATAAACTTTAACAATAACCCTAATACGAGGATGTGAATGACTGCTTGTAAGTTAACAAAGCAGACAGACAGTTTCATGTGGTTCACTAACAAACTGCTTAGTCAGCATGTCAACAGCTTCAGGCAGAGGACCGCTAATGTGGCTCCCAGAGGCCCCACTGGGATTCACTGAGAACCAGCATGAAGCCCCAACAAAGGCCCTGAAGCCCCCCCGTTACTGTCTCTGAAGCCCCGTTACTGACTTTGAAGCCCCCGTTACTGCCTCTGAAACCCCCGTTACTGCCTCTGAAGCCCCCGTTACTGCCTCTGAAACCCCCGTTACTGCCTCTGAAACCCCCGTTACTGCCTCTGAAGCCCCCGTAACCGTCTCTGAAGCCCCCGTTACTGCCTCTGAAGCCCCCGTTACTGCCTCTGAAACCCCCGTTACTGCCTCTGAAACCCCCGTTACTGCCTCTGAAACCCCCGTTACTGTCTCTGAAACCCCCGTTACTGCCTCTGAAGCCCCCGTTACTGCCTCTGAAGCCCCCGTTACTGCCTCTGAAGCCCCCGTAACCGTCTCTGAAGCCCCCGTAACCGTCTCTGAAGCCCCCGTTACCGTCTCTGAAGCCCCCGTTACCGTCTCTGAAGCCCCCGTTACCGTGTCTGAAGCCTCCGTTACCGTCTCTGAAGCCCCCGTTACCGTTTCTGAAGCCTCCGTTACTGTGTCTGAAGCCCCCGTTACCGTTTCTGAAGCCTCCGTTACTGTGTCTGAAGCCTCTATAAACAGCTGTTCTGCTAACTCATCAGGAATCCTAGCGGGTCGCTTCTAGCGGTTTGTCTGGTGATGATGACGTCATTAGAATAAATATACTGTCAGAACGGCTCAGGAAAGTTTCTAAATCCTGTAAACACACGCGTTAAATTTAAGTGTTCACACATAACGAAGAACGACATGTAAAATAGAACGCGCGCTGCGCCCACCGGCTCATAATAGCAACGGTTTCTCAATAATAAGTTTAACTTTATCTGCGTTGTTTTTAACTTTCCTGACAGACAACATTTAGTCAGCAGCATTTGAAGGCTAACATCAAAATGTTTTCGATTAGAGGAAATCCTGCCCAGAAGTGGACCAATAACAACACTCACCCCCAAAAGGCAGACTTTGAGCTCCCGTATGGCCATAATGAGTCCTCAGGGCTTTTAAATCATTATTCGACAGTGTTTGTTCGGCGTCTTTGTCCCGTCATCCTTTAAATTCAGATTTTTTTTCTCTTCTGGGATCAGAGAGACCCAGCCCCTACAACAGACTGACCGTCCATCGACGACTAACGGTGGAAATGACAACTACAGCATCCGGTTGGACTTTCAAAATAAAAGTTTATTTTGACTGCATTATGAGGAATTGAGCTCAGTCGTATGGTTACATAGAATCATAAATTGACTGGAACAATCGCGTAGTTTACAAAAACAGAAAAAGCTAAATTAAAAAAATGTTTTTGAATACCTCAAGTGAAAGTTTAATTAAGTTTAATTGGCTTCACACATAACACCATACTGTACTGGTAGCAGTTCAGTCCACTGACTGGGTCCTGGGCTGGCGACCGGAAGGTGGAAAAAAATTTTGCTCTAAAAATAAAGGGAATAAATTAAGGATTTACGAATGGGATGCCACTCAAATTCATACGTGCACAAAGACGTGAGCGAATACTTCCGGCAATATAGTGTGATTACTGTTCAGACACAATGATGTACCCAAGCACAATTACTCACATGACAGGGACACTCAAACAATACTGAAAATTAGACTTTAATTAATCTACTCACCTGCAAAAACGGTATTAAGAAGAAATGCTGACAAAAATTATGATTTTTTTCTAATAAACTTATGGTATGCTTCAATTTTGAAACCATCTGTTATATCCGGTCTGTTTCTGGTGTGCTTCATGCAGTTAGTGTACTTTCTGACTCGTAAACCAGTTCAAAAGATTACAAAACAGTCTTGCGGTTTGCTATCTCTTGGTACTATGCCGTGATTATGACTGTGAATCAAATAATTAAATGTACTCCCCCAAACAGTCGTCAACTATTTGTTTTCCAACCTCGTTATGCTGGGGGAGAGACGCGTTCAGGAAAAAGGAAGCACCAAATATGGACTAGTTACAGCAAACGTTTACATAAAAAGTGTAAATATTAGTATGTGTAATAGATCAAAGATAATCATAGGCATTATTCAGATTGACAATTTATTCTTCACAGCATTTTTCTGTTTGCAACAATAAGTTACAAAAGCTTGGACCTTTATGGAAACAACCAAATGAAAAAGCTTCTGAGCACAAAGTAGCTTCGATCCGTTTCAGTCAAGTGATCAAATAACGCGTTAAATCACAAGTCCAGATGCCACCGCTTCGGTTCGCACAAGACCAGAGCGAGGAAATTCACCCAAGCATTCTCCATACTGGTCATGGATGATAAAAAATAAAACAGTATGCTTGCAATTTTACAATAATATACAGTAATGGTAAATACATCAGGCCATGTCTTATACATTTAAGTCATTGACAGTACTTTGCAATAGTCATAGTTGTGAATTTAAATGACTGATGGGTTTTATTGTTTGTTTTTTTTACACACACTTTCACCTTCTACCTTGAACAATAATTCCACACTAGAGTTCAGAAACACAATCAAATGCACACAAAAAACTAAACAGGCCCTCTTTTGTTTGTGTCTGTGCACACATTGTATGGATCATCACTATGACAGACACGTTACTCCATGATGAAACGAGACAAACGTCTTTTCTAGTGTTTCGTTGTTGGTCATCTGCCGTTCAGAAAAAAAGAAAGCATCTACAATATATTTAGACATGTATTCATATATTACTAAATACTTGAAAATTAAATGTATTTATTGAATAGCCATGAATATTCTTTCAAAATACACCTTAAATATATAATATAGACCAATCATAAATTCTTCATTATTCAAAGAGCTTTTGTATTAGTGGTTCTCTGGGGAAACAGATCCAGTCTGGCATCTTCAGGTATGGCACAGTGGTCTCAACCCTAACGTTTCAAACTACAATCTAGGTGAGAGGGGTGGGGTGAGATACAGGGACTGGTTTAACGACTGATAAGTGCTCATCTTCTGAACTGTTACCTATGAAATATAATCTTTATGACAAACTGGCAAGTCATTCTCCTGTAGCTCCTTCTTCCTTCATACGGGCTTGGCACTCTGAATTTAATATGGTCCACCTGATTTCTTTCTGCAGCAGATACTGGTCCACCGCTGCTGCTACTCTATTTTTTTTCTTTAAGTGTGTTTTGCATGGAAAAATTTGAAGCAATGCATTTTATTTCTGCTGAAAGAGTCAAGCAGCCAAAGACGGTATCAGATTTATCTTGACTGTCTTTTAGTTCACACATTTACGAAAGAACTCAGAATCCAGCAAAGTGAAATCTTCAGTGGCAAACGAGTAACACTAAAGGACAACTGACCAGCGGCAGGTACGCACAGCAGCGCAGATCCACCACATTCATCGCTAAGACGACATCTCACATGTTGTTGTCGCGCTTGTCTTTGCTCGGAGACGGCTTTGAAGGATCCTTCGCCACCTTGACAGTGGAGGCGACGGCATCGCCGCCGGCAGAGCGTTTGGCTTGCTCCTCGCCGCGGGGCTCCGGGCTGGGCTGTGTGGGCGGGGCCTGCTCGGCCAGCGGCTGGACGGTCAGCTCCTGCTGCAGTTTGTGGCTCTGCAGCAGACGGAGCTGGACGCGAAGCTCCAGGATGGCTTCCTGCTCTTCGTGGATGGCCTGGTTCAGATGGGTGTTTTTGTTCTGAAAACAGAGATTGTGCTTGAGAAACAGTGAAATGCACTGCATTGAACTGATTCTTTGTCCTAAAGTCACATTTCACATTAATTAGACCTCTAAAAATATTAGAAATATTTATTTTGACATTCTAGGACTCAGCGTATGGACAAAAATAATGATATTACTTGGCCAGATCTTTAGAGTAGCCGCATTGTTTTTAAGCTGCAAGGTTCAAAATGTGTGATAAAGGTACCGGTTTATATGCTGGAGTTTACGGTAGTAGCATTCGAACCGAACATTCGGGCAAACATATTCAGCATTCGTCACCTCCAGTTCCTCGTTCTGTTTCTGCAGGTCTTCTAGAATCATCTGCAGCTCTTCCTCGTCTTCGCTCTCACTTTCACTATCTGATGAATACTCCTCTGTCTCGCTGCGACCCTGCTGCCGACTGAGGAGCACAAAGCATATTAACATTTGAGATTTATTTTTTAATATGCTATAATATTACAACATATTTACTACTTTAACATTTCAGTCTTGTCTGACCTCTGGATGTCAGCGATCTCTGCTCGGAGTCTCTCGATTTCTTCTTTCTCGGCTGCGATCTGCCTGCGGAGCACCTGCTCTAGAGAGATCAGCTCCTCCTGCTCTGTTAGGATCTCATTTTCCTGATTACACAGAGGAAGTGGGGCAAACACACAATTATTCTAACTAAGGCTGGCAAAGTAGATTTCAGGTTTGCAGACTCGTGGTGAAATTTATTGGTCGAACTACATGTCTGTAAACATCTACTGTTTAAAACTCACCTGGGCTAAAAGGAGGTTAATGACTTCCTCTTCATTCTCAGTCATTATTTCTTTTGAAACATCTTCCTTTGAGAGGCTCGCTATCTCCTGGGCGATCTTACTCTCACACTCCTAAAAGGCCAAATCAGGAAAGATGCAGAGAAAAAGAACAGTGAGCAAAAAATTAAGCAGACAGACTTCGATTTGTGTCTGTGGTCATTATTGTTTTACCGGATTACATTACTGCATATAGCATTCAAAAAGCACACAAATTGATGTGCTTTTGAATAACAGCAGCTAATCATCATGCTTATGTCAACTGGAAACTCACATTAGAGTTTTAAAGAAACACACAGCTCACAGTATGCTGGTATGATTGTAAGTACAACAAAAATATACACCACAATATCTACACACCACCTACCTGACGTTTGGCCTCCCTCAGTTTGCGTTTTAAAGCAGTCAGGATTCTCTGAACCTCCCACAGTCGCTCCTCTTTTGACAGGTCTTTCACCCCAGCCTGCAGGTCCCTGTGCAGGCAGTTCAACAGGAATTCCTAAAACAAAACACACATTTTAAACACATTTTAAATATGTATCAAAGGTTCATTAAAACCTCAGAGCAGTTTCACGTGTGTGTGCAATAATCAAACAAGTCTTTGAGAAACTTGTGACAAAGATTAAATAAAAAGCGCATGACTCGGGCAGAAAATGAGATGAAAATGAGATGATGACCTTGACCTTGAGAAAACTTGGTCAAGGTCAAATTTCAACTTTTGTACTCATTGCGGATTTTTGGAAGGCAATCACGTGATACCGTACGCGCATTCTATTGGCTGACGGCATCCAGAAATGAGCAACGTTCTGTGAGTCTCGGACTCACACAAAAGTGAAGAAGAACTGAAGAAGTCTCTTGGATGAGAGACGAAACGTCTTCAAGAACTTTCTTAAACGTCCAGTGGATCGACTCAACAGGTTTTGGATAACCATGACCTGGATGACTGAGAACCTACACAGACATCTGCTTTAAACAGTCTATCAGAGTGTGGGAAAAGGTAATACGGATAGAAGGTGGGGAAGTATGGGGAAGATTCATCAACGTTTAAATTACCGTAAATAATATGATAAATAGTTTGTCGCTCTATCGCGGAATTCATTAATCCCGTGTGGTTCCTCGCATTACCCGCGAGGAACGACGACGCACTGCATA
The DNA here is from genome assembly GCA_013358685.1 of Antennarius maculatus. NCBI lineage: Eukaryota > Metazoa > Chordata > Actinopteri > Lophiiformes > Antennariidae > Antennarius > Antennarius maculatus. The sequence goes on from CM023619.1 coordinate 15,780,264, forward strand.
CCTTTCTAGGTACACATCTCTGAAACCTGATGAGATATAATCACGAAACAAAAAGCAACATTTTCAGGAAGCCAGAGACACAAAAAATGTGTAGGTCAGGGTAAAATGTTGAGTTCAGGGGTGTCGCAGGATGTTGCAGTGTCTGAATGCCTTGTTTGATATGTGTCAGTACATTTGCCTGAACTCACCTGTCGTCGGATCTCTTCCTTGATGCTCTCCTGGGTTTCAGGCAGCGCCGGCATCGTGGCCATGTTGGACCAGCGGAGAGGCCGAACCACCGGCTTCAAGACGACATCTCCAAACAGCTCCCTCACGTGTGTGAAGAACATGTAAAGAACACGGTTCCCAATCTGAAATGGATCAAATCAGTCCAAGTTTTCTGGCTCTGCAGGATAGTGTTTACACCGCATGTATGAAACCTTAGTATGAAGGGGGGAAAAAAAATGTCCTTGCACCGCTTCCATCACTTAAAGAAATTCCTACATTTCCATATAACCTGATCAAGATGATCCTGGGCTCTACTCCTTACCTGGACAAAAAAAATTCACCAGTATGGTGCCTATTTACTGCTGCTGTTGTTTCAGAGTGGGTGGAGCAGCTGCTCACAAGTCCCCGATGGGAATAAATTAGCTTCAACAAACTGGGCCAGCAGTTTGGAGATGAGCTGTTACTCTAAAACATCAGCTAGTGTGTTGCTAGGCAAAGGTCTGTTTGAGGGAAGGAGCTGAACCCGAAAGACCCATTTCTTTATTTACTCTTTAGTTTTTCTCTTGCTGTTGAGAATTACTGCTCTAGCCTCTCTATTCTTATTTTTTTTTACATGACGTTTTCATTCTTCTTCATTTCAAAAATACAATTTCTTTCCATGAACTACACACTCGCTCTCTGACCTGTATGGTTGGGTTGAGAACGATGGAGATATTCTGTATGTTCATCTTGGTGTCCGCCTCCCTGACAATGACGTGATCCATGTGCGTGATGAGCCAGGAGAGAACCAGTCGGCTCATGGGCGCCACCTCCGTCAGCAGCCTCTGGAACTCAGTCACCTTCTCGGCCTCCGTTTGCCGCCCGCAGGCGTCCTCGAAGCGCTGGGCCAAATCGCGGCCCAGCAGGTTTTCGGGCAGCTCACGTAGGTACTGCTTCAGCAAACTGGCCACGGTGTGTGGATCGTACTCCTCCAGGCAGGGACACTCCTCACGGTCGTACGATGCCTTCAACTCATCCACCTTGGACTTCATACCTGGGAGGAAAGACGTATTAACAGGTTCACAGAATTTCCAGTAGTTGTTTTCTTCATTCTATTGATAAAAAAAAGTCAGCAGTCTCGGTTTCTCTACCTGACACCCGGTAGATGCCTTCACATTTCATGCCATAGCTTTCTATGTAGTCCACACACTCTCTGAAGATGGCTGGCAGCTGGATACCATCATAGAGAGCGGTCCTCTTGACAGCTTCAGCCAAAGGTGCTCCAAAAATGGGCCTGAAGGTGGGCGTTTCCACTGGGAGCAGCTCTGCCTCTGAAGTGGGTTTCTTCTTCTTCTTCTTTTCTTTCCATTGTTTCACCACGTCTGCAGCCGTCAGGTCTTTCGATTTCTTATCCTTGGTCTTGTCCTCCTTCAGACCTTTCTCTTTGAACTTGAAGTCCTTCTCCTTCTTCTTGGAGAAGCTGGGCTTCTTGAACACGTGGATCCCTTTGGAACGCTTCATCTTGGAAGGGCTCTCCGCTTCGTCTGCTGAACTGTCCTCCTGAAAGGCAGCGTAACCTTCCGCTGTGAGGAAGATGCAAAAAAAAAATAGGGTTAGATATGAGGGGAGAAAAACCCCCTGGTTTTTCATCCACCTCCTACGACAGAAGTGTAATTGCAGTGAAGCAGGAAGAGAGATGTGAGAGAGAGGAGGTAGCAAAGGAGGGGGAGAATGAGGACTCAGAAAACAGGTCAACTACTGATTTAGATTGCTCCCACTGCACCTCATGGCTATTCTTTCTAGGATAGAATGTCCTTCATGTAGCAAAGTGACCTCTTCAAACAGGCTGTTTATCACAAAGCAGCTGGACACCCACCCTCCCTGGGCTCACTGGGTGTGCTCTGAAACTATCCATTCCTTCCTCTCTCCAACTACACCCTGGTGCTGGAGCTAAACACAGTCATGGAAAAACCTGACACTGAGCGGACAATGAACAAAAAAATACTCTCAGTAAGGAAACCCCACAGAATGGATCGGCCAACTGGCTGAAAACGAGGGAAGGTGTACACTGAGGAGATCCTCCAGCTAGGTTAGGATTTGGTACTCACCTGCTCTTGAAATATGTGGCACAAATCTTCATACTAAAATCAAATACAAATACTAAAGATCCCGCCAATCGATGCTTAAACTGGACTGACTTCACGCATGTTGCCAATGTCTTATCGTGAGCCAAAGTGTGTTCTTCAGACACTGTTAGAACTGAAGTAACTGCTGAATGTCAACTGTGCTTCCCAGAGAATGGCATTTCCATGCAAGGTCATCAAATTGTTGTGCTATTATACTGGGAATACATAGAGGAAACTAGCAGTTAATAGAGATCAATTTGATTTTAAAAAATGTCCCATGTTTACTCTTTAAAATGTAACCTTTTCTTATAATCTGCATTTTTCCTGAAAGCCGACCATTTCTCATACAGATGAAAATAGTGGAAAAAAAAAATTCACATTGTTCACAGACTATTCAGTCATTTCTTGCAGCTTGACAAAAACTTGGAAAATAGCTGAAAAATAGGTGAAATATTGGGAAATTGACCTTGAGCCAAGACGTTTTGCAACAATGCTATTTCCACGGTCAATAAACAAGTTACAGGATTATTTCTTACTCCTTTTCTCCTTCTTCTTGAACTTGTTCTTTTTCTTCCCATGTTCTTTGTCATCATCTGAGACGTAGGTGTCAGGTATCTCATGGTGGTGTCCATCGTGAGGTGGCGATGGTTCCCCGGTGCGATACAAGCCAGGGAACTTAGTGGGACTTATCTCTTCAGAGCTGGGGGTGCGGGCCACACCTCCTGGGTGCTCAGCCCTGCGCTGCTCTGCAGGGCTGCTGCTGGGGGGCAGGAAGCACTCAGTCATGGATGCTCTGCCCTTATCACTCCTCTGACTAGCACTTCAGCTCTCCATCACACCTGTAGTGTTCAGAATGAGACAGCAGCAGCAGTAATGTACATCATATTTCAACTAAAGTATAAATTGAAAATCCAGCTTTAAAGGTCCTTTCACTATATATGCCTCTTCTGACAGGATCAGAGGTTAAACTTGGCTCTGTCCAGGGATTGCTTAACACTTTTTAATTATAAACCAGAAAAGTCTGAAATCAAAAAGTGCATCTCAGCAAATCTCACTTGATTTTAATTTAATCCCTGCTCAGAAAACACAAGACACAAGAAATCACTTGTGCTAGAAATGTTTTAAGTCACCGAGCGGATCTGAGAGACCTTATTATCTCAAAAATAATTAATTTACAATTATTTTAGAGCACATTATAGCAAGGTACACGTACAAGATCGAGAAAAAAAACAAAACGATTGGACCTCAATATAGGCACCAGGTGAAGAGAAATTTAGTTTTGTGTTCAAAACATTTAGAGTTTTGAAACCAAATGGAAAAAGTTCGTAACACAGATGTAAAACATGACCTGAAAAACGTGTTTTTTATACTAGACCCGTTAGTGTGTGTGTGTGTGTGTGTGTGTGTGTGTGTGTGTGTGTGTGTGTGTGTGTGTGTGTGTGTGCATGTTGTTTGTGCTGGTACACATGTGCAGAATATATGAGTGGAAAAATAATTTCCCTATGTGGATCGATATATAAAAAAAGCTAGGATGCAGCTAATAATTAGTTAGTTTGTTATTCAACAACAATAAATCTGTGATAATACAGGCATTTTTTTTCAAATTTCCTGATCAAACATTTAAATCAGCATCAGATATTTTCATCAGTAAAACAAACTAAACTCTCTTTACACAGAACTGTAGACATGGACAAAACAACTGCAACAATAATGTCCACCACCAGAGGGAGCTCTACTGGATAAACAATCTTGTGTTTCCTGACAACACAACAACTTGACATTCAGAGGCATCAAAATCAAATCAACAGCCCCCTTCATGAGGCGTTATTACATAGAAACTGTCCTGTTTTCAAAAGCACAGCCAGTACTTGTTAATCAGATGTGTTCTCTCTTTTTATAACAATTTGAAACAAGACAATCGATGTGTATCAGTGCAAATCATGTACCTTTCACATTTCTCACAGTAGTATGTATGGATGTGCTTTGTAGCTCTTTACTGTCTTTGATCTTATCTTTTACATTATGTTGGAATTGCACCTTGGTTATGGCTACAAGCAACTTCGTTGTTCTCTGCAACAAAGACAAACAGCCTGAGTCTCAGTCAGTTTGCCTCTGATATTTAATATAAACACAACGGAATTTCTGTGTATGTTTAAAAAAGTTGATTAGATTATGCAGAAATGACAGAAGCGTTCTGTGTTTAAAATAAGATAAGCTTGACTTTGGCCTTATTTTTACTCAAAGATATGTTTGAAACTCAATGCAGGCTGTTAGATGTTGATACTCGACACAACTCGAGGTTAGTTTGGAGCATCAATGAAATAAGATGCTAGACCCAGTCAGTTACAACCTTTATCTTTCTTCGCAGTGTCAGATTATCTACGTTCTTCTCCTGTCCTGTTTCCAGAGGGAAACTGACCACACAGACACACACCGTCATCTCACACTTAGATTACACTTAACTGTTACGATAATAAAGATTCTAATCATATTTACGTCAACAGTCAAACTATAAAGCTGCTCTCTGAATGGAGCGGCCCATAAGCTAACGCTGCTTCAGCTAGCTGCCAGCGGCTAAGTTAGCCGATTAGCCAGCCTGTCCGTCCAAATTAAAGCTGCCCCTGTCGTCCACACAAACCTGAGATGAGCTAAATAGAAAGCTGCGTGTGCTACTCCATCATTTATAACAGTTGTATTATAGTTGGATACACTAAACTCAAAAGACAAGAAACTTTACCAAGTACCATCCCGTTCGGTCAATTTCACAGTCTTCCGGATGGACGGCTGCTTTCTAAAAAAACAAATCTGCGCTTGTGCAGTAGCCGAAATGCACCATGGGAAATGTCGTTCCAAAGCTAAGTTGCTCATTCCAAGTTGTCCGTAGATGTGAATGTGAGCATGAGTGGTTGTTTGTCTTTCGTGTGGCTCCGCAGTGCACTGGCGTCGCGCTCGGAGTGTCCCCCGTTTCTTGCCCGTATGTCAGCTAGGATAGGCTCCAGCAACCCCGTGACCCACAAAAAGTGGAATAAGTGGTCAAGAAGATGCATGAATGAATGAATGAATAAATGGATGTTGTAACTAAGGCCGATAATCATCTAGAAATACTGACGACCCTTTAGTTGTGTTATTGTTATACTAATGGTCAATATAATGAACAGTTAACATAATTAACAGCAGGTCTGTTGCTACACAAGCCTGTGTATTCTGTGTTGAATGACACAGACTCGGTGAAACCATTTCTATTCAGAAACTAACACACCTCAGAAGATTCCTGGTCATTCTCGCTGAATCATTTGATCATTTTTTGGCAATTTCTACTCCAAACCCACAGCTGCAGGGGCAAAACTAGGTCGTGATACAATATTATAAAAGAAGATAAACAAGGTCTCATTGTGCGTCTGGTTCGTTTGTCTGTGCAACCTGCTGATGCATGCCAGTTGGGATCAGAGTCAGTGATAGCGCACCCTGCTGCATTACAATGACCATTTGTATGAGGCGATGAGAGATTGGCATCAGTCGATGTTCTCTTCCCTCAGTTTGCATGGGATTGGCAGTGAGCACTGGAACACCTGTGGACCAGAATGGTATAATAACAACTTTGTTTCCTATGGAAATGATGTGTTTCCTCACTTGGGCAAGGACAGGCAAGTGGTAGGACAAACATTTACTCTCTGCTCATTTGATGTGCTCTTTATGTATATTTTAAAGAAAATATACTTAGGGAAGAAAATGTATTTTAAAACACATCCATAGTCCATGTCACCAAACTTTTCTTTATTTGGAATGCAACTGGAATTTAGCAGACCATAACTGTAAAAATACATTATTCATATACACCTATAGTAAAAAAAAAAAAAAAAAAAACAGTATTGAAAATATATCTAAAAAATATACAGTGAAAAAATAACAGCAGAATAAAAACCAATTTGCAGGGGGAGGAGGAGGAGGGAAGGGTGTAGGAAATATTTTACAAGGTAACTGAGGAATGCCAACACGTAACAGTCATAGTTTCCTCTGCCTTCAGTCCTCTGGTACGATCCAGACGTTTGGTACCAATGTGTGCACACTTCAGAAGAGACAGTTCATGCACTTCACAGCCTTGCTGCCATAATCCACACACTCCGGTCCAATGCACTGGCAGCAGGCGTTGTGAAACCAGCGGTACTTGGATCCTCCCATTGACTCACAGTATTGTTTACACTGATGGATGGACAGGCAGTCATCAAAGTAGACCACAGTGCACATGTTTTCTAGAATAAACATAAACAGGAAACAGAAAGGGAAATGAGTCACAGGTAAACAAATAAAATATGAGCATTTTAAAACGATTACCTTTAACCCTCAACCTTCTTACTTTTACTGCTGGCATCACTTTTATTTGCTAAAACTGAGTACAACCATATGTTATGAAGAGCTTAATGATTTAACTGCTTGCCTTTGTGGGAAAACTGGTATGACTATGACTTCATGGGTAAAAGTAGAGGCTTAAAGCTCGACAGCTACAGGAAAAACGATGGCAGTGAAGCAACAGTTCTAACAGTCCAGTAATTTCCTAAACTCAAGGTTCAAACTCAACTACACAAACACACACACACACACACACACACACACACACACACACACACACACACACACACACACACACACACACACACACACACACACACACAAAAAGGGTGTTCTGAGGACCAAGTTATTGTCTATTTTTCACAGGAACGAGAAAATCAGGCCTTTACACTGTGGTCTTTTCTTAACTATAGCTGTGTCTCCGAACAAATGAGTTGAAAATCCATCACGTAGCTCTTACCAACGAACAAACAAACCAATACAGTATTTTCCGCACTACAAGGCACACTGGACTACAAGGCGCACCTTCAATGAATGGCCTATTTTAAAGCTTTTTACATATACTGTATAAGGCACACTGTCGGCTTTTGAGAAAATTAAAGGCTTTTAGGTGCGCCTTATAGTGTGGAAAATACTGCACTTGTGCAAACTTTCTCATCCTTAGCACGGGTAAAAATGCTTCATTTTCATTTGCCAGCTTTCATGTAACATGTTAAATAATAATCTATAATGTATATATATTTAAAAAATTTGAAGAAGCGGAAGCGTTACCTTGGTTGTCATAGCTGGCATGGATGCTGTTGCCAGGAATAGAGACATTCTGGTGCTGGTCGTCCAGGGACTCCAGGAAGGACACCAGGTTCTCGTGATGGGACAGCTCCTCTGCGACTGGGAAGGACACCACCATCATGTTGATCGGCGCGTCGCCTTCCGTCAGGGCGCGGAACAGCGAGGGGATCGGACGGTGCAACTCCTCCACGGTGCTCTTTGATGTGGCTGGAGAGTCGCTGTAGTTCTTGGGGTTACACATCCCTAATGGAAAAAGATTTATAAGAACACATTTTTAAAAACTACAAAAATTGCTCATCTCTATTTAAACACAAAAACATTCTGGGGATTTATTTCCTCTGGTTTTGGGATACAGCATTGGCGTCTTTTATTCTTTCGTAATCTTGTGTATTTTTAGCAGCTAGGGAGGGGAGTTCCACAAACTCACCACTAGACACCACTAAACCTCATCAGGACGGAGATTTAAATAGTTTTCCGCAGGATTTCAACACATGGACAGTTTCATACGACCACATGGCCGTCATGAGTATCTCACCTCAATTAGGATCATTTTAAACATTTCATTTCATTTCCAAATACAGTAGTAATCACTTGACCAAATCCCCATATCCCCTGATATGATCTTCATAACCATTTAAATGAGTCAAAGTGAATTATATCTAATAGGTAAATCAAATAATGGCGAACTCAGGTTTACAGAGGACTTGGATTACAAAGCCAGGCTAAACGCTGAGCCAGCGCAGCTGTTTTAGATAAAGCGTACACACGGGTCCTCCCTCTTCTTCTTTAACATAAAAAGTGTGTTCTCCCCACCCCTCCTGCACCGAGCTGCCCTAACCACTCACAGATACACACTTCAAAGTAGCCAACATTTGGCACAGATAATATGTTTAGAGTGGAAACTTACTTAAAGCAGTCAAACAGTTGGAACTGCAAAAGAAAAATCAAAACATGGAACTGCACTTGCTTAAAGCTACATGCTAACCTCAATGTGATGTAAAGGAAAAAAAAAAAAAAAAGAGGAATCTGAGATGAAAACATCACTGAAACATCTGTGCACGAGGAACAGCAGCGGCGAGTTCACCGCTCTGTCAGATACTTGTGTTTGTCATCCACATGAAAGAGCGTTAATAAAGTCTCCTTGTCAGCACCTGCAGTAATATCTGTCTGTCACAGCTGATCTGAGAACCTGCAGGTAGAACCCAAATGGAAGGTAAGACTAACAAAGGACTACAAAGCGACACAACATACTTTTAAGGAAATGCTAAATAACCAGATAGTGAAAAACCTGGATAAAAAAAATGACATTCGTGAATGACAAAAAAAAAAAAAAAGAATCAACCACATGAAGACACAGAAAGACAACAAAATAAAAACAAAAGCATGACATGCACAACATCTCCAAACAATATGCAAAAAAAAACCTCCCCAAAAAGACCACAGCAACACAAAACAAGATGTAAAACAACATGTAAAACAGCTTGTAGCCTCTTTCACGCAGCCTGGAGGAGGGATCGCTGCACCTCCGTTGGGCCTCACTTTTCACACAAATATTGCACAACAGCTCCGCAAAAGAACATCCCTCTTCACCACATTGTTATTTGCTTTTAATGAACAAAACAAGGTCTGAACAGAAAAAAAACATACCCCAATCCTGCCTTGAACAAACTAACGGGGGCTACCATCTTGTTGGGAGGGGGTACACCTCTGAGCCAGAAGCCGAGCTGCAGCTATTGGATCATCACTGTACAGAAACAGACTACATGTCCCACTTCTATGCAGCGGGGGTCACAGATCTGAACCCATCTGTGTCTTATTGTCTCAGAACTTTTAAATTCATCACTACGTTTTAAATTCCACTACAAAGCTGCTCCGAACCAAATACGCCCGACCCTCCCATTTACACATCAAATCTGGTTGTTTGGGGGGAGCCACACACCAACAGCACCTCGGTCTGACGGGAAAAGGTCAGATTCATCCGAGCGGGTCGACTTCTTCCTCCTTTCATCTGGTGGAAACCTGGAGACGTCTGCCGCCCATGTGGAGGCATTCACGTAACAATACGCCTTTAATTTCCTCCGCTGTGATGAACTAGGCTGCTCTAGGCGCCGCTCTGCATTAACCCCCACTATGTCACGTTTCAGAAGCACCTTCCACGTCTGGCTTCACTCACCTGACACTCATCCTGTATCAGAGACCCAACACTCTGAACAAACTGGTTCCCTTTTAAGCCCACATGCTTCTCGGCTGTCAAAGGCGTTACAGTCACAGTCTTGTCTTTCACACACAGGAAGGGCTCTTAGCGAGGCGACACGGAGACACGACACAGGCGTCCACATATGAAGTCACCAGTGTCACAAGTCCTTCAGCTATAACCGTACAATCAATAAGAGGCTTGATTTTCAATTCTGTTTTCATTTCTCAATATTTACTCCTTTCACATTATGTATAACTAAACCAGATTGGTTCTATTGCTTATATACAGGGCTATGTCTACATTATATAGGGTGTATCATGATTATATTATTAATATATTAAATACTTTCAGTTTTTATTTATACATTCATTCACTGGACTTTATAGTACCTCACATTTAACATGTAAGAGACGTATATCCACTCATCCGCTGTAGCGGTTCGCAGGAGCTGGAGTCTATCCAAGCTGACTGAGGGCGTGAGGCAGGGGAGACTCTGGGCAAGACGCCAGTGCACTGGCGTCTGGCACTAAATTCTACATCCCATGATGGTCAACATCTCACTGCCATGAATATATCCAAGATGATATTGTAGTCTTATTGTAAGTGATACTATAAGGCGCTATAAGGCGCACTGGACTATAAGCCGCACCTTCAATGAATGACCTATTCTAAAACATTTTAATATATAAAGGCGCACTGGATTATAAAGCTCACTGTTGGTTTTTCAGAGAATTAAAGACTTTAATGTGCGCCTTGTAGTGCGGAGAATACTGTAAATCATTGTATTAGTTTCTTCACATTAATCATGAGAGTTAACATATTATTGTTGACAGTACTGGTGAACAACTGTACCATACTGGTGAAGGTAAAAAAAAAAAAAAAAAATTCATTAAAAAAATACATATTTATTCAAAATTTAATGTGTAGTGTATTAAAACTTGTCCTGACTTTTGGATTTAATTTTCTGACTTAATAAAAGACGTCAAAAGCACACAAACCAATCACCCGGACCACCACAGCGCACATGCGGATCCTTCTCCCACAGCTCATCCTAAAAGTTTAAACCTCACTTCAGAGACAATTAGCCTCCATGTGACCACAGCAGTTGGTGGAAACAAGAAGCAGGAACCTCCACATGGCGAAGTCTTAAAAGTGGGATGAAATGAGGAAAATTTAAAGTCAGAATTAATTAAAGTAACTTCAAATTCTCCTTCCCTCCAGTGGTTTCGTTCTAAATTAAGCCTTACAAACATTTGAAAGCAGCAGTCCAACACAAACCTGACAAACTCCCGTGTACTCGGCTGAACTCCATCGCTGCCGACGAACGGATCTGTTCTGCAGATGTTCAGTTTCTCAAAGCTCAGAATAACTAACCTGCGGTGGGCTTTAACGTACAGCACACGGCTAATAAAGGACATGCTACACTCACCCACGCAGTCGCAGCACTCTTCCCAAAGGTTCCCCAGGCACAGCATGCACTCTTTGCAGCAGGAACAGTTCCCGTCAGTCGGACGACACTGGCACAGCTCCTGCAGGAAAACACACGCAAAGAACATAAAGAACCGAAGCACAAAACAGAAACAAACGATTGGCCACAAATCATCCATGAAACATTACGTAACTGACTCATGGTAAGAATGAACTGCAATCGTGTTTCACTCAATAAGATCCAAAATAGTTCTGTTAAGGAATAGAAAGAGCTTCCCGCAGAAAACAGAGTATTTCAATTCAACTTTGATCAAAACTACAATAAGAATCTTCACAGGAAGGTCGTCAGTGTAACCTGTGTGATAGTGTAGGTCAGAGCAAAGTTAAAAACCAGACAGCAGACAGACACAAACAGTCGTGTCATTAAAACATCAGCGGAAAATAAAGCAACACAAGCCGTTACAAGACAGTTTGGTTACATGTGGAAGCATGTGATGAAGAATAAACCTCTGCTGGTTTCCAGAGCAGGTTGAGACACATTGAAGATCCTAAAATTCTGACTGAGGCTCAGCGGACAGACAGACAGACAGACAGACAGCGGGGGATACAACCAAGTACTCTACATAAATACAAATTATACTTAATATAGTGTTTTATGTAAATGTTACATTATTGTAGGACAAAGCCAAAAGGCATTCAGCCAATGAAGCAACGATCATGAGTGAAAACAAGGTCATTTTGATGAAGACAAACAAATGCATTAAATCAAGATTGCTGGAGACACATTCTATGTAATATTCACTGTCTGTAGCAGGAAAAGGATTATAGCTAATCAATCAGTCAATATCTCAAAGTTGTCAATAAATAAAGTCACACTAATTACACATTATGTACTTTTCTTGTTTGAGATTTTATTTTCTATCAAAGTCTAGCCGGTGCTGGTTGCAAAGTCATTGACGCTACTATATCCCCATCATTCACTCATTCATTAATTCATTCACCAATAAATCACCAATAATTCAACAATAAATAAATCAATTAATCAGCCACACTGATTTATCAGAGCACCTCACAAAATTATCTCCAGCTAAACCAATCAGTTGCTCAATAGACCCTAATAAATGAAAAAACTTCTGATAAATATTTAAGGCATTGAACGTAGCGCGTGAAGTACTTTCTTTCATTCATTTCATGTAATGTTTGCTCAACAAAAAAATTTTTTATTTTGATTATTTGACTTTTAATTCTTCTTTTTCCCATACTCTTTATACTAGTAAGTAAAATATTTCTGCCTGTGCTCCACAGCGAACGAAGAGCTCGGTGTGTCGCATTTCAGAGAAATCGTTTGAGAGCTGAGTTTCCTTTCAATCTGTTTTCTCTACCTCAGACGCCAAAAACATTAAATTAGGAAGTCGAATAAAACAGATATTCAAGATATATGTATGGAAGACTGGCCACATGCTGTCTTGTTTACCTTTTATTGCTTCTGGATATTACCAGGTTAAATACGGAGGGCATCCAGTTTCACGTCAAACGGCCACATGCAAGTCCAGACTCAGTCAGAAGGCTTGGTGAAAAGTTCTCCGGGGTAAGAAACATGAGCAGTCTGACAATCAAACCAATCAAATTCAACAACCCCAAGGTCATGTGCACCGAGCAATAAGAGTAGGTAACTACAGACTTCCTGGTTGTTTGAGCCTCAGCCATTGCCCCAGTTTTCACTCAGACTCCGACTATGATGAAAATTACGTGCATCAATAAAAAAACTGGTTTTAGCTCAGACATATTTACCGTAACACAACGTGAGCATGTCGGCGCAGGAAGCAATAACAACAACAACAACAACAACAAGCGTGAGACCAAAGCAAGTAAAATAAAACCATAATTTCTACTGAGTCACACAAGAAAGGGGAGTTAACAAGACTGTAAACGGAGGGAAATTTGACCCATATTTGTCTTTCACATGTGATTTTTTTTTTTTCATTTTGAAATATCTTTATGGAGTTTCTTCCAGCATCCAAAAACATCAAAACCCAGAACTCCTCTGTGAAAGGAATGAAAAGTGGGTGAGCCTGTCAGGAGGTTCTTTTTCTCCCCTCACTGTTCTCTCCTGACGCGGAACAGGGAGCACATTCCTCTAAGTCAAGGTCACCACAATGAGGAGGGAGGCGAGGGTGGTAGGGGTGGGCAGAGGTGGGGGGGGGACAAACACCTGGAGAACAGAACATGGCTGCCCCCCCCCCCCCCCCCCCAAAAAAAAACAACCCACTTTCTTCCTCCTTTCCTTGCTCCTTTGACTTTTTTTCTCTGCTCACCCCCCATTTTTTTCCTCATCATGTTACTCTTCTCTCTTCCCTTTTACTTTCATTCATGTTCTTGTTTTATACTCCCTCTCCTCCTCGGTATCTTTATAGAGGCCCTCCCCCAGAAAGAGACGGCCAAACCTTACAAAGTTCACTTCATCACCGGAAAAACCTCTTATCACGTCTGATCCCAGGAATCATTACGAGTCTGAGACGTAGAACTCTTTAAAAAAAAAAAAAGAAAAAAAAAAAAAGCACAGAGTAAAAAACAAAACAAAACACACAGCTCTTATCGCAAGAATCAGAACACAAATTACAAATAAAAACTATTTCATAAAAATATATCGACATGGACGTGGTTAACTTAGCATACCTTAGTTTATTCTAGCACAACAGCTGGATTCAGGGAGAAATGCATGAAAAAAAAAATACACATCTGTTCAATCCTGTACAAAAATCAGTTCATGTTTCACGAATTTAAAGCATTTTTTGTTCATTGATTTATTTCCTCCCTTGAGTTATGTTCTCAACCACATTGGCTTGTCTGAAGGATTGAATCTACACGATGAATATATATAAAACCTGGAACATTGGGGCACAAGCCAACGATCAAGACAGTATTTTTTCCTTAGTATTACTTAGCCATCATGTTTTCCTGAGAATGTGATTTTCTTAATTTACAGTCAATTACCTTCTGATCTCTGCCAAATGTTCAGCGTTTTCATGTCTGTTGATTTGTGTATTTGTTTGTCTGTTAGCAGGTTATGCAAAAAACCACCAAACTGTTCTGATGATTAAAAAAAATTACTGTAATTTGCTCAAATAAATCCAATCTGGTCATTATGCAAGAATTGTGACACAAATACTGAGGTGGAAATAATGAAAACAGTCACAAGAAACTTCATTCAAAGCCAGTCACTGAAAAGCATCGAATAATGTAGTTATCCAGAGACAGAACTTTATGGCATTTTATATCTCCATCCACCTGTATTGCTGCTGTCTGCCTTTCAAACAATCAGTTTTACAATGAATTTAAAATACTAAAATCACAATAGCCTCGGTATTCTTCGAGAAAAATGGCAACTATTCTGTTTCCAGACGCTCAAATGTGACAATTTATTGCATTTCTTTGTCTTAAAAGACAGTAAAATGAATCTTTACTCAACCCTCCGTCCAACATGGACTGGAACTTCTGAGGACTGGACGTTGAAATCCTACGTCCCAACATGACGTCTGTCAGAAACCGCAGGAATCAGTTTAACATCAGTCAGTCAAACGGGCTGCAGGTTGAACGTCAGCATGAACCTTCTCGTCCTGCTGCTGCTTTGAGATCTGCCGCCACGCCCTGCCAAACAGCCCAGTCTGGACGGAGCTGCGGCTTTTGATTCCCTACCAACTCTATATTTCACTCAACCAGCCTCCCCCCACAGACACGCACACCTCCTCCTGACCTGAGCCTCCCCTCCCCTCCTCCTATGTTCTCCCACCCTCTGGGCTTTTGGGTAATTCAGACAAACGACTTGATATGGCAGCAGAGCGTAAAAAGCGAGCGTTGGACCGCAGATCCCACTAATCACCAGCAACACGTAGTTCCTGCAGGAGGGCTGGAGGCAGGAAGGTTTCTCCTTCGCGACACCATCGCTCTCGCCTCTGACAGCGAGCGAGTTGGTGTTGGCAGTGTCTCAGGGGGTAGAGCTTTGTTGAGCAATGATTCATCGGCCTGAATAAGCCAACTGGAAGCAAAGAAGGACAAGCAGAGCCGCAGTATTCTGTTGATCTCAAAGATTTACAGGAAACGAAAGCAAGGGAGGGAGAAGGTAGCAGACCGAACAATCTGCAAACAGAGGCTTTATTTCTCAAAACGCCACGAAGTGTTCTAAGAAATCCATTCAAATACTGGAATTAGCCTCATAAATTTAAATACATAAAAGCAACAGGAAACAAGAACCAACGCAGTCACAGACTGCAACATCCTGCGACACCCCTAAATTCTAAATTTTACCCTGACCTACTTGCATAGGTCAAAGATCAAAGCTAGTGCTCTAACCTACTTTCATAGATCAAAGCTATGGTCTTACACTGGCCTTCTCCCTCATCTTTCTATCTTATCCAATTCCTGAGTGTACAATAGTTAAAATTTGACCTTGATCTAGTTTTCTCAAGGTCAAGTCATCATCTCATTTCCATCCCCTTTGCTGCCCGAGTGATGGGCTTTTAGTTTCATCTTTTTATCTGCAACGGTTGCAAAGATATTTGGTGGACTAACGGACGAACGGACAGACACAAACACTGACAATTACATTACATCACCGCTTTGAAGCGGGACGTAAAAAAGTTGAGCTGTGTCAAACCTAGTCCAAAAAGAAATGATTCGTGGATTGTCGACTAACAGAAATTTAATCACAGATTGTTTCAATATTCCAGTCATTCAGTCAGCTGTAGAGTTGAAGTTCAGGCATTTCGTTAATGAATAAAATAACAGACAAATCAATCTATTACTAGGTAGAGTCTTGGAGAAACAGGTGCTCCATAAAACCAGCAACATTGAGGTCTGTCAAACGACATACAGTAATAAATACATCGTCTTTGTGAAACACTCTGTGTTTTCCCCCTAAAGAAAATCTGACAGAAGTCTTGTTAACTATGGGACGCCACCCCTCTGCCCCCACCCCCACCCCACCCTTACGCTTCAGATTTGAGGGGAAAAAGTGACACAAAGAAAGTGATGCCACAAAGTCAACAAATGGGTTAATACGAAAACAGAAAAGGTAGAGCCGTAAAAAGAAAGCTCACATTCAAGTGACATAAAGGGAGAATCTGAAGTGTCTCAGGCCAACAGCAGGTGAACGTGAAGCTGGACATTTAGTTCACATCTCCGCTCAGTCCTGGAAAAAGCCTTCACTTGGCTTATCGTTGGAATGCATCGACATTCTTCCAAACAGATTCCATCTTTGTTCTCCTTGCCAGATCTCCATCAGGACCCGGGCAGATTTCAACTTGAATTTGGCCACTGCTGGATACTCTAACAAAACTGACTTCCTTAAAGACCAGCAACAACCGAAAGAAACTTTCCTTTTTGGAATGCTACCATTCTGCACGGAGTCCATCAGACTAGATTATTGCTTCTTTAAATTGTACGAAAATAAGCCCTGATGGCTCTGTTTCTGCTGTTAAGTCGAGCTCAGCTCCAGACGGCATTCAGCTTGTGTTCTACTCAGAAGAGTGTGTTTACACATAACAGCTGTAACACTAAAGGGTGAAAGCAGGACCTTGGCTCCAGCTGCACAGAAATTTCACAGTTTAATCACCAGAAAAGCTCAGTTTAGATCAGTGTTCATAAGACCTGCAATAATATTGGGGTCTCAGTGGGATAAAGCTCGTGTGTGTGCACACTTTAAATATCCAATAGCAACACAAAAACAAGAACCAATGCAGTCACAGACTGCAACATCCCACGACACCCCTGAATTCAAAATTTTACCCTGACGTACTTGCATAGGTTAAAAGATCAAAGCTAGTGTTTTGATCTATGAAAGTAGGTCAGAGCACTAGCTTTGATTTATGGTCTTACTCACACTGGCCTTCTCCCTCGTCTTTCTATCTTATCCGGTTCCTGAGTGTACAAAAGTTTACATTTGACCTTGACCTAGTTTTCTTAAGGTCAACGTCATCATCTCATTTTCATCCCCTTTGCTGCCCGAGTAACGTGCTTTTAGTTTCATGTTTCTTTCTGCAACGGTAGTAAAGATATTTGGTGGACTAACGGACTGACGGACGGATGAACACACAAACGCTGACAATTAGAATACATCACCGCAGTGAAGCGGGATGTAACGATGTTGGCCTCTTGACATCTAACAAACAGAACTACATAGATAATTTTCAGAGTCTGCAAATCCATATTAAGCCACTTCCAGTAAAGTGGGTTAATACAGATATGACTGCATTTAAGGGGACCAGGATTATACAACATTCAGCATCCACCACTTTCTAGAATCGTCTTTCGAGAAACACTGATGTCCGTTACCTGGATGAGACATTTGCTGACGTCACTGGCGCAGAGAGCTTTGTTGCAGCCGGAGGTCAGGGACAGCCCTGATAGGAGGAAGAGGAGAGCGACGACAGGGGGGAGGATCGTCTGACCGGGCCTCATCCTGACGGCTCACCAGCACAGCACTGGAAAACACCTACATCAACAGAATACACGGGACAGGACCTCAGAGCCCAGGGAGGGTGAGGGTGAGGACAAATAAACAAAACTTCATCCCAAACATTCCCAAAGAGGGAAAGACGAGTTGCAGTTGTTTTCTAGTCAGGTAAAGAAAAAAAAAACCAGAGAGATGAATTTCTAAAGCTCTTAAACATACCTTATACGACTGATGGCTAACATTTGGTTAAGTGGACAAAAAAAGAATAATTTTTCAGAAATAACAGTAATAAAACAAACTATTTTTATCTCCTGGGGATATCTTGTAACCACTTTGGAGATCACATTTCATAAAAGAAGGAGATATTTGAACAAATGTGGTGGTTTGAGTGGAGCCCTAGGAGAGTTTTGTTTTTTTTGTTTTTTTACCTAGCAACGGCCCTGGTCCTGGTTTGTTTTTACAAAACCTCAAATGAAGAAAAAAAAAAGTTTCTGAACTAAAAATAAATTTAACATTCCACAGCATTACTCAAAGATCTGACTTGATTTTGGGCCTGATTTATGATGATTTGCATTTTTTGATGAACATGATGCAGGAACTAATTTTTTTTAAAATTATTATTATTATTCCAGTGCTTAAAATGTGCAAAACGACGAAAAGGAGAAGGTTTTAAAACAGTGAAAACTAAACTTTCGACACTGCAGCACAAACTGTGACATGAAGCGAAGCATTTCATTCAAAGCTTCACTCACGTTGTTGTGGAATAAGAACCCACATCTGGCAACATCAGCTTCCTTCACCTAGTTTGTTTGGGGTTTTTTTTTTCTTCTTCCAAGGTTAACGCTTTATCACGTCGTCTAGTCTACATTTACACCTCAGCACTCTGGTGCACATTGTTCCGTTTCACATGTCGAGA
The DNA here is from genome assembly GCA_013358685.1 of Antennarius maculatus. Classification (NCBI taxonomy): domain Eukaryota; kingdom Metazoa; phylum Chordata; class Actinopteri; order Lophiiformes; family Antennariidae; genus Antennarius; species Antennarius maculatus. Next base: position 15,798,704 of record CM023619.1, read on the forward strand.
CAGAAAACATGTGAGGAACATTAGCTCCCTGAGTGCTGAACGTGTTTCCTCACCTCTTTGACGCTCGTCCGGAACACCTAAACTTTCTTTTACGCGTAGCGCCAAGAGTGCCGAGGAAAAGAAAATCAACGAATCGGTAATAATTAGAATCTCAGACTCACCTCGACGCTATTAACGAGCTCGCAGCTTTTCTTTTTCAGAGGCAGTGTGGCTGTTTTCTCTTTGAACTTCTCCAGGATGGAGTTGTGCCGCCTCTCAAGTGTCCACTGTGTCCAGAGGGCGTCAGTCTCTCCGCAGCAGAACGCGACAGGCAGTCGGCCGCCTTAAAGGCGCACACTCCATTTTCTAGCCTACATTACTGCAGGCAAACGTCTGGGCCTAAGGTCACCAGCACCGGTCTTCTGTCTTCACAGAAAAAGGACAAGAATGAACGATCCACCTCACTGCTTCACAATCGAGGCGCCATTCCCAACTGAGCCTCGCTGGGGTCGTGTGCGTAAAAGTGCGGCGCGTAAAAACCTCGGTTTGTGTCCTTTTTTTTTTTTTTTTTTTTTTTTTTTTGCCAAATACTTCGGTTGGATGTCTTCGACGGCTTTGTTTATCTGCCTTTTCACAAGCAAACTTTTCTTTCCACGCCACCCCCCATTTCCATTAAACAATCCTTTGTCCACGATCTTATCAGCGCCCTTGTAAGTGCGCTCATTAGGTGAGAAAAGGCGATTGAAGAGCTGTGAAGTGGAGCACACCTCCCGCTGAGAAGCGTCCCTTCGCTCACTAAGAAGCAGCTGAGGAGGTGCTCGGATGGTGATTCTTATCTCTACGGGTGTTTCCACTGTTTCCTTAAGACTTCAGCAGCAACAGCAAAAAACTGCAACAGGCCTCACTTCCAGCCTCGATGGAGGAAGGTCAAAGTGGACCCCCTGACACTCTTTCAGTCAAATCGATTTAAGTAACAAAAACAAGAGGTTTTTCTTTCTTTTCAGGAAAGAACAAGTAAGACGAGGGAAAAAAAATAAGACCTTTATTGCGATTTTTTAAATTATTTTAAAGCCAGTAAACTGCAGTCCTGTGGGTTAAAATGGGCTGGTTCGCCTTAAAGACAAGTGACTCAGTCTATAATGACAAGAAAGCAGAAAAATACCGCAAAGTACAAGTTAAAAAAGTTACCGGTACATGTTTGAATGTCAAAACCTCCAGTGCTTGTGTCGGCAGTTAAACTCTTACTAAACTCACTCACCTTTTTTCCATACAGGATTTTTAATTTATGACAATGTATTTGTGGGCAAATAGTTCAGACACAAATCAGAATTCTGCGTGGAATCTGATATGCTGTGTGTGTGTGTGTGTGTGTGTGTGTGTGTATATATATATATATATATATATATATATATATATATATATATATATATATATACATACATAGTTTATGGAGTTGTTTTGATGTACAATGAAATCATAGTTTTATTATATTCAGAATGTATAGTGGTTGGGCTCAAAAGGACCAGCAAAACATGCATGAAATTATTAATTCAGCTAAAATACAGTTGAAAACGTTTGCCCTCCATGAATATTATACAATGTATCTTGGGAATAAAAATAATTTAAATCATATATCATCAGCACCATAAATATTTGTCACTTAATTTGCATATAACAGAAACCTGTTACAACAGTCAGGTTTGATGCGTTGTTTATTATCACCTCTAACGCAAAGTTGTGTGCAGCGACACCTGCTGGCTGAAAACACTCATGACGAAAAATCTGATCCGAGCTACAGTAGTTAAGACTGAAGAAAATTCAGACAGCCGTTTCCAGCAATTACTTTAAAAACAACCTCACATCTGTGGAACAAGTGAGAATTCTATTCGATTCTTGATAAAAAAATATTTTCACAAATCGATATCATTTGATAGATCTGATTTGATTAATAACGGAGGTGACAGCCCTACCCAGTGCGCCATGCCTCACTGTTTCATTGTAAAATTTGAGCAACATTGATGACACCAACAGAATTGCTTAATTTCACAACAAATAAAATTTATTCAATTATATATTACAAATATGTACAAGTCATGTAACAAGTAAATATTAAAATAGACATTTTTAGAACTATCGTTCAAAAGGCATTATGTTGAAAAAATAGGTTTTATTGTGATCTCACATTGAAACTGTAAAAGTAAGTTGTTTTTCCTTGGAAGCTACAACAGACTTTAATGTGCGCGAGACACAATGGACAACACATGAGTGAGGCTGCAAAAAGGACAGAACACAATGCCAAAAAAAAAGAAAAAAGAGCTGGAACACTTCAGTAAACCTCACAATTAAGTCCACAGTACAGCTTTTTAGGAAAAAAGTACAAACAACGCAATGCATGCATAGCATTTAATTGCCAAAGTCAAAGAACACCAGCTGTGGCGTGGAACTCTAGATGAGGAAGGAAGAAACGGTAAAAACAAAAAAACAAAAACACAACAGAAAGCCAACACATGCTTAAGATTTTAAGCCAACAACAAGAAGAACATCACGAACGAGGAGGACACTCGATATAAAAACCAACTTTGGTCCATTAAAACATGAGACAAAACGAGTTTACAATCAAAATATCTATTTGTTTTTTTACAAGTTTAAAACAATAATTACATGACTATTTACAAATGCACAATTGTTTATGTATAAAATAAGTTAAAAAAATTAAGAGCACAGTCTGTACACAATGTATGAACACTCACTTTGAAAACAATTGAAATCTTTCCGCTGTGTGACCCTGCTTGTTGAGGAGACATAGCAGGTGGCCGTCGCCCAACATGTCGCTTCTCGCTTTCGCTCCCTGAACTGCCCCCAACCCAGCTTTTGGTCTCTGCTCTTCCGAAAGCCTGAACCCCCTTTTTCTGTTTAAGGAACAGTCTGTCCGCACAACGGGTGTGACATTCTGCTCTTAAAGAGATCAGGAGTTTAGTTGTCTCGTGTTTAAGTGCTCTTTCATATTACCGTCACATTCCAAGTGCTTCACATTTCCTTTTCCTATATCGTGTGGGCTGCTTGTCGCGTCTGCGGTGCGGCTGTTTCTGGGGCAAAGCACGTCTGTTCCGAGGTTCATATCGGGGTGAGGTCGAAGTCGTCGTTGACCTCCACCAGCGGGATGTAGAACTCGGGGATCTCAAAGATACTGGTGGACTTGTACGTGGCCGGGTCCAGCTCCTGGAGTTTGAGCTGCCACTCCAGACGCTGCACTGCGTTCAGGGCCGCCGCCTCGTGCTGCTGCCTCATGAGAAGGCAGGTCTGCAGGAAAACGGCACGAGATTATTGTTGAATGCATCCAGATGTTTTCATTTAGGTTACTCTCACAAAGACAAAGAAAAGCACAAAGACTACTTAAAAACCAGTCAGTTAGACCAGACATTTTTAAATTGTGATCAGGTTGTTCCATTGTTCAGTGGTTGTGTGGAGAGGTTTATCTCCTTGATATGAAATTATTATAATCTTCATGTAGCAATACACACTTTTTTGAAGCTACTTTAGTGTTGAATGTGGTACACCCGCTGAACGAGCTCCACTATGTGTTAACATTCAGCTTACAGCTGAAGTAGTAGTTGCACAAACATATTTTATGTCGACAGAGAAATCCACAAGGCTCTTCTAAAGGTGCAGTCAACAAAATAAAAATGAAATCAGTGTAGCTTCTCCACCTAATATTTCTAATAATAAATTAAAACCAGGGCCACAAATTTGATTGCGTGTGCTGTTCCCAGAAGAAACAGCTGGCTGCTACTTGACTCGTGTGCAATGGAGAAACCAATACTCATCTATAGCACCAATCACATAACTTCATTATAACCACGCAAGTCATGGATTATTGAATTAGCAGGAAGGATTTCCGTTCCAGACTAAAAAACACAAAATGAACTTTAAAATAATTAGCCAGCATAGAGAGAGTTCAACATTGGGGTCAAGTTGAAATATTCTTGTAATGCAAAAATCTGAAAACAAGCATTAGTGTCTAATATTTTCAAGTTTGTTTTGCCCAGTTTGAAAGCAACTTCTCTGACAATGATGTCAGAGCTGAGTGTCAGGAATATCTGTTGAACTTCCTGATTTATTTTCACATAAACAAACAACATAAAAAACCTACAGCAACAAAAAACAAATGGCCTGTTTGTGTTTGCTGGTATTGCAGACTTGAGTGTACTAGTGTTCAGTGTTGATTTTCTGCATCACTACTGTGACTTTAGCCTGTGCAGTTCATTTTGAAAGAGTTCAATATCATCTATTGCCCCAGTATGCAGACTTCAGCATTTTCAGTATGTGGATCTCTCTGTACTGGGATTATTTTTTTTAGCTCAAGTGTTCCTGTTCGGTCATAAGAATATCAACAATTATCAGCTCAAGTTGAATTAGAACAAAATCGATTAGTCAAGGAAAGAAGTTCAATGGAAAGATGTTTTTCTTTGCTAGTATGTGTTTTTGTAGATTATTAATAAATATTACAGGTAGTTTTAGGCTGAAAAAGCACAAGTATTTTGCCTTATTCTGTGCAGATTGTAAATTTGCAATGGTCAAAATGACACAATTTATTGTTTAAATCAGAACAAATACATTACTATGTGTTGAGTTCACATCATGAATAAAACATGATGGATAGATGGGCAGAAAAAATTCAGACATCTTACCTTTAGTTTATCAAACTTGTCATCGACGTCTTGTAGCCAGGACATAAACTGTCTGGCGTTGAATCGGTCTCTCACTGATGTTTTGCCATCATCATTCTGCGGACAAAAAGCAACAAGTTTTAATAACAGACCAAAACCACTGCAGGGTAAACCCTGACCTTTTCTCCAAGCCATTTACCTGGATGTCTTGAGGCATGTTGTAGACTTCAGCATCCAGCAAAACTGTACAGGCACTGAAAGGAAGCGTCTGATTGGCTAGTGTTCGAGCTGCCCGGTAATGGACTCGTAGAACTTCTTGTTCATTTGAAACTATCAGCTTTTCCTGATGGAAAGAAGCAAGTATTTAGAAAATTTATAAAGCTTATAAAACAGCTCAATGAAGCTTTGCAAAGCTTAAAACTGGCATCAGAATGTCTGGAGGTCATCAACCCCCCGCCCCAAACAAATCTACTTCCAAGAAGCAAACGCACATACCCTCTCAATGCTGTGTTGCAGTCTTAATTTCATACGAACAACTTCCTGTTGTTTAAACATCTCTTTCAGTTGCTCAGGTAACGATGGTGGAGGTGTTATCTGTTCAAACGATAGAAAAGAAGACGATTCAAAACTTTTTATCAGCACAGCACTTCATATTGAGCCAACACAGATATTTCAGACTAGAAAAAAGATGTCTTGAGCACACTTTAAAGTTCCAATTTCAGTTCTGGCAATTTATCCAAATAAAAACTATAATGTATTTTTGGCACATTTAAAGAGAACAGTTCAGAAACACGTTGTAGAAAAGTAATAGCTACCATCTAAAATTGAAATGTCACATTGTTAACCCTGTTCGGATTCAATCTCACCTTAAGGCTTTACTTTTTTTTTTACCACATAATTAATTTTCTTAAAGAGGAATATTAAAATTGATGTTGGTATCCTATAAAACTATCATCCGAACAGATATGAAAAACAACTTACTGTTGGTATGCAGAGCTTGCTGAGTGGGTTCCCATCTAAGAGATAGGATCCATTAAAGGTGACGTACTCATCATAATACTGTGGCGGTTGGGGCGTAACGCTGCACAACACTTTGCGTTTCTCCTCAATCTTCTTCCGGATATGCAAGAATTCATAATAAGGGTTGGCCCTCTCTGTCTGGTAGGGCTGAATCTCCTCCAGCTTGACAGAATCCACGATAGCAGCCAAAGACTGCTGGCCTCGCTCCTTCTCCTGTTGGCTCATGGGGCACGACTGCGAGATCGACATTTTAGGCATCTTTCTCTTGCGTGGGTGAGGCACGTGGATGTCCATGTCCTCGTCTGCAGAGCGAACTTTGACCTTGGCCCCTGAAGAATCTGAATCCCGGTCGCCGGACTGTGGAGAGGAGCTCCCCGAGGTGCTGCCGCTGGAGTTGGTCGGACCTGCTGATTGGACGGTGCTCTGACTCTGCTCTTCACTGGATGAAGATGATTCTGACTTGTCGTCGGCAGGGGTCACGTCCATCGGCTCTGACGTGGCCTCATCTTTGGACTCACAGGAGCCCTCTGTGGTCAGACCACCTTCAACTGACGAACCCTCCGTTGTATCAGAAACCACAGCGCTAGAGCTGTCAGAGCTTTGCAGGACATCAGTCATTTCTTCCACTTTGTGTTCAGGGCTCTCACTACGGGACGATGCTTGGGGCAAACTGTCCTTTTGCTCTATCTGAGCATCGACACATGAACCTGCAGTGTCAGCGGGATGTCTTAATTTCTTACAGTCTTGGTCACTCACATCTATATCCCCTTGAGAACTTTCACCCTCTAACCTCATGGTGCCAAAGCCCAGCAGTGACTCCCCTGCAGCGGAGCTGGGAATGTGCGAACTGGTGGATGGGACAGGACTTCCTAAACCGTCTGCTCTGAAACTTTCTGAAACGGTTTCCATCGTCTCTGGTTCCGCTCCATCAGCGATCCCCATAGCTTTGTCTTTAAAGTCAGAAATTTCTGTGCCACTCAATTCTGTCTGTGGCAAGTTCTCAGTTTCTGGAACTGTGACTGCTTCTATTAGTTGTGAGGCTTGTGTGTTTGTAAATGCCGACAGCTCAGCTGACAGACAAACTGTATGTATCGATGGTTGATCAGAATCCTTGTTGCATTCTGCTGGTGCATTCTTTGTAAGACAATGGAAATCCCTTGAAACAGGATGATCTGAGGAGGAAAGAATTTTCTGCTCTGCTGACCCCGTCTGACAGCCAGTCATTTCTGGGACAGCGAGAATTTTACTCGCAGAGTCTTGACTTAAAATTTGTGGTGGGCCGCCTTCTCGTCCCGTGAGTGAATCAGAAATTGAACTCAGACACTGCTGACTGGTCAAGGTCTCCGTTTCCGCTGTGCCTTCTCTTGTTTTCAGCTCCTCAGTGGGCTGGCTATATTTTGCCACGTTTTCAGCTGCTTTGCTTTCAGTCGATGAGTTGGCATCCTCATCCAGAATAGCCTTGAGGTACGGTAAATCGTGTCTGCCAGACAACGGCGTCCGATTACTTTGCGAGCCGTCGGGAACGCTATTGCAATCTTTGTCGTGGGCAGACGGCGATCTCGTGGCTTGAATGACGAGGGAAGACTGGAGGAACGCAGGCTGAGAGTCTGAAGCTTCCAAGTTCATGTCAGAGTCGTATTCAACGTGTCTGGGCGTTAATGATGTCGCCTGACATGAATCTTCAGAACTTGCCACAGAAACCAAAGACACAGATCTGGACATGAGGCTGCAGCGCTCGCTTTCCGGTCTGGGTGATCTGGTGAGACAATTTTCCACCACAGACATGACTTTGGCACTGATGGTGGGCAAACTCTTTCCATCCAGCGACATTGCTCTAGAGCCGCCGCCATCTTTCAGGGACCTCTCTTTGCCGTGGGCGTCGGAGGCTTCGGAGCTCTTTGAGCGCATGAGGTCTTTGTTTAGACATTGCTCCGTCTTCGTTCTGTCTTTAAGTTTAGCTTTCCCAGCATCTGTCAGAGGCCGCTGTTTGAGCCGTTCTCGCTCTTTTTGTTTGATTTTTTCGAGGTGTTTCCGATGCCACTGCTCAATTTCCTGGTCTTTAAGACTGAGCATGCGCTCGAAGCTCGTCTGCATCAAGTCATCATTCACAAGCCTTTTCTCTTTGGGCTTGGTGTCTCGTGTTGCTGGTAACACTTTTGATTTGGCCCTGTCTCCATCTGTCTCACTCGATTTGGCCTTATTGATTCTGGCCTGTTGGGAGCGGTCTCTATGCCGCTCCTTATCTTTGTCCTTGTGTTTATCGGAGTCTCTGTCTCGGTCTCTCCGGTCTCGATCCTTCTCCGGCGCTCTCACAATTTCATCTTTTGATTTTGTCGATAAAAACTTGCCGCTTTCAGACAGATAGCTCTTCTTCTCTTCTAAAAGTAACTTCAGATTGGAGGAAGTTCCATCTTTTACTTTATCTCTCTTTTTCCTGTCACAGTCCTTTTCCTTAGAACGGTCAAATTTACTATGATCTGCGGTCTTCTCTGGAGGTTTTGCTTTCTTGTCAGAATTTGCACGTTCCTTTTCCTTGTGATCCCCAACGTTGTGATCCCTGTCTGGCTTCTCCCTATCAGAACGTTTCTCAAACTTATCTTTACTTTTTCTGCTGTCCTCTTGTTTTTTTGTGGAGGATAAAGATTTCAGCTTTTCGTTATCTTTATAGTTTTTATCTCCAGGTAAAAGACATGAAATTGATCCCGTTCTTTCTTTTTCCTTCCAGCGATCCACTGAATTCTGCAGCTCAGCTTTGTCGTTGTGATCCGTTTTAATCCTCTTCTCCTTGTCAGGATGCTTTTTCTCCATTTTGTCCGAGTCCTTCTCCTTTCCTGAGAGCTTCTTTTCAGTTTTCTCACGTGAGCCTTTTTCAGAGGGCTCCAGCTGTTCTTGATCAGCTGTGACTCCACTTATGAGTTTCTCTTCTGTCTCTTCTTTCAAGCTGTTGCTCTGTAGCGTCTCCTCAGGAATTCGCCCTGCGCCGTAGCAGTCCGCCCTCTCATCACGCTCGCAAAGCTTTGAATCCTTTACCTTTTCCTCTTTACCGGCAGCGTCCTTCCGTTCTTTTCTCATTACCTTGTCTTTTTCACGCTCCTCTCTCAGCCTCTTCTCCTTGCCGCTTGATTGTTTTTCTTTTGCGTTTCTCTCATCTTTGATAGGCGACGAATCCGAGGCCTTTTGAAGCGAGCTGTTGTCTTCACCTTCCTTTTTCACCGGCAGAGCTTCATCGGTCTCATCACTTTTGAAAAAATTCTCTTTCCAGAACTCTCTGTCGAACTCCAAATTCCTGTGACTATCTTTCCTGGCCTCCTTCTGCCTGTGGCGGCCCCGTTCCGCCTCATATTCTCTCCTGTGTTTGTCTTTCTCCTTGTGTTTAAGTTTATGCTTTTTCACTACTTTACCATCCAAGTCACTGTTTCGTAAGGCGCCTTCGGTGCTGTCGATACCGATTCCTATGCTGCCATCCTTGTGAGGACTGGAATGAACATCGTCCCCATCTACGCTGGGGTCTTTCTGATGATGTTTACTTTTTTCTTTGTGTTTATACCCTTTGGCACTGGAGCTTTCAGTGCCGTAGTCTGTGTCTGTGTAGTGGTTGTACTTGACACCATCAACTGGACATGAGCTGTCATTGATGGAAATACACAGTTTAGCATTTTCCTGTTTGAGCGGTGTTTGTTTATCCGTTAGGCTGTGGTTCAGCTTTGGAGACTTAATGGATGATAAATGAAAGAGATGGACCGATGAATCATCTTTAGGACTGAAAGACATCTTAAAGGAATCTTCCTCACGACCCTTTTCTGTGCTCTCTGCCACTGTTGCAAGAGAGAGAACCAAAGTTTTGCTGTTTTCTTTCCCATCCTCTTGGTTTTCCTTGTTTTTATTCTGGCTTTTGCTCTTCCTCTTTAGTTTGCCCTTGTCCTTTTGCTCAGAACTGTCCTTTTTAGACCTTGGGTCTGTCTTAACACTCTCAGAACTCTGGGAGCAGGTGGGAGAATTCCTTTTCTCCGAGAGGCTCTCAATTTCATCACTGGAGGTATCGGAGCTACAATGGACACGAGACGTCTTTTGCCTTTTCAGCTTTGAGGCGGAATCCCCTTTGCAGCTCTGCTTCCCTGCCACATGATTCCGATCTCTGTCCTCCCTTTCTCGCTGCCGTAGTTCCCGCCGGAGGATGTGTCTGTCATTCAGGGCTTTACTGAGATCCTCCTCCTCTTCCTCATCCTTGAACTCATACTCATCCAAACCAGTCCCGGATGACGATGCTTTTGTTACTGGTTTACCATCTGAGTCCTTTTCATTATCGGAGTCTTCCATGTTGTCATCAACACTGGATGGGTTTACAGACGGTGGGTCTTCAGATTCTGCAGAACAGAGGGGATCAATGTTTAAAAGTCACAATGTCAATAACACACTATACTTTCCAAAAAAAAAAGAAGCAGCTATTGAACATCATATGATACAGCCAAGTGATCGTTAGGTTCTGATGGGATTATCATTATTATATTTTAAAGACACTAAATCAGGCCTGCAAACCTTTGGAAAATATTTTGAGAAGCACAACAGGCTGAACCTGTGCCATGTTGGTTATTCTCCGATTCATTCAAATAGTTGTTTTCTTTTTCTTCCTCATCCTTCTGAGGTTGGCTGCTATTTTAAAGTGTTTTAGTTGAACAGCCTGTCATTTTTGTACTTCTTTACAGGTTTTCCCTTCTTTTATCAACTTCTTAATCAAAGAACGCTCTTCTAAACAATGTCTTGAACGACCCATTTTACTGTGTTCTTCAAGGACAAATGCACAGCCAGCATATACAGCGTCCATTGCCTTGGTCTTTAAATAAGGGCCATCTGTTTAACACCTATTTTTTTCGCATACAGTATTTTCTGCACTATGAGGCGCACTGGATTATAAGGCGCACTGTCGATTTCTGAGAAAATTAAAGGCTTTTACGTGCGCCTTATAGTGCGGAAAATATTGTAATCAATAACTTCACTATTTGAACTTAGCACTGCTATTTTTTTTTAACACACTTCTTTCAGTTAATGACTCAGTTTCACAGAATCAGCAGCATGCACATTATCTAGTTGGGTCTGTTGGGTTTCTATACTTTTACTAAACCTTGTAAAAACTTTCCTGAAGGTGTTAAAGTTGAAATTCTGACAAAAACAGTGATTTATCTTGCTAGCGATGTGGGACTGCTATTATTTTGAATACAACTGTACATCAAGCTATGATAATCTGTTGTATGCTTATATTGAGCATGATAACTACAAATTGTTGAGATGAACACCGTAGCATTCTCTGCATACCTGACGAACTATCATCTTGGTCTGACAGAGGCACCTCTGCCTTTAACAGCTGTTCCAGCTCCTGAGAGTCGGCCACATCCACAGGGCGCTCACCACGCTTGTTTGCCTGGAAGGCGTTACCGCCGTGTCGAAGCAGCAGTTTCACAATCTGAGTAAACAGAAGAATTGCAATTATGAATCCAATCACACTGAGACCATAAACAAATCAAAAAAATGAAAATCAATAAAGCCTAATACTTGAAGTTACTTTCCTTTATAGCAACAGAAAAAGGTTTTCCATAAAAGTCTGGAAGATGTTCCTACTGTGACGTGTGAACATACTAACCTGTTAGCTCATGGTTAGGGGATGGTTAGGGAATGAAAGTAATTACTTATATGTATACTGTAAATATTTGAATATAGTAAATCCACGTCATGTTTTCTGATACATTTGTTCAAAGTTCTTACATCTTTATGGCCACTGCTTGAGGCATCATGGAGCGGCGTGTCATCATCCAGACCTTGTGTGTTGACCTCAGCACCTGCTGCTATTAAGACCTTGGCCACATCATAATAGCCAAGATTACAGGCTTCATGAAGAGGAGTCCAACCTGGTGAATACAGAAACCATCACCATCCGTTCATGAAATGACACAAGCAAAAACACTGTGTATACCCACATGGTCGTAACAAACTGAATAAGACTGAATAGCGTGGTTATCACTCAGTTTGAATGCTTTATGGATTCAAAGTGACTTCAGCCTATTGGCCAATGGTTCCCTAAGTTTAAGAGCCATGCACTCCTAAGACTTTCTACATCCTAACCCCAAATGTCATTTCACTATTTTCAATTTTTTTTTTGTTGCTCTTGTTTTTTGGGTGGCAACTTTGCTGCGTATAAAAAAAGTAAAAACACATATAGAGATTGCAAGTATCATGCAAATATACAGTAACTGATAAAAAACTTTATAAGGAAGACTTTTAGTTTCTTATTACGTATTTAACCCATAGTATACACACAATGCAGTATGAAAAAGGTTTGGCCAAAGAGCATTTTGGTCTAAGTTGTAAACGAGGCAAATTAAACTTGAGCACAACGCCTCACCTGAGATTAATGACGGGAATGTGTTTGACAGTCCTCACATAATACTGCAATGTGGGAAAGTATTATAGACTGTTTCAGCCTATAATTGCTCTCTCTATACAAGCTGGCCCTGTATTGGTCTTCGTACGAGTGAGAAATGATAATTAAGTCTCACATGAGAGTTGCTGCAAATAGCATCAATGTCTCACAAGTATAATTTGCCAATTTATAAAGTTCTGTTGGCAAGATTACCCAAAATCTGGCAGCGTCTTCAGACTGAACTTAATTTTCCTCGCCTCATTAATGGATATTTCAGGGAGGTGCTCTCCTTCAGACATAGGTAGGTGGCATTATTTAGTTGGAGAAAATCCTATTATCTCCATCATTTCTTTTGGAGGAGTAGCAAGGACAAAGTTTAATATATTTATTTCCCACAATGTCTGATATACTTTATTTTCTCTGTCTCCATCAATCACATTACAAAAGCACCTTTCAGTCATCTTTGTTCTATTAATCTTTCATAAAGAGAAGATGAAGGATGATAAGTAATCATCCCCCCAAGGCATCATACCTGCAAAGTCTTTGACGTTGACATCAGCTCCGAGGCTTATAAGCTCTTTGACTTGCTTGGCGTCTCCTCGGATGGCAGCCATGTGAAGGGGAGTCTCCCCTCGCTCGTTCCTCTTATTGACCTTGTCCTTCTGTCGAGACGAGGCGCTGCTGGGAACTTTCTTCTGAGCTGGGGTCGTTTGAGAGGGATGACTGGGGGTGGAGTCTGGATCAAAGCAGGCAAAGAGAAAAGTGTTTAATTAATGTTTAAACCGATGTCAGTCACGGGTCGAGATAATTACTGTATTAGTGTGTAAAACAGTGGATTGGAACACACTGGTGAAACTGGTTTAAGTGGGAACGTGACTGTATGCACGAGTGTTTCAGTTGTTATTTTTTATTTAATTATTTCCTGCTGAGTTTAGAGAAGATCAACGCAAAACTGCAAATCTGTGCAGTAAACCAGCAGCTATCCTACCATAAGAAAGGAAACAAGGCATTATGCTAAAGTAGCTCTGTGTAAAACAGTTCAAAACATTAGAGTAAGCCACCACAGTATTGCTGGTTTTCACGGAAACTTGTGCTTGTGTTTGAGTCATATGTGCTAATAAGTATCAGATCCTGATGACTCAGAGTTCCTTTCTTACCAAAATTCTGTCAGTCTTCTTGTATTCTTTGCATAAACAGAGCAGTTTTCCTTGCAATTGAGCAACGTCATTGAGCTGGACAACTGTATTTTCTCAAACAACTCTGAAATATTTGAAAAAAATTAAACTATAAAGCAGGGAATGTCTAATCTTCCATGTCTGAGGCATTGTTCATCGGATCTATTGTCTGCCGTGTGGATGTACGGGTGAACACACCAGCAAGCACCAAGTAAAGGATGAGGTTATTCAGAGAAGACTAAACAACCACAGCAAGCTGTTGTGTGCAGAAGAGTTTGATAAACTACACAGTAACATCTCATCAGAGCAAGGTAGCAGGGTCATGACTGGCTTGAATGGTGCAAAGGCACATAATGCACTACAGTTAAACTGTCTAAGTGAGAAAAATTGCAGCTGAAAAACAATCACACACAGCACAAGAAGTAGACTAGATAATACGTAAGCAGATATGCATGACTAACAGAAAATCAACCACTAGGAGGCTGTAAGCTTACTCCTTCCACCTCAGTCAAGTCTCAATGGTGACGTTTCTGTCTAGAGTTGAACCAATCCATCTATAAATTCCTCTCTTTTTTTTACTTGATTATAATTAAATAAAAACCCTGCTGAGGGAAGCACACATACCTGGACTGTTGGCAGTCATCTGCATTAGGAGAGCCATCTGCTTCCGCTCCGACAGAGGATACCCAAACAAGAGGTTTGCTTGTGACTTCTTTCCCCCAGCCTCTTTCTTCACCTTCTTCTTGTCTGGTCCATCTTTGTCTACAACACAATAATTATAAGAGTTTAGAGAACATCTCACTTCTTTTTTTGCTGCAATTTTATCATCGCTGTGATGTCATTATCCTCCTTCCCTTGTATCTGCACACAAAACCAGATGACAAGCATAAGGTTTAAAGGGGGGGGGGGGGGGTAGCATTTTCTTAAGCCAGCTAAGTGCAGACGGTATTCATCGGACTCCCCCACCACCAAGTGTTCCATCAGACAGACATGCATGAGCCGGGGCAGATGCATGTTGCTAACACACACTCATGCATGTGTGTTTACAGCATCAGAGTGGAGCAGAGAATAACATGACTTTTTTAAAGGACACGGGGGCTAACGGATCGGGCTGCAGTGATTACCTGCGTATGTCCTGCAGGGAGGCACTAATCTCTCTCCCCAGGTCTCACTCGACTGGCCTGGGTCTGAGTCATCTACAGTGCAAAGCAGAGAGGATGGGGAGGAGATGGGGGTGGAGGGGTGGGGAAAGCACTGCGTTAAGGCTCACTCTCTCTTACCCTCCTCGTCTCACATGTACTAAGATACAGACAAGAACAAAGGCAGACTCGTACTACGCGCCAAAGTTTTGAGTCATGGCAACACAGGAGACAGGAGACAAGATCCAATCTGAGGCAGTCAGTGAAGTCATTATGTCTCTTATTCCAACAGCTGCTCCACACAGGAGCTGAGAAGCATGAGTTCAAGCTTAGCTCTGCTCATCTGTGCATCATAAAATTATACAAAGTACAAAATTGATGGTTCTCATCTGTTAGAAAGACATGGGACCACACAATGAAAATCATTATATTGGGCTTAGCTCTACAGAGGAGATGAAAGCAAACCTATGAGACCCCAAGCAGCCTGTAAAATGCATTACTGTATTTTACTTTACTGTAATTATAAAATCAAGATAAAATAACCAGCTTTTAGTCTGAGAATCTGACATAAACATATAGTTAAATGACAGAAGCAGAATAGTCTATTTACACAAGTATGCGAGGAAGATTAGACTGCAATGTGACGCTGAGCAGTTATCTGCAGAATGATGGTGTGAATCAGCACCTCAAATGGAGCTATAACCACCCGCACTGCACAAGAGGAGAACATTTTTGCCCTTATATTTGTTTCAACAACTTCTATAAAAGTCCTGCCACCTAACTTTTCCACTGCTTTTGTTTACTACAACACTGCTTCCTATTCAAGATGTGTACACATCATTACACAAGTTCATTAAGAAAACTTTCAGGACAAATTTGTTTATAATGACTACATGGTGCATTTGTTGTGTGTATTCATTCATAACTTTCAGGGGTGGCTTAAATCTTGCTGATGTCAAAGGAATACAGAGCAATGGAATAAATTATGTGCAACTGAATCAACATAAAGGGATGCGCTAAATATTTTGCTTTATTGCATTTTTCTGGTAAATTATGTACATGCTAAGAAAATACAGTAACCTGTGTTTGGCTAAACAGACAACATGCTTAAGTAATTTTTTCATTATCTCTTTTCAGAAAATTTTTCAGCCATGAGACAAATATAGAATATCTATACATCAACCTCTACATATAGAGGATTCTTTGAACATAGAAAAAATATGCAAATTCAGAAAATAGAGACCAGTCTTTTTTTTTTTTTTTGCTATGGAAAAGTTGGGGGTTCTAACCAACGATTTGTTAAGAAATTTAGTCCTCAAACATAACTACATTTATTTTCCACCATATTCATGTTATTCCATCTGTTCTTTACACATGTCATATTTAGTAACTGAACATAATCCAGATTTACATCCTGTGGCCAGAGATCCAGTCCTAACTGTCTGACCTCCAATCAGCCCCCTGTAGAAAATGTTCACCCATACACCACAAGAGGGCAGCGACAGGACAAGGCAGTCATCCAGCAGCAAGGCTGCTGAAAGAAAAGCAAGAGAAGAAGCAGCAGCTCTTACCAGTGTCAGAGTCTCGCTCCTCAGTCCGGAGCGGACTGTTCGTGAACGAGAGCTTGCGCTTCATGGAAGACTTGGCTTTCCCTTCCTTCCCCAACAATTCACTCCGGTCCAGCTTCGGAGTCTTGGTGAATGGGGACAACTTGTCTTTGCTCTGTCAGAGGAAAAAAAATTGAGTAATGTGTGTACATGTAATGTCTGATCAATCTACATAAACTAGAGTTGCCATTTCTTAGTATTTTTTTCTATATTACCTAGCTGGATTATAAAAGGCTTGGGCAGAGGTAACATTTCATGTTATCCTTCTAAATATGACTAAAATAAGTGTGGGTGCTTAAATTAAACACTGTGTTGTGTCTCTACAACATATTTTTTGGGTATTGCAGGCAGCAGGTTTGCCATCATGACTCACTAAAATCTTATTCCCAAGGCAGAGTTTCTGCCAAGAGAGCAGCAGAGCATCAGAAGTGACAAATAAAAACACAGTATAGAAGGAACAGTACTGCGCTGACGCTACGGTCACTGCAGAGTGAAAGAAATTCAATTGAGATATACTGGACATACTGGACAGACAAATCCACACTTCCATATTCAAGTGTTTGAAGATGACTAGATCTATATTTTAATGTTTGCTGGGTTGTGCACTCACATTATTCCAAATATTTCCAAATTTTAAAAAAGCCAGAGATAACACTCATTTTATCAAAGGGTATTGGTGTGTTCATTTGCTCTGCTGTTTCTGTTGTTATGACCATAATTAATTTAGAAACTCCCACATCACCGGACAGCAAAAGTTAAATCCAGTCTTTCCCACTTGAAGCTGTTACTGTACAATTCCAATATGGATTCTTCAGAAAACAAACCTGGCAGGAATGGTGATAAGTTAAATATGCCAGAGCATCAAATGCTTCCAGTAATAGCATCCCCAGCCTCAGACCTGACCAATAAACCAGTGAGATACTTCCTTAATTTCACTGTATTCTGCAGACAAAGATGCTCTAGCACCAGTGCTTTCAGGAGCTAAACTCTAGTGGACTAAAATTCATTCCTACCAGGAGGAAAATGCCTGCTACTTGTTTGTAACAAAGCCAAACTGTTGTCACTGTTGATATGGTATTATTAAAAATGTAATGGCTATTTATTTGCAAAAAGACAGCTTACAATTCAGGGCCATAACCTTGGAATGAACTACTTTTGAATTTTGTCAACTATGTTCAAGGTCAAAAATGAACTGCTAATGTGAATTTTTATGCTTCACGTAATATCCCTTAAGTGCTCTGAGTGATTGAAAATTCACAACTCCATGACAACCAGACAAACTCACTCCGCTGATAAAGAGAATGTCATATGATCTCATCTCCTTAAACAATCGTGCATGAGTTCATTTTATCAATAGCTGCTACTAAACGCAAAAACAAGGCAGTCACAGACTGCAACATCTCGCGACACCGCTGAATTCAAAATTTTACCCTGACCTACTTGCATTTGTCAAAGATCAAAGCTAGTGCTCTTATCTACGGCCTTACTCACACTGCCCTTCTCCCTCATCTTTCTTATCTGGTTCCTGGGTGTACAAAGGTTGAGATTTGACCTTTACCTAGTTTTCTCAAGGTCATCATCTCATCTTGTGCTTTTTATTTCATCTTTCTATCTGTAATGGTTGCGAAAATATTTGGTGGATTAACTAACGAATAGACGAATGAAAACTGACAATTACAATACATCACCGCTTTGAAGTGGGATGTAATGAATAAATGAACCATATCCTATCTTGTATGTACACACAGACAGGCAGAGAGACAGATACAGACAGGGGTAACAGTATAAAATAAAAAAGCCAAGAGTTCCTATAGCTTCTATTTTTCACATTTATTACACACTTAACAGGTGGGAAAAATGAATAAACACAAATGTTGTTGTTGCTGCTGTGTTGCCTTTCAGTGCCTGCATACCTTCTTCCCACCCTGCTTCTCCACCATGGCTCCATCTCTGTCGCTCCCAGGTTTGGCCATGGTGCAGCACCTGACTAGCTGTGACTGCGAAAGCACAGCAGGTTCATCATGCACCTGCACACACACAACAGCAATAAGGAGGATTGCAATGGTTAACAGGCTATACTTAGAAGTTTTGTACATTTGTATGACTTCTCAAAATGCTTTATAGTTTTTGCTAGCATCAGCCTGTCACACATTCATGTGGAGGTGCTTGCTACCACTAAAATAGTAGATGGCCACTCTACCACTGAGCCACAGCCAACCTTGCGTTGCAACAGTCCTGCAACACAGTCTAAGTGGAAAATGGGCAACAGACACAACAACAGAGTTGCAGTGAGACTGCAACATCCTGAACACTCCTGAATTCAAAATTTTACCCTGACCTACTTGCATTAGTCAAAGATTAAAGCTTGTGCTCTGATCTACTTTCATAGATCAAAGCACTAGAGCTTTGATCTACGGTCTTACTCACACTGCCATCTCCCTCATCTTTCTTAACTTATCCGGTTCCTGAGTGTACAAAAGCTGAAATTTGACCTTGACCTAGTTTTCTTGAGATTAGGGTCATCATCTCATTTTCATCCCCTTTGCCACCCGAGTAATGTGCTTTTTATTTTATCTTTCTATCTGCAACGGTTGCGAAGGTATTTGGTGGACTAGCGAACGCACGGATGGACAAACACACAAACACTGATAATTACATCACCGCTTTGAAGCAGGATGTAATTAAAAGTCTTCATTGTTTAAACTAATTGGCAACTAGGCTAAGCTTATTCACGATGTGGGATTTTTATAGAGATTTCCATCACATGCCTGGAGACTGACGTGAAACAGACAGAAAACAACTACACAAGGAAGCGAGAATCAGTTTCAGGTATGCTTACAAGTCCTACAAGAAAAAAATTCCCCTCTGCATGTCGTCAAAGTACGTAACGACATGCAGCTGTACATGTAAATGAAGTTGACGTGGTACCAGTCATGTATGTGAAGATGGTCAATTCACTTACAAGAACACATCAATCTGTTTATTCAATAAATTCACTCCACTCAGTTTTGCAGCAATGCAAAGGATTCTACAAGAATATTGCATCTTACTCTCAAGAAAACATTCCAAACAGTGATGTCTGAATGAGGAAACCTGTGAAGCAGCTTCCAAAGTCAATGGGACAGCCCCACTACTCAAGGTGCATCTAATGACAACTAAAACAGAATTTGTGTAGTACACACTCAATTTAATAAAGACAGGCATAATTGATGTTTTAAGTATTATACAATTCGTAATCTCCTTGAAATTACCGTTTTTTCTTTCACAAAATATAGCAAAGTAATGACATTAATCAAAATATTTGTTCAACAGTAACGTTACTCTCAAAATATGAAAATCTTGGCAAACACAGTCTCAACACAACTTTGATTTCAGTTTCTGTGCCACATGGTCTCAGCAGATTTTATAAAGCTTATGTACATGACCTCTAACAACGTCTTTGAGCTGTTGTGAATGCTCTACCAGAAGAATGAGAGGAAAATTATAAAAAAACCATTATTTCATATAATTCCATTTATTTTCTCAATCTTTCATAAAACTGCATCAGTGTTCTTGTTTGCATGTGTCCTTAACGCACATTTTTTGACAGGTATGCAACAACATCAGACAATATGCGTCCCTGGGACGCAAAGTTTAAATGCACTTCCATTCAACAAAAATATTCACAGTTTATCCATTTCTCCAATTAAATTTCTAACCCTGAAATTGTCATTGTGTTTTGATCTTGCTCGAGTTTCTCGTCACAAGACTCATCTGCATGATTCAGCCTTATTAAAACCAACCAGGGGCGGCACGGTGGTGTAGTGGGGTAGCACCGTCACCGCACAGCAACAAGATTTTATATTGTATTATTGGCAAAACTCAATCCTTGCATGTGCTTCTACCGTATATTCTGTTATTACTTTTGGGATGAATAAAATAGTAATTAACCCATAAAAGGGGATTGATAAAGTCCTGCTGCTTCTTCTTCTTCTTCTAAACGTCATTTTAGAATGCACAAATTTTTGTTGAAGTGCATCCTATGGATGCACTTCAATAGGTAAATGCATCCTATGGATGCATCCTAAGTAGTGCATCCTATGGATGCACTACTTTCTTGAGGTAAAATGACCTCTGCTGCATTTGATCTTTTAAGTCTGGTCCTGTAAGTTGGGCAAAGAAAAACAGTAAATTACAAAGAAGACATCAAATGTCAAGTGTTTTTGCCCAATCATAAGTCTCTGAACATTTCCATAAATCTTCACTGTATTCCTGTGTACTTACATGTACTGTTCATATATACTATTATCACATATAAAATAGGCTAGGCTAACATAAGATATATCAATACAGTACATAAGTGGTTACCTTTCAACAACCACGAAGACGAACACTGTAAGGCTCAAGGGAATGTTTGTGAGCAGCCATACTTGACTTAATGCCTTGTGTTTGATTTACCTATATAATCAAGTTACAACATCCACATGAAGCTCATATTTTGAGAATAAATTAAAAAAAAAACTATGCTATTTATATGCATAATTCCAGATATTAACTGTCAGTAATAAACATGCTGTCTTCACTCAGACTCAAGGAAAAATGTGGGCGAAGCATCAGCACCTTTGACCGTACAGACCATAAGATCTACACAATCATCTCAAAGTGGTAACCAAAGATTGCTGTCAACTATTCCTTATTGGTCTAAATGAGAAATATAATCAAACCACATCTGTCCCTGAGTTATGCCACTGAATAATGACCTTGACCTTTCTACCAAAATGTAATCATTAGATTCTACATCTGAAAATGTTACCTGCATGGTCAAGATACCAAACCCAGGAGAGTGGGAGAACTAGATGAAAACAATATGTTTCTCGACAACCTTAAAAATTTTTTTTTTTTAAATCACACTTCTGGTGGCAGCTGTTTCCAGGACCACAAAATTAAACACCCAATCAACTTCGTTAAAAGGACAACAGGCCATAAGCTTAAATTATAACATGTCGCTGAAAAAAAAAAGTTCTGACATTTCGTACACATGACTGTCATGTGGGTATATTGAGGGACTTTGTGCAGCATAAGTTTAACAATACTAAACTATCATGAAAGGGCCAAATATTGTACTGGTGTCATTTTTCATTAATTGATTGGTCAATCAATGGAAAACATAAAGCTACTGCAGTCCTTCATTAATACTTAATGGCATAAACTCTTTAATTTCAGTTTGCAAATGGTGACGAATTCCTTCTTTTCTACACTGTACGATAACCCAAATTAAAGCATCACCTTCAAATAGCGGAAATGCTTATAGTTTTTTTTCCACCCTGGGAAGAGTGGGAAAAAAATGTAAGAAGAAAACAATATAAGAAGAAAAAATGTGATCATTTATGGGTTAGGGTTTTGCAAAAGACCCTGAATAATTATAAATTACATACAGGTATTTTTCAGACACATCCCTGGTGCTCAGCTGAGGCCAGTAAGAGGTCCATCATTAGTCAACAGAAAGCAAGTATGCAGCAGCAGCACTATTTGGGCAACTGAAAGACAGAATTGAGCGGCCCACAGTGAACACATTGGTGTAAAGAGGCTACTGTATCGAAGGAATTACAGCAGTATGGACAACCTGGGAGCGGATCAGAAAACAAACTGACAGGACTCCAGTCTGTCCCAGTGACAAGGCGAAGAGGGTATGACTAATTACAGAGGAATTTGGGCTCTTGCCAGTTTGGAATTGGTATACACTGCATTTCACAAGCAGCACAGAGCTGCATAAGCCTCTGCAAGCTCTGCCATTAACCTTTGTCTGTTTCAAGTCTTGATCAAACCCTATGCTGATGACTGCTACGGTTTACAAAGACTAAAGCTGAGATTAGCTTAACACTGAATCCTATAATGTGAAAACAACATTGACTTAACCCACTTAATTCAGTCAAACAGGTGAACGAACTGCAAAAATATTATTTTAAAACTGTTAAAGTGCAGTGATGTGTCACAGGAGCTCAGGGTTCGCGCTTTGGTGTGTTAAATATTTCAACAGCTAATTAATAAACACATCAACAAAATGTCAACTAAAACTGAGAAATTTATTTTTTTTAAGGTGATGACCTCAAGAATTCCATCCAAACATTTCTGAAACGTTCAACTAATGGAGGGAGCTGATCGGACCATTTTAAAAAAATCTTATTTCCCCATTTCAGGATAATCTCACAGAGAGTTGTATTCAATTTTCTGTTGGTTCTGTTTCTAAACCTCACATTTATCCCTAGCGACTATCAGAAGGCCACTATGTTATCAACTGTAACTGCTGCAGCCAACTAGATGGTTGTGTGTTACAGAAAAAGGCACATTTAGGAATCAATCGACAGGTTAAAACAATAATGAACTTAATAATTAACTGGGCCCTCAGCTCCAGCTCTAAAGAACACAATCCAAAATATTGCATGACTTAAAGTAGCCATTCCGATCAGCCATTTCTACTTTTTAGATAGTGAATCACAGATACAAGACAGTGTCTAAGTCATTCACCCTAAAACCTGGATGTGACAAACCAAAAGTGAATGAAGTATGTTCTATCTATCAATTTCCACCGAAATAAGTTTGTGAAATCCACGATTAGTGTGCTGGATGAGGCCTACACTTGGCTGTGCTTATTTATAACCAGGTGTTCCTGCTCCTTAGCTCGCTGGTTCTGACAACAACAACAACCTTTTCCCTGTAATGCTGGAGCATGCTAGCCCTGACAGCAGAGTGACTGCTTCCGTGCATGTCCTCGCATGAGAGCAGCAGTTTGGGAGTTTGACGAGTGCAGTTGGATAGATGAAGAGCACACTCAGTACAGTAACCTGATCCACAGACAGACTGCAGGACGGGACTGGGAGGAAAGAGGCTAAGAATAGCCCTGAAGCTGACAGAGTACGTAGCAGCTACCAGCGCAGTGGCAGAAGCAACATTATTCCACTCCAGCTTTCAAAGCACGAAGACACCACCCCCCCCCACCGCCCCCTCCACCGCCCAACACACACACAAACACACGCACAACATGTGGAATATACATGTGCTTTGCCCCATCTCCCAAGAGTGGCTACAAGTATGATACTAGGCACAAAGGAACCTACATTAAAACAAGGTCTGAATGTACCACCATGCTTCATGTATCAAAGACTGACATAAAACCAAATGGATTATTAACATGAATATTTGACATATATATTAAAGTCATTTTTTTTATATTGTAGGAGGTAAATCCTGCATTGCACTGAATGATAAGACATTATGCTTGCTGCAACAGTAAACAGCCGATCACGTGAGAGAGGACATGTACACCACCAGGCTAAATGATGGGGGAGGTCCCTCCCAGCTGTGCATCCACTACCAGAATTTGTCTCCTCCTCCAACTCCCTAATGAACAGCAGGGCAAAGCCAGGCGCAAAGGCCAGATTACTGAGACTACAGAAAAGGGACAGAAAGAGCAACAATACCCAGCAAAGAGCCAGTCATTTCCACCACGAACAGCCTACACATCTATTTAAAACAGTTATGTGTAATACGTAAGCAAAGCATAAAATTACAAAACCAGTGAAAATCACTATATAAATGATCCAAATAATTTAAATGATAATTTAAATTAAGGAAACATTATTAAAGACAGATTATTTAAATCAATCAATCAATTTACATTGTAAATGATTAATCATTCAATTTGACAAAGTCTGTAAAAGCGCCAAACATTCTGCTTGAGTTCATTCTTAATATCTTAATAAATGGAAAAATAAGATTTAGCTGGCTGTTTGTCAGGCTGATAATAACTCGTGTGGTTATTGTTGGCTCCTTCTGTCTTAACAGTATACCAAAGTAAAAGACACAATATTCCATAAACAGCTGTTCTCCTGTCAGAATAGTCTGAACAGAAGATGTTTTTCAAAAGAGAAAGTGATGCTAGATACCTAAAATCATGTTTTTACCTCTCGCTAACCTAACCCCAGGCTGCCAAAACATACCTTGAACAATTGTAGTCTGGGCCTCATTTCAATAGTTGTTCAGTTTAACAAATGAGCCAGACATGCACTAAAGATGAAGGCCTGAGATCTGATTCATAGTGGTGAGCAAAGGTATGTACATTCATAAGTAACCAATAGGATAGTCCAGGCACACTGTTCAATTTAACTACAGACAAATTGAGTTAATTTGGCAAATATAGTTTCAGAACATTATTCAATGAGACATAAATAGGGCAGTGGCAACCGAACAGGTTTTTTTCTTTCCTCAGTGAAAAATCAATAAACCACCGGGGGAAGGCGGTCAACCTCTGCTGATGCCATAGCTGCTGCTATAACTGCCACAATGGAAAGTATGGTCTTTTAACAAAGCAATAATAACTAATATGAATACATTAGCATTTCTTAGGCCATTTATTCCTACTGTGTCACTAACCAAAAGTTAGCTATGGCATATCAATAACAACAAAGTGAAATCAATGGAATTTGCACTTAATTTGTATTGAGAGGTAGTCTGAATCCCTACAGTACTGGCTGGTTTGTTTTTCAGTATTTGTGTTTCTTGCATACAATAGTTTCACTTTGTCGAGTATAAAAACATTATCCCAATAAAGTAACAACATTACCAACTACACAGAACACATGCACTGTAGGGAGTGCTCAAAGGAATAGAATAATCAATCCTGATAATGGCACGTCTGAATGTGAGGACTTCCTCCTACTAATACCCAGTGATTTCAAAGCCCACTGGGTTTCCTTGGGACAGGTGTGGGTTTGCAAGTCTTTTATCCTCAGAAGGAAGAGATGTTGCACTAGCTAACCCTACTGCTGTCACGTAAGCAGGCAACCACAAATCCATTACTAACAATGATGACACAGCCCTACAACTCCAATGTCTATTACGGTTCATACCAGTCTTATCAGTATACACAAATAGCAAACTGGCTATGAAACATTTAGTTAACTGAAGAGGTTTGTGGCCACAACTACTGTGCCACTCTTTTGCCACTCTTGTGGATGCAGGTCAATGATAAGATCCCCAAGAAAAATCGAAAAAGACAATGACAATTTTACTACTGATTGTGGGAACACAGAACGGGTGAGAGATTACAGCAAAGGTCAAGGCCTAGGAGTGGGTCTCATTCTTATTTGCATCACATTGTCACACTGGATGCCATTGATAGCTGTAGACGTCAATTTGATTCCAACCGCTATTGCTTTTGATGTCTTTAAGACATTTTCTGCAGGGGCTGGCCAACGGCCTGGCGGAGCTCCTCTATGAATATTATACTTCTACACTAGTGCAGTGACTGATCCCCTGTAGGTAGCAGCAGTGCTGTTTTTGGATAAGAGATCAGCATATATTACATGAGAAGAAGATGAGAGAGACAATGGCAGAACATTCAGACAAATTCAGGCATCCCACACTCAAACAGAATGTGGACACGCCATGCGGACTTGGGCTGCTAAATAAAATCTATTTACCAGTAAATTCAGCTGAGAACAGGTGGGTCAGATTTAAATAAACTGTTTTAGCTGATCTGAAACTTTCTGGGAGTCTGTTCCAGACATGTGCAGCATAGAAGCTGAATGCAGCTTTTCCGTGTCTGATTCTTACTCTTGGAACTGATAAAAGACTGGATTCCAGGTGACCCGAGTCTGGTCGGTTCATACTGGGTCATGAGGTCACTGATGTATTTTGATCCTAAACCATTCAGCGCTTTATAGACCAGCAAAATAACTTTAAATCTATCCTCTGATAAACAGACATCCAGTGTAAGGACCTCAGAACTGGACTGACATGGTCCAGTTTTCTGGTCTTAGTGAGAACTTGAGCAGCAGACAATGATTTTTTGGGTAGGCCAGTAAAGATGCTGAAACAATAATAATAGTGTTAAAGTCACTGTTCTGCTAAAAACAGTCAGTCAGTCATTATCTTAACCCGCTTAATCCGCTGACGCGGGTCGCGGGGGAGCCGGTGCCTATCCCGGCAGTCTCAGGGCGTGAGGCGGGGGACACTCCGGGGACGATGCCAGTGTACCACGGAGCCACACAGAGACAAACAACCACTCACACACACACTCACTCCTACGGTCAATTTGGGACCGGCCAATCAACCTAAACCGCATGCTTTTGGAGGTGGGAGGAAGCCGGAGAACCCGGAGAGAACCCACGCACACACGGGGAGAGCATGCCAACTCCGCACAGAGCAGGACTCGAACCTGGGTTCGCCGTGTTGTGAGGCGACAGCGCTACCCACTGCGCCACCGTGCCGCCCTGCTAAAAACAGCTTTTCAATAAAAGCTTTTATTCTCAGTTTGTTGATAAAAAACTGGTGTTTGTGGTGAAACCAGCCTATGTTCTACAACCGGTTACTAAAGAATGGTTAAAAGGTATAGAATCAAAAATTTTGACCTTATGAAAGAAGACAGTCTACTCTTTTGGTTGGTAGTTTCTGTTAGTAGCAGCCAATGAGTTAAGAAACAATAATTCTGAAACACTACTCATTTTTACCTCATTGGTTAACAGGAATAAGGGAAAAAGGTTTCCCTGACATGTTTACTGAAACAGTGTTTCATCTTTTGCACGTCTCCAATTAATGATCGCCTTCTCATCATTGTCCCTAGGGGGTAAAAATGACGGTGAATGAGTATGGGCAAATGGAAAAGATCTGTTGAGAAAATACCATGAAGGAAATGCTGAGTCAGTTTTTATCACATTCAAGCCACGGTGCAGAATAAACTTGTAATCTTCTATTAGTATTGAAGACATGTCAATCTGATCACTAGTCTGACATGTTGCAGGCTCAGCTGTGTAAAAATCCCACAAATCAATCTATAATCCCCATTTAAGGTCATTTAAATGCCATTACTACTCTAGAAACAAAATATATTGTTCCTTGAGACTTACCAGAAACAATTACAGGGCATAAAAGCGACACATAAATGAAATACTGTAGTAACGTTATGTGGCTTTTACATCTCTACCTGTGCTGAATGAATTTTATCCTCAGGGGATGTAGAGGCTAAGCCAAGCTTTAAGTCCCCGATGTATTCCACCACACTTACGTGAATGACCCGCTGATGCGCTTCCTAGTAATCAATAGTCCGACACACTACTTTATCCTTCGTTAGTCTGTTTTAGTTCTAATAAATTTCTCAGTTACCTCGAACAATAGTTAACATAAAATAGCAAAACATTCAGAGTTCACTATCAAGCAGAAGTTTGGAAGGTTGTTGACTTTCAGAAAGTACAAGTAGTGTCTAAGCTTAAAGGAAAGAGACAATCTACTTAGCCATCAGTTAAGTCAGGTTTGTCCAAAGTCTTCAAGGCCCAAGATCAGAGTTTACATGGGCTAATCATTTTGTCTAAAAATGTGTTATATTTGGCTTGCCATACAACACAAAAAGCCAGCGTCGTATACGAAATGTCTGTCAAAAAACAAGCTACACAGGAACTGGCGAAGACCAAATGGATGACAGACTCAACCTTTTTTGGTCGACATAAAAATGTCTGGATGCCAGCCTTGAAGGAAAAAATGCAGTAGTGAGCAAGCTAGTTGCACCCATCAAGACCTTTGGGACAAAGCTAGAACTTTTCCAGAGACACTTGTCATTAACCACACATTTCCAGCTCTGTGGGACGTCATGGTTAAGCAATATGGTTGTGCAAACAAAGCAGTATTCAGCGGACATCACGCCCCTCACTGGTGGGTACAACAACTTATTTTGGGATTTTGCCGCTATCAAAAATAACATATTCTCCGCTCCTTTCACGGGGGACCCCGATGAGACTCCAACTCACCTGCAGCTGGAGCTGATGGGGTGTGTCCGCAAATGACGCAGAAACACCTGCAGCTTTCTCGTATATTTTTACCAGCAGCTGGACAACGGCAAGTTTCTAGCGATACGCACATTTGCAAAGAAAACTTGTTTGGCTACTCTGAGATCCAGAGCTCAGTTTCACTCTTCACATTTAGTGTCAATGGTTTATCTGGTGTATTATCAGAGCAACATGTATGTTATCACACAGAGTTATATTTCAGTTTCTGCTGAAATTTCAGATAACTTGTGTGTCCTGATGTGTTCATATGAATGCTTACATTTGATAACTTCATTGTCTTTTTCATAAAAAAGAACATATTAAATAACAGAATATTTATGAGCATCTTTGCTTGTTTGAAACACCCCTTTGCACACCCCTGGTTTCATTGAAAGCAGCTAAGCAATCACAAATTTAAAAAAAAAAGTCAAAATTTCTTTCCTCCCCAAAATTATAGATGCATTCTATTTTACCACCATTCATTCATAAAAATGGAAATTTCAAGGCTTATTTATAGCCAACACCCTACAACACTAGAATAATACAGCCCAGGTTTTCCTTCCTCCTTTTTGCACTGTCACTCTGCACTGTTACTCATTCAAAGCATATATAACACTAACTTATCACAGCAACATCAGCCATTGTGCAGCAAGATAGTACACAATGCACAAAACAAAAACAATCCTGTACACACACTTAGTAGTTGGCATGTGTTAGTACATGTTGTGTAACCAAAAGGCTCCACCCTATTTACACAAAGGCACACGCAAATACAAACTTACACAGACACAAACCGAGCACCCAGACAACTGGCAGACTGAGCCAATTACACACTAGTTCAGACTAGAGTCGCTTAATATCATAAACAGCATATGCTTTCTGGTAAATTTTGAGGATAGCTTGAAACAAGAGTGATATAGAAATGATTGAGAGATTGAGAAAATGGATAATTTCTGCCATGAGCTCCATTTGTGTTTTCATCAATTCTTTAGAATCTATTATTTGTAATGTAATTAGAGGGATCCCTATACACCCTGATGAGAGATGCAGGCCACAACAATCCCTAAGAGACATTTCTCAATAATGAAGAGCCAAACTGAAAGTTTAGAGTTCAATTTGTTCACTGAGGTCATTATAAAACAAACAAAAAATACTACTACTCTATAAAAAAGGTTAACAGGTCAAATCCATTGTATTTCTTTTCCACCCAGCCGGTCAAGGCAGATGGCCACCCTCCAGAGTTTGGGTCCAGCCGGGAGTTTCTTCCTCAACGAGAGTTTTTCCACACTGCTGTTGCTTATATTTGCTCTGGGTTTCCCTTTCTGCAAAAGCACTACAAAATATCTGCTGATATGATTAAGCGCTTTTTAAATAAAACTTGACTGATTTTCATAGCTTTGTTATAGTCAAAATTTTTCAGATTTGTAGTGATGGACTTCATCGGCAGAAATCTGAATGAATTATGAATAAGCCCACATATTTAAGAAATACCAGTGTCATGTCTCTCAAAAAAAAATCTTTCACACTTGAGTGCAACAACGCACCTAAGGAGGCATAATGACCCTTATTGTACACATGTAAAGAAGCTCACACATTGGATGGGTTGAGGCTCACACTGCTGGAAATCTGTGTGCCCACCATTACAAACAATTGGAACTTTTGATTATAAGAATTTATGTTCTCGGGTAGAATAATGGATAACTACAGACAAACCATTTTTTTCCATTACGCTGACCTGTATTTACAACCCTCCAGCTCTCTCTTTGTGAAGGTAATTCTCATACCCAGACACATTAACTGCTTTTCTTAAATTATCATCTAAAATCAAAGAGGTGTACTAAGTGACATGTTGTGGGAATTAGATACTGCATCTGCATATTCAGCTTTAATTCAAGTAAGTGTTAAACAAACATTCAACAAATACTAACAATAATTCATAATTCATAATCAGTGTCTGGGGACACATTTATATAAGCAACAAAAGCTCCAAACACAAAACATTTAAGATTACATAAAAATGGTGTCAGAAAGGATATATGCTGAATAAAAATAGAAATTACAACCTTCTTGCATCAAACTATGCACTTACTTCATTCTGCAAAATGAAACTAAAACAATCAACTGTAAAAACAAGAGGAAAATACACTTCTCACTGGAGGAAATAAGAACAGATCACAGCTTAATGTGTGGGAGAGCAAAGTATGGCTGGACAGGAGTGGCAGGATGCTGCCAGTAATTTAGCATTTATAACATTTTATGGCACAAACAAATACAGATGTTGACGGTTTTATACAGGCATTACACTGCCCAGGCTGTAGTGAGGCTCGCAGTGAAGGAAAACCGATCTACCAGACATTGCAACAGTCACTTCAGAGTGCAAAATTGTCAGTTACCTTGCCAAAAGACAGAACAAAAAAATGTACTTAACTGCTGAACTAACCTGAACCAACCCAAATAAATAAATCTGGCCTAACAAACTCAAAGTAATTAACTAATATTGGAACCGAAACATTTAACTGAAAAATAGAGTGGGAATGACTTATTTCACTCAGTAGGGAGAGTAGAGATGAATGAATCAGAGCAGGAGGAAAGCATTAAGGAGTAAGTTCCCATGAAAAACCTCTCCTTTCTTCCTCTAGTCCTTGTCTGGCAGGAAAGGCTAACAGCCAAAATAAATTTTCTGTGATTAACGCGATATAAAATCTGTCGATACTCTTTTAATAAACAAGTGTAGAGCACATTCTGAACATGCCTCAAAGCATCTAGGGCTGTGCATCCTCTGGGCTTTATCTATTCTGGTATGTAACAGAGATACTTCCTGCACAAAAGAAGAAATTATTTAGATAGAGAGGTCACTTCAGTGGGACGGCCACTACTGTTTTGGTCAGTGAAGTTGCTAAGGCTCAGCAAGAGCATGTCTCCTTTATATTATTACACTAATATGTGCCAACCTCCAAAGCTGAAGTAGACAAAGAAACAAAACACTCTCAAAAAGGACTTTCAAGGAGTAATGAACAAGCAGACAATGAGGTAAAGAACCTGAAAGATACCTTTTGTTCAATGTTTGTACTGCATTTCATTTTGTGTTTCTATGTTTTCATGTCCCCAGCAATGCGCTGGTGAAGCGACTGGGGTGTAGTCAACTGAGATAGGCCGCAGCAGACCAATGACCCACAAGATTGAAAAGCTGCTGTAGGTGAGACCATTGCGGTCATCTCATCCAAAAGAAAAGAGATGGATGGATTTATTTAATATCATATTTTGAGCTATATACATTTAGTTTATACTATATGTGGATGCACATAGGATGTGATCTTTGGAATGGTCAGCTCCCTTTGTCAATTAACTGACCAGTGTCCGTTGTTGTGAGATTTTCACTCAGCATTCTTGACAGCATGTGGATGTTTTGTTAATTGTGGTTTGTACACCATCTTGCTGTAAGAATAATACAGAAATACTTTAATTGTATTAGGACTGATTGAGGTGACCAGCAGACGGCTGTTGGTTTCACATCTGAGCCCGGCCACAGAGAGGCGCAGAGTATCAGGAAGCTATGGATGTTGCAATCCATCTCCAGAGGACATACTTAAAAAGCACAAATAACTTTAGGAACCAATAAACAGAAACAAAAAACCTCCAGAAAATAAAAATCTTAATGACCTCAAAGGAATCAAAGTTCTGTAGTCGGTTTCAATTTGGACCACAGTTTTGATGCCTAACCCCGGTCAAATCCTATGTGAAGTGCAAAAGTGACATTCAGTCATTGCCCTGAAATACTCTGTTTGCATCTGTGGTGGTTAAAATGTCTACATGTTAGCAATGAAATAGAATTGCTTTCTGGAAAATATAGTCTTTCTAATGTTTAAACACATTGACATAACAGTAGTCCATTCAGGAACTGTGAAAAAACAGGCAAAAACAGAACCACAGCATTAACTAAATAGATCATGGATTTAATTTGTGGTAGCATATGCTAACAGTAACATTAGTGTTACAGTGAAAAACACTGTTATTACTTTTTGGCAATTAGTTGATCCACATATCAGCAGAAAGGCCAACTTTTTGTCAGTGATTCTAAATTATAGCCATTAACAAAAGTAACAGCTCATTTGTACTCCATTTATATACAAAAAAAGAGGTGTCCACATTAAATGCTAACATAATGGCGTACTGAAGAATGAGAAGTAGTTTTTCCAGATATTATCATAAATTCACTTCATTTTCTTCATTTTCTTTTGCTTCCATGCCTTTCTTGAGTTGCAGCAACATTGCCACATTTCTGGTGGTACTGCTCTGCTTCAAAGAAGCCCTGAAGCTGCACCCTGATGCTGTTTGCCTGTTCATTATTGAGAATATTGAGCTTGTCGCAAAATGGAATTGCATCAAAAGTTGAGAAATTATTTCCCTGCACCCAAGGAACCCATATGCCAAGTTTGAAATAGATCAGATTAACAGTTTTCATGATAGGCAAATTAAAAACAGATTCCTTGCTTTATTGTAGAGATGTTTCACAATGCTCTCGCATTACTCAACAAGTTTGGATCTTAGTAAGCAATCCTAAGCTAGCCTCATCTTCATTTACAACTGAACAGAAACACCAAGTTTAAATAGAATAAACATTTCTATCAAAATAAAGTGAGAAGTAGTTATATGTTCATTGAAAATTTTTAAAGTTTAAAATGACCCATTAGAATCTTGTAAAACCAGTTATTGAAAATAGCGTGCAGTCTTATTCGTGCATTTATCCTAAAAACTTGGCATCAAAAATATGCCACTAGGGAATAATGTCAAGTCCTCGAAAACTTATTTCTGTTTTATAGCAATTTGGTCTCAGCATCGATCTCCCAGCTTGGGAAAATGTTTTAAGTCGACCTACCATGTTATAATAACAGTGAATTCAATTCAGTCAACTAACACAGTCATTTACCAATGTAAATATTACCTACGATGAAAACAATACAACCCCATATTCTTGAGACCTCTTTTAATGAAGGCCATGAATAATATGATGCTAATTTAGGGGAGGTTGGACCTCCCCAGCATGTTAAATTATGAAGAACAGTGTGGTATGACATGAAAATTTGAAAGTAGCCACTTTAGTAACTGCCATACAATGCTAAATTTTATCACAAATGTTAAATATTTTTGGTATTGATAAACATGGTAACCCACCATAACCACGATGGGAAAATACAATTCTATGCTGAATTCACAAAATAATTATTTAAATGAAGAAGACACTGAAAACCTTAACAATTACATTTTTTAAAAAAGATTTTCAAATAAGGTTTTGCAAATAAGGTAGTTGTTAGATTATATCAACATTCATTTAAACATCAAGAGTACATAAAAACAAATCAGATAAATATAATCCAAAATATTGGTAATTTTGACCCCATTTTCCACTGCTTGTGCCATAAGATTTTTACAAGCTTCATTGATGTGAATATAGGTGCTGTATTTATAAAAATATATATATTTGACTTAGGTTATTTTAAACCTAATGTGGATGTTTTGATGTTTCACAGCGGTCGCTGCACAGACAGCCATCTAAAGACAGGCAGCTTTTGTATCAGGCAACACACCCCCAAGATGTCACAGTCGTTTGAAGAAAGGCGCTGGTTATTCATGCTACGCAAGTTCCTTGTGCGAATTAACGCATCGAATTATATTCTGCACGAGAATGTGAATCTATTATGTATTCAACTGAGCTATGTGTAAATAAACGGTGGCATAAGCGAGATGACTGCAGACAGCACCACCCACCTCACGATAATGTCGCCTTCAATTCACCAACAGCAATACAGTATGTTGTTGAGCGCTAAAATGTTCAACTGGGATATGGTTAGTAAACATGACGAGTTAATGTAATATCAATATGTCCGGAATTATGTTTCACACGGGAACATATTGTACAACGTAACTCCGAAGCTAAAATGGAGAACAGTCAAGTTCACGTTTTAATGACAATATTCAGTAGGGGAGCGGAGCACAGCCCGAGACAAAAGCCCACTGCAGCCTCTTCGCTGCCCTTACAACGTTCCCCCTCCCCAGCGTTCTAGCTAGCTAGCAAGCTCGTTTTCAGTCCGTAACAGCCTAACTGGATGGCTGGCTGAGGCTTACCAGGCTCATTTCGTTTCGCACCGACATTTTCCTAACGCTCCTCTGTACTCGTGTTCCAAAGGCAGCTTGTTATAAACAAGGGAAATTTCAACTCGTAAAGACAAAGTATTCAATGTGTGAAAAGCACGTGGCAACACGAATATGAAGCCCACGGACACAAACATTCCATTTTCGTACTCAGTTTACTTCTCGTTAGCTTCGCCTTAGCCTGCTCATTAGCTTTGCTTGCTTGTAACTTAGCCAGATGGCTAATGTTATCAACGGGTTTTTATCCTTTTGATCCGAAGCAATTATATAGCAAACCTTGTTTAGTACTTACCTTTACATCGGGTCTCACGTTCCCTCCAACTCATTCAGGTTCAGCTATATGTGAATATTACGCAATAAAACTGTTATTCCCTAAATATTGGACGTTAACCGTGGACTACGGCTGTGTGACGTTCATCGCTGCTTTTGAAAACATCCCAGTCGTTCGTTGTCCGTCCTCTTTGAGAAAAGCCGAGCAAAACATGCAAGCGTCGTTTTCATTGGCCGAGAGGAGTCACGTGTTTTCACGTGCGCCATCGAACTTATAAGGCGTCCGTCTGCCGGATAGACTGAGATGGGTATGTGTGAAAAGACTGAACTTTCATTTTATCGATTCTGTAAGTAAATTCGAACCGTTAATTTTTTTTAAAAAAGCGTACGTGCCTTCACTTCCGTTGGCTGGTGGCGAGCATGACAACAGCTGACGGTTAATGGTGCTTGAATTTGGATGGAGAGGAATGGATAGACAAACAGTAATGGCCACTTGACGTCATCTTTTCCGCTGCTGTGTTGCGGTCAGTGGGAACTTTCTCGAAGATTACATCTGAGAGTATTACTGGCGTGACTGCTCTCTTTTTTTGTTAAAATACGTTTTGGGCCTGTTTCGTAAACCATGCGATTAAAACACCTTTTCCCTCTCTGCCCATAAACTCATTGAATCAGGCAGTACTGAATTGGTGGCGCAGTGACATTTGCATCGTGGTGCATCTGCGCATGCGCGATGATGCATAATGTTGTATGTTGCAGAGCAGGAAGCCGGAGTGGGGGAGGGGCACGGGCTAGACACGAGAACGCCAGCGGGGCGTAATGGAAATGACAGGAGCAGTTGCGTTGAAGGGGGATTTAAAAGCCTGACAGGATTAACCTAGAAGAAATCTGCAATGAAGTAAAATATAGATTCGATATGTTTTCAGTTAGTTTCATTTATAAAGTGCACATTTTGAATACATGTAATAAGATAAGGATAAGGACTTGTAAGTTATAGATAAGGACTTAATTCAAGACCAAAAGTTGCGAATTATTAATTTAAAATTAATCACAATTAAGTTACATATGGTCCTTGATGTTTGATACTCAAAAATTACATTGGATATTATTTTAAAAAAGATGTTAATAACAATTGTATAATGGTTTATAAGTCATTCCAGAATTTTCAAAGACTATGGTTAGCTCCATTTAAAACATCTACGTACCCTTCATTGTCATCATCATTTAAGTGGACAGATGTGGATTAAGGCTGAATGTGGAGGATAGGTTTTAAGATAACCTGAATGTTAACCGTATGAGCAGATAGGGATCTCTGAATAGACAATTTGACAGTTTATATTTTAATATACAGTACATACATTGAATAAAATAGCTTATGATAGGGTATTAACAACTGTAGTCATGTCTTAGTTGAATTGTAGACGTCCTATAGAATTTGCTCCACTGCAATATAAGGTCTGTATCAGGAATAGACTTTATCAAAATAATTTATCTGGAAAATGTCAGGTTGTCATCAACATTATTCTATTGTAAAATGTACCAAATGGATATTGTCGTTATTGCTGGTTAAAGGTTAATATATATTCTGTACCATTAAGTCTGTTTTTTGTTGTGTTGTCTTTGCTATGTTGGAATTAGTAAGTGACACATGACCCCAACAGCATAGATACATGAACAATTTATTTACACAATATGTTTGAGTTAAACGTAATATCAGCCTTAGACAAGTGTTTTTTGAGAAATATGTTCAATAATGGCCAAATCTACAGGTCCGATCTAACACCAAAGCCTGGGCCTGTAGGGGGGGTTGTCAGAGACGTCAATCCACCTGCAGGCTCACATGAAAAACGACCACTTCTGCAGAAAAGGGAAAAGAGGTTTCTTTAGTCAGTGAACAAACAATGTTTGATAAATTCCACAACTAAAAAAAAATAACATTGTTTTACCTGGGCCCAGGTGGGGGGACTCTTCCAGCTTTAAGTTCATCTATAATGTCTTCAATGTCCTTAGGAGTGAGGTCCTCCTGGAAACAAAACGAAAGGAGGATAAATGAGAAGACAGTATATTGCTAGAAATCTCCAGCAGTATCATTAAGTTCTAAACAGTTAACACCTGGTCAGTTTCTAATTCTAAAAATGCATTTCAAACTTGAAAAGAGGTTTCCACATTCAATATTCAATATGAAAACATATAGTCCATCAGCTATAGATGAGCATGATTTTATTTTATATCCAAACAATTGAAGCAGGTTTTGCAATGGAAGATCATTTGTACCTCCAAGTAAAACAAACAAGATCGTTTTAGAACGCACAAGACTAGGCCCTGAAAGTAATCTTTCTCAGTCCTCACTACTCATCTTAAATACAAAACATAATACTGCTTTTCTCTTTGGGGTTTACATATGGTACAATGTCTGTCTGTAATGATCACACCTCTGTAATTCGAGTTACAGAAAATTCCTCTTTTCTCCGCAGCCGTATTTACTTTAATTATGTTATTCACGTGTACTCAGCTTGCAATAATTAAATTCCCCCTGACAACTCTGGGCGGAATTATTTTCAGAAATTGCTAAACCAAAGTAAGGTTGATCTTTTTTCCCCCAAATGGAGCTCATAGAACTGAAGCTGATAACATTGTTATTCTGGCTATGTAATTGTTCATTCTGATTATTTTTCCATCATTGTTTTCATTTCTCAGGTGTTGTATTTGTTTTGAGTCTATAGAGTAGGTGGAAACTCAACCACACCTGAATTGGTTTCCAAAGAAAAAAGGAAGTATTCACAAAATGGAGCTATGAGACATATTCTCTCCAAACCTCTTCTCAAGTTTTAACCTAATTTTGTTAATTTAGTTGCAGTATTCAATAAATAAACCTTCTGCACAGAGCTGTAAAGCACTCACATAGTAATTGTCATTGATCTGGACCATTGGAGCATTCACACAGGCGCCCAGACATTCCACTTCTATTAGTGTGAACATCTTGTCTGCAGTAGTCTCCCCAACCTTGATACCTATAGAAAAATAAATGTTTTGCCCTTAGCTCATCTCTCAACAAACAGCAGATGATGTTCCTGAATCAAGAAACATTTAACTCAAAATATTTCCTGACATTGTACAGCTGTAACACTGCAAATTTGAAGTAAAACAACTATGAATTGGCTTTATTAAATGCCAGACACTAACGCAAGTTGGCCGTCATCTGGCTGGATTTCAACCCGTTTTCTTGTCTGCAGTCATAGCTCACTTTGTTGCATTGCACAGACCACTGTATATTTGCATATTTGTTCCTAATGTCTTTTTGTCTCAAATATACACCATAAAAACTACTTGGATCTGCATTTTCATCTCTTTATTTGTGTCCAGTCTTAAGATGGAAATTTTTTCTTACCCAGTTTGTTTTGGATGGCATCCAAAATGCTGTCTGAGTTACAAAGCATGCAGGGTGTTGTCGTGCAGATCTGAATGAAGTATTTTCCCACAGGTTTACGCAGGAACATGGTGTAGAATGTCGCTACCTCATACACTCTCATTGGAGGGATTTCCAGAACTTCAGCAACCTAAATTAAAACAACATCAAAGTCAGGCTGCCTTACGTGATATTAAAGGCACGGTATCGTACAGTCTTTATTAAAAACACAGTTCCCAATGGTCCTTCAAATCAGGGTTTGTGAATATAAAGTGGAGAATTAAAACTTTCACATCTTTTGAAAATAAAAAAACAAACAGCGCATTCACCATCTTTGAATCTGTATATAATCTGCAATAACATAAAATAATACTAAAAATAATAATTTTTTTCAAAATCAAGGTTAAAAATTGAATTTTTAAAACTTGAAATATAAAATAATCACCGTACCTTGTTCATGGCAGAGATGGGGAGCCATCCATGTTGCCTCTGGGCTACATCCAACACTGGGATTGTGGCTGCTTGCTTGTGTCCAACAGGATACATTGAAATAATCACATCAATCCTCTACAAAAAGGAAAAAATATATTTTAAATTATAATTCATAAATGTACGTGTGTGTGTGTATATATATATATATATATATGTGTGTGTGTATATGTATATATAATATACATACTGTATATATATATATGTATGTGTGTGTGTGTGTGTATATATATATATATATATATACACACACACACACACACACACAATTATATTATTAATACAGAGTAATATCTACCTCAAATGGTGATCAACTTTAGGAATTTAATTGTGAATCTCGATAAATCTAATCATGCAGAAAAAATAAATAGTCTGCAGGTCTGGTCTCTCACAACAAAATACACATTTTCTAACACAAATGAGTAGAACTTAGGTGCACAAAAGCAGTGGTGGAAGAGAAGTCATTATTTTCCACTGCCAAGATAGCTGCTGACTAGAGAATAAAAGAGTTGTTAAAATAAAGAACTCAAATAATTTAAGACAAAAAAAAGATCTTTCATCTTGGTATCCCAGCAGCAACATCAAGAGTATGAAAGCAGTGATGGCAGTGAAACATTTACATCACAGCATTGCATATTCTATATCACCTATATTTAGTTGATGGAAAAACCCCAATGATTTCTTCAGGTTTCAGTCATTCTACCATTTTATAACAGCTCTAAAATTTCATGATAAATAAGTTGCTATACATAAGAGAATATTATCAAATTTGTATTTTTAAGCCTAACCCATATTTCTCAGCCCTAGATAAACTGATGTATGGATACTGATTAAAAAACTTCTGTTTCAAAGTTCATCAGAATACACACACACACACACCAAAAAAAACCAAATAGATGGATGGACCGACAGAAAGACAGGATTGTCAAAAATACCTTTTTGTTCTCCTCGGTGAACTCAAAAGGCGTGTCAGGGTTGTTGTCAGGTGTATCTCTGTGCTACAATGAAAAGATGAGTGTTACTGTTTACTGCACCATTAACATTAAAAGTTGTAGTTATAATAAGTCACCTTTGAAAAGAATTTATCAACAGTTCAGAAAAAAAATAATATTAAGTTGTTGTTTTTGATGAATTTTTACAGCATAACCACCACTTGCACGTGAGAGACAGGCCTATGAGCAATATCTAAATGTTTCTGATAAAACGTGAACAAGATATCTTGTAAGCCCAGAGGGGAAAGCTGTTACTACTGTATTATCAGATCACTCATAACAGACATTTATTTCTGCTCCTACACACACACACACTGCCCCCTTGTGAGCTACTTTATGTAATAATTAGTCGAAAAGAAGAATATTTAACTTAATGTTTTGTTAAGCAAGTTGAAAACACTATTTCTGATTAAAGAGAAATAGGGAAGAGAACTCAACCTAGCTGACAACGACATCGTCAGTATCAAGGGATAAGGAAACCATGGCAAGTTTCCATTACATGTAAATATCACTGGTGATGCTTTGCCATAAGGCATGAATCTACTGTGTTAGGCTTAGAAGGCTGCTCCTGGAATACAATTTGTACTTTTTTTTCTTTTGGCTTGTCCCATTGGGGGTTGCCACAGCGTGTCATCCTTTTCATGTCAGTCTATCTTCTGCATCTTCCTCTCTCTCTCTCTCATGTCTTCCCTCACTACATCCATCCACCTTCTCTTTTCCTCATTCCTTGTAGCTCCATCCTCAACACCCTTTTACCAATATACTCACGATTAATTTAGCCACCTAATTTCAAATGGTGTGCAAATAATATGACCACCTATAAATGAGAGTTTAGAAAACCTAAATGAAAGAGTTTGCGTATAATGGGATAATATTAACCACTTCAGTAAATAGGCCTATTGCATAAAGAATTATTACATTAGAATTAATGTCCTTGAAGTGAAACACAAAGGAAAGAAAGATGATCACTTTGGTATTATTTACCCATTTAAAATGTATCCAAACACAAATAATTTCTTTCAAATAACAGAAAAGATGTTACAACGAAGTATATAAATGGAGTGACCAGCACAATCTCCGGACTTCAATTCCATAGAAAACTTGTGGGCTGACATAAAAAATGCTGTTCATGATGCAAAACCAAAAAATGCAGAGGAACTGTGGAACCTAGAACAATTGTCGTGGGCTGGAATGCCTGTTGACCAGTGCCAGAAGTTGGTAGAGTCCATGCACCACAGATGTGAAGCAGTTATGTGAAGCAGAAACTGTGGTTTTGCAATTAAATATTAGATTAAGATTCTCAGGAAAGCTGAATCCTCAAGCATTTCTTAATTTTATGCAGTACATTTTTTAGTTTTAAGAAAGATGCCAACACTGCTATTTTTTTTAACATTATGTTTGTTGATTTTTTGTAAAATATTATCATATTCAATGGCTTTTTCCACTTTCCTTGCTTTGAAATAGAATGTGAAGTGTTCCCGATGCATTTGCGTGCATTAAAATAAAAATTATTTGAAGAATTTTGAGGTTTACTCACATTTTTAGACACACAGCTAATATTATGAACATAACTGTATATCAACACTGTCATTCAGTTTTGGTCAACTGTCTTCACACATCAATGAATA
This sequence comes from Antennarius maculatus, assembly GCA_013358685.1. Lineage (NCBI taxonomy): Eukaryota > Metazoa > Chordata > Actinopteri > Lophiiformes > Antennariidae > Antennarius > Antennarius maculatus. The sequence continues at coordinate 15,839,430 of CM023619.1, forward strand.
TCTCTCATTCTCTTGACATCTCTGTATTGTGATTCTCAATTTGACATAGTCACAATGTGCCACAAAACCTGGCTTGGAATAAGTGATCATGACTGGCTGCTTCTTCTCACTAGCAGAAATAATAACCATTTCGAAAGAACTATTGAAAACTTTAGCTAAATCATGGGTGTTGTGCTATTTGAACTGGATTCAACACATGTTTAATTACAAAACAAGTCATTTTCACATAGTGTATTACATTAATTCATTTTCTGCCGCTGTATCCGCTGTAGCGGGTCACGGGCAGCTGGAGCCTATCCCAGCTGGCATGGGGCGTGAGGTGGGGGACACTCCGGGCACGATGCCAGTGCACCGTGGAGCCACACACAAAGACATACAACCACGCACACACTCACTCCTATGGGAAATTTGGGACCGGCCAATCAACCTGAAGTGCATGTTTTTGGAGGTGGGAGGAAGCCGGAGAGCCCGCAGAGAACCCACGCAGACAGGGGGAGAACATGCAAACTCCGCACAGAGCGGGACTCGAACCCGGACCCGCCGTGTTGTGAGGCGACAGTGCTACCCACTGCGCCACCGTGCGACCCTAGTGTATTACAGTACTGGTTTATTTTTTGACCATATCTGATGGCTACCTGATATATATTGAGTTTGAGGATGGTTAAAAAAAGGTAGGTATATGATTAAAACAATGCACCAGCACTATAACCAGCTAAACAAAACTGCCTTTTTTTTTTGGAATTTATTTATTGAGGACAGACTAGAATTTTTTTACTCAGGTTAAGTTATTCTTTGCTCAAGAATATTTTCTCTTCAAAATAGAATTCATGGGCTTGCAAAAAATATTTCTCAATAAATAGGAAGTCCCATTGACAACTAAGGAACAAGGCAGACAAATAACACCAATCTTGATTCTGATATGTCTGTGTAGGTCCTCAGTAACTGAGAATCTATATCAATCTTTTGACATTGGCAAAGAAACTGTCGCTCACCACAAAGATACCACCAGCTCCAGCACGCACTGCAGATCGATGGAGACTTCTGACTTGCCTGGCCTTTAAATATGGAAAAACAGACTGAATAAAACAGAATGGAAACTACACTTTCATAGTTATGTCTTTATCCAGAGTAGTAGATGGTAAAAAATAAATGCGGTAACATGTAATGTCGTCATTGTACTTGACACAAATAATGATTTAGTCCATGCATTTACATAATTATGACACTACTTAGCAAGAATAGTGGATAATCAGAAGATATTAAAAAGTTACAAGATTTTTTAAAACTTGCAACGTTTCATTAAAACCAGCCTTTCAGAACATAGTTAGAACCCAAAGGGTCAAAAAAGTTTAAATGGAGCAGTGCTTTGTCATACAACAACTTAGCTCAAAACATAAACACAGCTAACATAATGCGAGTAAAAAAGTTTAATCCAAACTCACTCAGTTGTTCTGTGATACATCAAAATAAATACTCAATGTCCAATAAACGTGCATAATAAAGACTACATAAAGATGTAATTACTCATACACAGCGTATATCTTTGCATTGCTAATTAGATACAAAGATCACCTTGTAAAGGTTTGGTAGCTGGAAGCTAAAATAGCTAGCATGATGTTGTTGACCAAAGCAGCCGAACAGAGGCCTACTGCTTGCCCTTGTAAAGAGTCATAGAATATTATCTACAAATTATCGAGGACTGCACTTAAAATATGACATATAAATATAGAGAATATCAAAACCTCACCGTCTGCGATACAGCAGAACGAACAACGGCAGACAAAAACATCCTGTAGCTTCAGTTATGTCTCGGGTCGTTAGCAAATGGTTGTTACAGAAGCAGCCGACATCGACGTAAGAGCTCGGACTCGATTAAGGGGGTCTTATGTGGAATCATACGTCAGTCAGTCGGAGAGCAACTGAATCGATCCCAGATTGATTGTTGCCTCTTAAAATGAGAGGATACGAACTGCAATACACGTCCCCACTCCTATATTACATAACCTAATCATTTATTGAATTCATGTGTACACCAGAGTTTACAATTATCCTAAATGATAAAGCAGACAGATTTTAAGACACAATGTTGCATGTTCTGATAATGAAAGTTGTGACAAAATCAAAAAATCTTCTTGAAAGTATTATAAATAATGCAACAACGTGCTTCTCGATGCAGCAAAAATAAAATTTGAAATTGTTAGAGGCTAAGTTAGTAAAATAGTAAAAACAGATTTTGTCATTTGCTGTTTAGTGGAGTGGTGTGATAATGATATAGGCCTACATAAGTAATAAAATGTAAGCAGTTTATGAAAGTTTATATACAATAGGATATATCATATAAGTTAATTACATATGTGCTCATGAAATATTACTTAAGGCTATATTTCAAGAGAATTCAATGATAATGCCTTCAAATAAGAGATTATTGATATCAGGGATGGCTCTCCCTGTGCTCAAAATTCAGCATTCCTGCTGCTGTACGCCTCCTCATTGTTTCCCTCCTCTCCCCTCACTTGCTCTGAAAAACAACTTCACTGACAGATCAGCAAGGAATTATCCAATAAAAAAGTGGGAGTGCCACAGTACAAGAGCTGATTGGCCTTGAGCAGATGTTAAAAAAAACCCTCAAACTCAATGAGCAGAGGTGGGTTTTAATACAGAGCCTCAGTAGGTTAGGCCAGGAGTGTTCTTATCTTACCCGAGGATATAGACAGATCAGCCACGACTCCAGATTAATCCACATTCTGGCCTAGATGATACATGCCCATCAACATCTGTCTATCCGCAGTGGTTGTACATGAGTCTCAGAACAAAATGTACTACCCTTCTGATGATGCAAAGAGGGATGCTGTCGTGCTTATTTCAGCGATTGTCTGTCATGGTACAGGAAGTTTGTCGAGAATCCAGAAGGTAGGTCAAGAATGTCTGCATTTTTATAGCAACATTTTCAGTTTTGCTTTGTAGTAAACCTTATGAGCCCATATGTACATACATACTGTATGTGTGTCTTCACTGCTCTGTCTACATCTCTACATCTGGAAGCACTCACTTGAAGTATCACTTTGTTTCAGCTTTCTGGATAGAGGTAGTTGTTGAGTTCTTCTGGAAGAATCATGCATAAGGTCCTATGATGAATGACAACTTTGATATGATAAAAGGGAAGATTTTTAACAAAATCCCTGGAAGGAGCCAAAACCAACATGTGCTATAATGTCCTGGACAGGTTTGTGAGGGAGAAAAATCTCGGTGAAAGAGTTGCCTATAGCTGGTAATCAACAATCTGGATAGCATGAGTGATGATGTGGATGGGAAATACTAACCAGAGTTGTCAGCTATTCCCAAAAATATGTTGTGGCCTCTCTGCCAACAAGTATGCACAAAAGTAAGCCTCAGCTACAGCAAGACAGTGTCTTTGTTTTGAAACTCATAATTAACAGAACATTTGATTGGATTCACTCCCAACTTTGCTGAGATTTCATCTGATTGCCTTTCATAGTCATACACCAAAGAAACATCAATAACAATAAAATTATATATTTTTTCATTTCCTCATAGAGATCCAAATAAATTTCATAAACATGTGACATTGGCATACATCTTCTCACTAAACCCTTTCAAACTTTTGACTTCCAAGAAACTCTTGTAACTTTCTGTACTTTGCTCTATACAGAAAAGTCCCATACCCCTTGACAAGTCACCAAAAAAAGAGGGAATTCATGTTGTACACAGTATTATTTCTTAGAGTTAGTAGAACCTTTGCTTTAAGAGAACAGATAGGATGCATCTCAGCAGTGCTTTAGCAGCTTTGATCCTTTTGCCATGAATAACAGCTGAACCTGCTCCTGTTGGCCCAGGATACCGTGCATATCAGCTGTTCTCTGTGTGAACACATTTCTCACAGCACCTGCACTCAGTAAGTGGGTCAGACATTCATTTGATGCGTTTAGTGTGAGAATCCATCAGAGTAAGCCAAAAATGAGTTCCATTAAAAAATAACCCCTGGCTACTGCAGGTGGATTTTGCGTTTTGTAAAGGCCTATTTTTAGCTGAAGTGTCCTATGTCCTATTTCAGTCCGTTTCCAAATATGCCAGCCTGATGGAGACATGAACACACAGACTCATAATTAAATTTATATATTTTTAATTGACATTGGTTTGGAAAAACCTTTTCTCACTTTGACATAAAGGAAACTTTTCTTTTGCAAATTCTTGTCAAAAAAATGAAACTACGTTGACCATGATTTCATGTATAAAATATGCTGAGATATTGATGGATATTTTTGATAGAGCCATCCTTTTTGAATTTCTTGTGACTTTAATATTAATCAAAAATTATCTTTGCATGAAATGAAATCAAAGATGGAACGGGGAAGCCTGCCACCCCTGCAGTGAAATTTTATCTTATTCAGATTAATTTGTGATTAATCCAGATTCTTAATTCTGTTATCCGAACAGTTATGAACTATTAACCTTGGATGGAACAAGCCTCTGGCAGGGGAAGCAGTCCAATCACATACATCACATAAAAGCCTTGTTAGAGAAGTCTGGGTCACTATGTCACTTTGGTCAATGTGGTTTTACATGCTAATTAAAAGAAAGACATTTACCTTACTGTTTATACTTTAGAGCAAAAACAAAGTAGAAATTAATTCAATTTGGCATCTGAGTGTAACACACCTACAGTATTTTAAATATGAAAAAAATTTGAAAAAAATGAAAGGCATGTATACCACAAACTATCAACAAAGTTGGGAATGTAGTTACTAACTCTGTTATTTATAATACTGTATATATGGTTGACCTTTATTCTAAATTATAAACTTTCTTAATAAACTACTGTACTTTTTTCCAATGTGTTGGACTGCTTGAGTTGAGTTGAGGTCCTGTTGTCAATTATTTGCTTGCTCCCAAAATGATTTTTAAGGTATTTTGAAGTGAAAGCTAATCGGTGTCATGAAGTCCAGGTCCAGTCCACTTACTTGTATACCTGATGTCTGCATCATTAGATGCTGTCTAAAATTGGACTCCACTTTATACTGTGAGAGTTTCTTCCACTTTGTTTTTTCCATAATTTTTTATGACACATATCCACACATGTCTGCACCTACCTGTGTATATTACTTTTTTGAATATGAGCAAGTTGCTACAATTAAAAAGACATTTCCTGTAAAAGATTGGTAAAGCATTTGTCTAAAAGTTCAAACCATATGACTTCTGTTTTGGAATATAGAGCCCGGCTAGAAAGCGTGCAGTAAGAGGGCACAAGTGTGGAAACAATTACAGGGTACTATTAACTATTAACAGCTGTTAATATAAAGTGTTCTGAAGATAAAATTGGAAGTTTTATCCATTACAGTAAATGAATCAACATATTAACAGTGGTTTTATGTGCAAATACAAAGATTACCAATGGTTAGTTTTTGTTCTCTTTTGATTTTACATCTAACTATGGTGGTTTAGATTATTACTGTAAGGGATCTTTTAGTTGAATTTGTTATCATGCTAGGGTTGTTGGATTTTGTTGTGTTGCCTATATTTATACATTGTCAGATCTCTTCATAAACTATAGACATTGTGGACAAAACTGGAGAAAAAAGGCTTAAATGGTGATTTAGTACAGTTACTGTACACTTTAAAGGATGCAAGGAACTTTCTCTTGTTCAGTTTGCAGGTTTTTTATCTGAGTCTCTGTGTGAGAGGATTATGGATGCCCAGAGCAGCATCCTGGTGACAGCTGGTATGCCCAGCAACGCAGGAGCATCAGGATGTGACTCATAGTACGCTATGGCTGTTAACTGCTCTGTTTTTAAGTTGCAAAGTGACTCAATAAGTAAAACCTGTTGTTTCATAGTCATCTTAAATTGTCTCTGCTGCCAACTTCCATACTGTCAGATTTAGTGCAATGTTAGGGCTGCTAAATACTGATGTAATGCACCGTCATATAATCACTGTCAGGCATATATGCATAAGAGAAAAGGCTGTTTTTTTCTACTAAGACCCTAATAAAGACTGGATTGTTTCGAAGCCACAATTTTGTAATTATTTATTATGATTAAACAGTCATGTTGGTTTGGACTACTTCTCTTATATATAAAAAATAGATAACCTCTCAGGGTCTGCATAAGTTGAAGTCTTTAAGTCCTACCCTGTCCTGGGAGTGAAGTCAACAAAAATAGTTTCAGCAAAGAAAAAACTTGGCACCACAGATGGCAACGACTTCAGGGGATTTCTGACAATCGTGACCTTAAAAAAATTTGTGAAATCAAGAGGGATGGAAAACAAGGATAAACATCTGATATAAATTTTGAAAATGCACGTAAACAGGACAAAGATTTTTCACAACCGACATGTGCCGTGTCTAAAACAAAAGCAAATCATCAATAACACGTCCTCCAGTTTGTGATTCAGAAAACACCTCCTTGGGTCACAAGAAATTACAGTCATTTCAGAATTGAGATGGTGTGTTGCTGCCTGTCTTTGTGGTGCACAATAGGAGAATGTTTTCACAAAGGGATTCATGTGTTTCCTGTTGTTCAGGTGCATTAGGACCCCCTGGGATTCAACATATGATGTGTGGTCAAACAAGGTGATGAGAGACCCCCTAAAGAGTGACTGGACCCTGAAGACCAGCTCTTTATTCTCTACACCAGTGGCTCCACCGGAAAACCCAAGGTATGATATACTGTGTGTGGAAAGTACTGCAATCTGTCACGCCGCATAATTTAACACACACATCTGTTTTCTACAAGGATCAAACTGTAATGGAGCCATTGTTTACACAATCTTCTGAAAAATAGAGAGAATTGGTGTTTCTGTAATGCTGTCATACACAATACAACCATTTGCAGCAGAATGGAGCCACTGAAATGATATCTAGACAAGGGCAGAGTGGTCAGACCATCAAATAGCCTGAAATGATCTCACACGCTGCTGCACGCATGTCTCTCCTGCCAGCATCCAGCGTCCTCTCACTCCTGCTGTCTTTTTGTCAACCAATTTTCTGCTCTTTCATGTCTTCCTCCTCATGTATGGTACAGGGTGTTCTCCACGCTGTTGCTGGGTATCTGCTTTACACATCAGTGACCTTCAAGTGTGTTTTTGATCATCACCATGACGACATGTGCTGGTGCACCACTGATATCGGCTGGATCCGCTGGCCACTCCTACATCACCTGCGGACCCCTGGCAAATGGCGCCACAAGTGTTCTGGTGATGCTGAAAGAGACTTGTTTTCTTATTTCTCATTGAAAGAACGCTGCAATGAGCAGAGAGCGTAGCAATGTTTGGAATTTGTCATAGAGATGCATATGTGCGTGTGTGTGTTATTTCTCCTGTTTGAAGGTACAGTAATCCAAATTATCCTCATGTGGGTTAGTTGTGGGAGATCATTGAAAATGTACAAGGTAACCAGGTTCTAAATAGCTCCTATCGCCATCTGTTTGCTGATGAAATACGAGCGAGAACCTCTGCGGAAGTAAGAGTCTGCATCGTCTGAAGGTCAGAACTGATTATCCAGAAATGAGACCAGGATTTGGGTTTTATTTGATTTGACCTGATTGCTGGTTACATTTGTATTTGCTTTTCAGTGACAGAGAAATTTGGACCAATGGCCACACCAGGCTTTATTCAGAATGCTCCAACACTCCCACATACTCGCTCAGGTACCAGCTGAACGCTTCTACAAACCAATGTCATCGTCCTCTTCTCCAGTAAAATCTGTCTTTCTTCCACAGATCATTTAGGGAAAATTTTGAAGAAAGTCCTTCGGCGGACTGCACACAATGAGATTAACCTGGACGACCTTTTGAATTTAGCCGACCCCTAGGTGGTGCAGGTGATTTACAGCCAGAGGTGTGAAGCTGCAGCTTGAACAGAAATTCCATGTGATTTGACAGGTTTATGTGCAATACTGGGCTGAAACAAGTCAAATGTGCTAATATTACTTCTTTAATTTGGGAAAAAATGCATAAAAACTGCAACAAGAATGATTATATTTTACATTCTAAAGAGTTTTACAATTCCATGTCTCATATGAAAAATATACTAACCAAGTTTGGTGTAATTTTTCTAATATTGACACATTTTTTATGACCTGACAAATAAAGTCGACTGTTTGAACCTTTTTTCTTTTTACCCTCACTAGCTGACCGACACCACCGTGTGGCAGGAATTGTCCCCTGCACTTCTAAAGGAATCGTTTGTTCCCTTGTAGAGAGGCTTTCTACGGATGCAACAGGAATCCAGGAGGCAACAAACGGAAGGTCTCTTTTTGTTTGTGGTCTACAACAGCTGGTCTAACAGAACTCATGTTCTGTTAAAGTTTGTAATGGTCTTTTGGATTGTTTGTATGTTTTTTTGTTTTGTTTTTTTGTTTTTTTAAAAAGTTTGAGTACAGTATTTCCTTATATATTGTGGAATAGCTGCTTTATACTTGGTGACAACGTTTACATTCAGGTTTTATACAGAAAAAAAAAATTCCTGCAAATATTATCCATCCCTTTCAAAAGTTTAAATGAGTTTAAAATATCCCATATTTCACAAAATCAAGAGTTAGAAAAACATTTGTATTTTGAAATCATTCTGTCAGCCAGAAGGAAAACAAGAATAGTTCACTTAAATGGAATAAAATATGTCTTTAGCCATGTCAGACTGCAAATGCTGCTATTTAATGTTCCGAGCAGCAGGATAATTTACTTCAATTTGTTTAAACAGTGACTGAAGACAATGATTCATTTTTTTAATTAAAGAATAAATCATTGCAAGCACATGTGTGTTGCTGTTGTGGCTATCATGTTCTGATTATTCTTGTATGTTGTTTTATTGCTTTGTTGTTGTCTTATATTGTTAAGTGAAAGTACTACAGATGCAAATTAGCTTGAGGCTACAGCCTGTTTCAGTGTGTCAAGTGGCAACATTTATGTTTGAACTGTACACTGTCCATTTAAAATAAATTAAATTAAAAAAGCAAAGGTATGGTTTAATGTATGCAGGTTGTACAAGTTGTTATCCATGCTCTATAGAAAATCATCCATTAATGTTTATAGGTCAGTAATAAGACATTAATTATAATATCTTTGGGTTGCTAAGTTGAGGAAATTCATTCGAATAGAGTGTTCCACATAAATGAACACTTGTGGTTTCTTCCGTTTTTCTTTTAAGAATATTTCTTGGAATCATTGTTTATTAGTAGCAGGCATTAAGTTATAATGACCTCAGATGACTTTAGTGCCCTCAAGATAGCAGTTTCCCATCATTCATGCTGTTCATCAAAACAGAAAAATAAAAAGCTTATCATAGAGATGATAAATTTGTTGGTTTTTTTTAACAGATATGTCAACAAGTAGAAAAGGATGGATTGATGTTTTCCTATTTGCTTCATCGATCGTTTCAATGACTAATCTGTCCTGTGGTCACTACTATGGGCTCCACATAAAGGTTGCTTACAGGTAAAACACTTCCTTATGCAAGTGTTTTTTTTAAGGTGCAATTAAGGTATGAGTATCTAGACGCAAAACCGCCTATGAGGGAGCAAAACGGGAATGAAAATGGGAGGAGGAGAAAGTGAGGGACAGGAACAGATGGGTGACTCCAGCTATGTATTGCGCTTTCTTTTGCGACTTTGACAGCAAGCATTAACCATCACGGTTAATGCGTCTTATGTTAACACAGATACATAGAAAATGTAACTTCCCTATGGACAAGTGATCATATGAAGTTCAATCAGATCTGTGTTCACCCTCTACAGCTGCTTAGAAAGAGTGGGCAGGTTGATTTTTTTGAAGTAGATGAACCTGACTGGACCGCTCCAGGCATGACGATGAGCCTATTTATTTTATACATTATTTATTCATATCTACACTTTAACACAGGCATCTGAAAAAAAAAACCCTCAAATGACTAACATAATTAGTTAGACTTTATCACAATAAATCCTTGTTAAATCTGTTGACCTTCTACTGGTGAAAACGCAGTCGAAACAAAATTCGGATTGTAACTAGTGACCAACGTCTCGGAGGAGCGACAGTATTTGCGCTGCCTTCCTGCGTCAATCCCTCTCACCCTGGAAGCTCGCACAGTTACGTAATCAGCTCTTAGCCAATCAGCGCATTGGTTTTCCATGTTTTTCATGCCATTGTATTCAACCAATGACGTACTTAAAGTCCAGAAGGTCCCGCCCCCCGGACAGACGAGAAACAAAAATGGAGTTGAGGAGTAGCGGATTGCTGTTTTAGAAAGGTTCGGAGTTTTGGTTCTTTATCCTGACGTGGCTTTAGTAACACAGTCGGTGAGAGAAGGAGTGATGTTCTAAAGTCAAAGTTGTTCTTGGTTGGTATCTCACAGCAGCCGGAAGAAGCTGTCGAACGGATAAACAAACACAACCGAGCTAAGTGGTTGTGTGCTAACCGGCTAAAAGAGTAGCATCAGCTGGGCTTCCCTCCAGCCGGCCCCGGACAGTGAAGGAAGAGCCTGAATGACGAAAATGGAGAAGGTATGCAGCAGGTTCTGTAGGTTCGGAGCAGGTTCTCTAGGTTCGGAGCAGGTTCTGGGCTCAAACGTTCGGATATAGATACATGTGTTATCTGGGGTATTGAGTTTTTTTTATCATCCTCCTTAGGCATGTCCCTTACGGTTAGACAAGCAAAACGTGGTGTGAATGCTCTTATTTAAAAAAAAATAATTCTACACTACTATAACATTGTCATGTCGATTGTAAAATCATAGGAAGTACATAGATAGAGAGATAGATATGCATATATGCATGTATAAGGTACATGTATACAGACATATATACTTTATTGATCCCAAACTGGGAAATTCACATGTTGCAGCAGCATTCAAGACAAACAAACAGGACGAGAAGAGGGATAAAATTAAGAAGAAGATTATAAATTGGGAAAGAATAGAATTAAGAGAACAGAATTAATAGAATTAAGGCGCACCTAAAAGCCTTCAATTTTCTCAATTTCTTATAATCCAATGTGCCTTATATATGAAAAAGTTTTAAAATAGACCATTCATTGAAGATGAGTTCTCAAATGTGTTTTATAATCCGGTGCATTTTATAATCCAATGTGCTTTATGTATGAATTTTTTTTTCGGATAGGGTATTCATTTAAGATGCGCCTTATAATCCAGTGCACTTTATAGTGCGGTAAAAACTGTAATGGGATTAAAATAGGAAGAAAATATACTCTAGTATAAATATTACACATATAAAGAAAGTATGTACAGTGAATTCGGTTTCTGTATTGATTTTCACAGTGCGATTTCCTCAAGGGACTGCCTGTCTACAACAAAAACAACTTCAGCAGGTTCCATGCTGATTCTGTATGCAAAGCATCAGTAAGTCTGTTTTTGTTATCAACACGCCGACTTGAAAACATGTCAGAAACTCTGCTGAGTGGTTGCACTGCTTCCCTTTCTGGGGTAGTTGTAGCTGATTTATGTATTAACATGGATCTCAATGCTTTTCTAGAATCGTCGACCGTCTGTGTATCTTCCAACTCGGGAATATCCATCAGAGCAGAGTAAGAATTTAGCTTTTGGTATTGTTGACAGAACAAAATGACGTTTTATTGTAAGGTTCTTAAGAGGAAATCACGTTCAGTTACCACATTACACTATAATAATCCCACATCCTGTCAGTAAATATTATCTATAACTATTTGTCATGACATAATCATTGTATGATTTTTCCCCTCAGTAATTGTCACAGAGAAGACAAATATCCTACTACGATATCTTCACCAACAATGGGACAAAAAGGTAAAGATTTTAAAAGAAGTGAAGTGTAATAGAGGATAAAGTTGATGCGATTGTTCAGTGGATTATACTAGATATTGTTTACTTTGTGGTTCATATTTTACTAATGTGTTTCATTTCCATTTAAACAGAATGCTGCAAAAAAGCGAGAACAGGATCCAGCAGAGGGGGAGAACACTGCACCGCCATGTAAAATTGCAAGAACAGAAAGTCAGGAAGTGAATGAGGATTCATGAATTGCTGGGTTGTGAATGCACCCCCCCCCCTCCAGCAGAGACTGAACGCTACAGAAAATGCACTCCTTGATGTGTATGTCCTATACTTGTTCTTCCCAAAGTATGTTCACATACCCGAGCGTTGAAAATTAGGCACACATGGATTGACACCCAAACTGGTAGAACGTTAATCCCTCCCCACAAAACATTACATTGGTCTTAATGTGTGAGTTTGACTATCTCCTGATAACCAAACCTTTGTTAGTTAGTTTCTTATTTTCTTAACTTTGGAGATTCCTCTGATTCAGATTTAGGCTTTGTAGTTTAAAAAGAACATAATCTACCTCCTTATTCCTCAAACACCCGGGTTTTCCTTCATTTATATTCACACAGCTTTATTTTAAATATGCAGAGTGAAGCCTTTTTTTTTGTCACAGCTGCTGTTCTTTCATACTTTTGGTCTGATAAGCACATTTAAAGTTAGCCTATATACATGATTGGGTGACATTCCATCATCTGTGGCTCTCACTCCATTGGGAACTTTAGGTTTCTATTATGTAATGATAGTGACCTTTAAATGTTTTGGCTCTTTTAACATTTAACATAATTGTCATTACGGTAAATGAAAATGTGATGGATTTTTATTATCAATCCAGGGTTTGTTGTTTTTGGACATACATGGGTACAGAAAGAAATGTTTGTTTTCTTCTGCTAAAAAGGATTAATGGCCTAAAACTGAAGTGAGTTTTGTTCACCCCAGGAGAACATGGTTTATCAGCTAAAGAGGTGAACCACTGTTGGAACTGAATGGATCCTATTATGTACAAATTTAGCACATTTATCTGTAATGATGTGTGAGCTGCTCACAGGGACTGCTGTCAGCTCTGGTGTGCCATTCACATTTATTTAAAGCAGTTGACTGTTTGGAGTCATAATGAGGAATCGTATGTTTGGATCTTTTAATAGCTGAATAAACACCGTCTCTGTTTTCTGCTGAAAATTATGTAACAGTCTTTTATATTCTTGCTGTAAATACATTTTAAGACAACAGGGTAATGTCACACACATTTTTCTTTCTTAAATTCAGCTGTATTGTCACCTAATTTTATTGAAACCAAAAATTTTTTTTCACCTGTAGGCCGAAAAACTGTCAAAAGCATTTTATTTTACTGAATTTGCTTTGCACATTTGGACCCATTAATGCACATTTCTAAACTTGTTTCTTTTCTTATGTAAATCCAGAACACGAACAAGTTTTCAGATTAAGATTGAATGTTGATATTTAGTTTTGAATGTACAAGCTTTTCACATTTGTGTGTTCATTAAACTTATGGCTTATGTTCCATCTCCTTATTTAGTTTGGGATGTGTTTATTTAAAATACTTTGGGTTTATTATACAAATGAATGTTTCAGGAGTATGTTTTATAAGTATTCCACTACAGGCTGCATAGCTACAGACTATGCTGGGGGATGTTTGTTACTTAGGAAATACCCTCTTATAGCGTTGATTGTAGGTTTTAGATATGTCTGTATCATCGCTAACGTGTGAGATGGGCCAAAAGTCATACACGTTGTATTCAGATTCTTAGTGTTTTCCCTAAAAAGAGTAAACATGTCATTTTTCCGTTAAACATTATTGATTATTGAATGACTGTTAACAAAATCAGTCAATGCTTTATCTCTGGATGCATGTTTATTCAAGTGAAATTTATTTGCATTATAGAAGTACATTCGCTAATTTATGTAGTAAAATAATTCATAGAAAATCAAAGTTAAGAAAAATAGAACATATTTATGGTCACAGTGAGTATAATCTGACCTATTGCAGAAGAATACAATGGCTTTGAAAGTGCTTCGTAACTGAAAAGACAGGGTGAGCGTATATCTCATGCACATAAAGTAACAGACATTCAATAGAGCCAACAGAATGAGAAACAAACATGGAATGAAAACATGCTGTTGAGGTCATTTGACCAAAGGGCTCATTTATGATCAGGTTGGAAAAAAAGAAAAAGCTTCACATTGACTTGTTCTGGTGGTGTTGAAACCCAGGCATCCATGCAGTATTAGAATGTAAACTAAAGGTTAGTCAAACCCCATCAAGGAGAAACACTTACTGTACAGATTTTACAAACAAGTAAGATAATCAAGTGTTAATAGATCCAGTATAACACTGTGACGTATGTTGCATCTAGGGTGTACGTCTGAATGCTCACTGACCTTTCGTTTATGTGTTCATTGTGATGAATGTGTTCCTCTACACTGTTTCTGAATTCTGCCTGAACATTTGCACATTGCCGTCCCTCCACCTTACATTACACCAGTGAACGTCTATTAACTCTTGGAGCCAGGGTTTTCTAAATCAGTCAATTGTCTTGATTCTCCTTTCTCAGACTCATTAGAGGGTAATTCCCCCATGCTTGTGTTTAACTCAGCCCTATTAGACGGAGCGTTTGCAGGCTGCGCTGCTGGCTGCGTTCCATTCACACACACCACAGTCCCCTCTGATTTGCTGAAGCTGAACAGCTTCCCTGGACTGAATGTTCTGTTGGGCGACTGTGACCTCTCCTGAACACCAGACGGAGCTGAAGAGGACACTGTCGACCCTGGAGTTGAACCAACAGCCTGTGCTGGCTCCTTTTTCACCTCAGGTGACTTCAAGAACTTCAAAAATCCCGTGAGCTTGGCGTCACTTCCCGTTGGAGACTGGGCTGGAGAGCGTGAGCTGCCAGAGGAGAACTTCCCCTGCAGAGGAATGATCTGCTTTAACTTCATCACGTTGTTGTTTCCCAGCAGAGAGCTGGGTCTCTTAGGCTTGTCACCTGATTTGCCACTTGATGCTTTGTCGTGATGATGCTGATGCTGCGCCTCCGCCTTGTGATAATCATTCTCCTGACGGGCCTCGGCCTGCAGCTCGGCCTGACGATGAAGCTCCTCCTCTTCGCGGCGGCGTCTGAGCTGCTGTTGGAAGTGCTGCTGTGCCTGTTGCTCATGCTTCTAAACAGGGATTCATATTCAAAGGAAGAACAGGAAGGGAAACACGTTGAGACGAAGAGTGTAGAGGACTGTATGAGGATGAGAATAAAGTCACTGGAGCTAGTGTAAGCAATCAGCAAATGAGCTTGTGTTCCTTTTCTCATTACATTACATAAAATTACATGAACATCCCTTGATGTCATCCTGAATGCAGCACGTACCTTTCCATAACGCTTTAATGACATGTTCACAGTAAAAAATTATGGCGACTTAAGTTGGTTGACAAATGGCAGCATTGGTTTATTCTGTGCAGAATATTTCAGACATACCACACATTGATGAGAAAGTGAGTATATTTAATCAGACATCTGTAGTGTTTTTATGTCACATTTTAGTACCTGCTACGCTATTTGGGAACCTCTACAGAGGTAATACCAGAAAAGCTATGTACCAGGTACCTAATGGAAAACCAAAAAGATGAGTCGAGTTGATCTGAGTACAGCCAGGACGTCTTAGTGGGAAACAGACTAAAACACATACATTTATGTTGTTGTTCTTAGGCTTCATTAGTGTACATTTTCGGAAAATGCACACAGCGAGACAAAGGGACACATAAGAATATGTGTCCAGAATCATGGTATAAATTGTGCAAAGCGCAGTTTGCAGCAAAGCCTCGGATTGGCCAAAGGTTCTTTCAAGCTATGATACGACTATACCTTGAAAGCTTCCCTTCGTCTGTACTCTAGTTTGGCCATTTCTTCTGCAACCCAGCCAGGGATATCAGGGATGGCAACATGGATGATGTACTTTAGGAGGATGGCAAAGTGCTGTAAACCACCAAAACCACAGAGGGGATAGGCTGAACACACAAGTTACATCACAGTTACACACTCACACTCATTCTTCAGCTGGATTGTTTCACCATTTCAGACCAAATGGCAAATCTCATTTTCATACCAAATCATCCTCAAAACAGTCATGAGAGTTTTCCTTCAATGATGGAATAAAATATTTGATTTTGAAGGGTTCACAAAGTCAAGCAGGCCATGCAAATTTCTGATAATTTGGTAATAATTAAAGGAGTTGAATAAAACAACATTATGTGAGGACAACAAAACTCTCCATGGACATACATGTACGTATTTACTGACCACAGGACAGCACATACCTCCAGTAAAACAATGGAGATGATGGTCATTTCAGGACTCAACCAGGGGAAGAGGCGCTGGAGCTGTCCACATTGACCAATCAGGTAACAGTTGACAATAATGGCTATCAGGCCCATTGCCTCCATTGCGGTCTGAAGTGGAGGCAGAGAGTTGCACGTATGCACAGGCTGATCTGCTCTCACTCTCTTGTGTAAGGATCTTCTGTGACGTTTTTCAAAATAAAACACACTCACCTGCCATTGTCCGATGTTCTCCACCCTTTGTCCAAAGGGTCTCTGGAGACCAGTGCAGAGCTTCAGGGCATCGCTGCGGATCTCGATGATGTTGTTGATAAGAGCGCACATGGCCGCCAGGGGAAACGCGGAAGAGAAGAGCACTACATAGCCAAACTGAATGAACATTTCCTGGTAGTCCTGCAGTGTGTTCTATTGACGTCAAAAAATAGTAAGCAATATTATTATATTCACAGAAACACCGAAGAGTGGAATGATGAAAACTAAATTGAATTTTACGAGTTAAATAGTTTGATTAAAGGTAAAATGAGCTGTACCTCATACGTCTGCATACAACTCTCAATCTCAGCTTGGGTAAGAGTAACGGTTTTGGGTTCTTCTGGAGGCTCAATCCATGATTTTTTATCCTCTTTCCCATCACCGACATTCTTTCTTCTGTGACAACCAGACTCAGACATCTTTGAAGAGAACATGGTTCCATTCTCCTTGGCCTCCTGTTAAAGTAAACATGTGACAACGACGTTGTCACATGTTGTCACAAACAAGAACTTTTTAAAATTTGGATCAGTCAGTACAGAAATAAAATCTATCTCTGCCGACACAACTTGATATTGTACATTAAACTGTACTGTGAAAGTTAAAACAGGATAACTGCAGTAACAACCAGACGACATACTTGAACCTGAGATTCACAATCACTGTCCTCATCACAACTGTCAAAGATGCTGGTCTCCATCCCTTCCTCTACCATTGTAGGGCTGTCCTCAAGGAAGCTCTCAAACATGGTCCTTGTTTCTGTGGCCACATCCTGGTAGTCAACCTTCTCAGTAAAGCTGACTTTACGTTGCTTCAGATTGCTCTCATTCATGTCCCATTCTTCCTCTGACAGCCTGAATCCAGCTTTCAGATCCCCTCTTTTCCTGGGCTCTTGGTTATCATTGGCACTTTGACTGACGGGGATTCCTCTAGGACCCAGGAAAGAATAGGCTGTCATTGAGGCCTGGGCCTTTCCTAAAGCAAGGCGGCCATATTTGACTATGATAGCTCGGAGAAGCTCCCACAGAACCCTTGGAGTGAAGACGCCCAGCTTGTTTTGCTCATACAAATACGGCTGAAGGACCTCCTTGATGTTCTGTAGGAACTGGCGGAAGATCAGCAGAGTGGCTAACATCTGTGAGGAGTAAGACATCCAAATGTAAGAAATGAGATAAAGTCTGAAGTGTTCATACAACTTTTGCTTCAATTGTTATTATCAAGCCTATGAAACGATTTCCTTGTAGTACAAGATCTACACAATTACTTGTTTTTCTTGACTTTAACGTAATCATTCGGTTTGAGTAGGAGGCTAAAAATGAGCGTTCTGCCTCTCAATAACAACCTGCTGTTGAGAATGAATATCATTAGTGGCTTTGATGGTATGTCTTCACCACTATAAAGGATAAAAGCAAGATTGAAGAGCTTTTCAGGCAGCAACGAGTAAGCAAGGTTTAGCTTAGTTTAGCATTCAACTATTTTTGTCTATCAGCGCTTTAAAGCAGTGCTCTAATGATAGGAAAATTATTATTTTCCTATTATCACAGCTGGAAAAATCATGACAAAGCTCCCTCAAGTTGATGCAATGATACAAATATACCACAAAAAGTATTTTAAACACTTTTTTTCTCACATTTAAATTGTAATGTGAAATCAGAGTTGTTGTAGTCCATGCAGTGACTTAAATTCTATCAAAAATCACGTTGATCCTGAATTCTGACAAATGACTTCCCAATTCAGAAAAGGAGCTATCCTGGCTGTATTTACATAATACTATTGAAAGTTGCTGTTACCTCCTTTAGTCGCTCCATGTCCTTGAGGTAGAACGCAATGTAGAAAAGGCTAAGGTAGGAATTGATGAATTCAAACTGTAAAACAACCACAGGAGGGAAAAAGTCATTCAGTCAAGGTGAATTCTTTCAGTCCTATGCCAAACAGAAGAGGCAGAAGTCTGACTTACAAAAACCATCTTGATGATGAGATTATTCTCATAGGCACTCTGAAGTCTGTAGTTCTCTGGATAAATGAATGAATGAAAAAAGAATGTGTACAACATGTGTCATTTAATTTAAAAAAAATTCCAGTTTTTTTTTTTTTTCACAGAAAAAGATAATCATCTATTGCATCAAAAGAGGTCATGCTGTTTCTCTTACCCATGTCATTAAGCCAGTAGGCAATCTTCTTGTACACCTCATCACATACAGTTACAGTGAGGGCCAAAAGTATTTTAGGAATAAATCTTGTGATGCCTGGTAACTCCTGAATCTCCATTACCACTTCCTGCAAGATTCGTAGAAGTCTGTTAAATATTTAATAAGTCCAGATGTAATTATTGCTCAAATCCCACAGCTATTTTAAAATAGCTGTGGCTGTTTTATAAATTTAAATGAGCTTTGCTTAACTAGTTTCTAAACATAATTCACAAATAATACTTCATCACCAAAACCTTATTACATATCATAAAAAATATACAGTATGTGTCTTCTTGTTTTGCTATTGTTTAAACGTCACGTAATGTATCCAACAATGGTGGGCCTAAACCCAAAACACATACACACACGCACACGCACGCACACGCACACACGCACACACACACACACACACACACACACACACACACACACACACACACACACACACACACAAACACACACACACACACACACACACACACACACACACACACACATTCCTTTCTATTAAACTTGCATGCAGTGGCATCTGTTCAAACCTGCAATTCCAGGCAAAGCAGCATAGCGAGGAAGACAAAACACAGACAAAGGAGGCAAATGGGTAGGCTGACCAGCCATCTGAACATGGCCCTCTTCCAGGGGGGGTAGTAGAACTCCTCACATCCTGTTATGGGACTCCAGCGTTTCACTCCCTGTAGACAGGGAGAGCAAACAGCCACACTGCAATCATCTTAGGTAGAAATGGGTCAGAAAGATTTGTGCAAAATGTTCTTCTGATGTAATGATTACTTGCTTGTTGCATTTTATTATGGTGCTTGTTTCTCGATCAAAGTTGCTATGATAAACTGACATAAATTGCAGCAAATCAGAAATCTTGTGGCAATATCATCCATTTGACTCTTTCATGTCATTATTCCAAATGATGACATCCAACCAAACTGTTTCTGTCATCATTGCTTTCCAAGAAAATTTGACACCCAGAGAGGGGCTCAAATCCACTCAGAGTCCCATGCTCTCCCAGTTAAGCTAGCCAGAGTTAGAGCGACCTGTCCACAAGTCTTATCAATGAGTCACTGATTCCCTTCTAAATCCACTTTCCACACCACAGAACTGAGAACTAGAATCTGAGATCACCTCACTCAACATTTCTTTTATGGAAGCATGTGTGGACACTCCTCTTAATCACATTTCCCGGTTCAGTGTCCTAGTCCTGCAAGGGTACGCAAGTGCTCAGTAAAAGGTCATTACCTAACCTGAGGATGGTGAAATTGGTGGATTGAAAAAATAAAATTTACAGTGAATTTACAATGAATTTAAAGCAGATTGACAGTGTTACCTCTGGAGGTTGTGCACATAACAATGCTCACCCTGAACTGGGGTCTGGGCTCCTCTAAGGACTCAGCAGGGGTGTCCAGGGTGCCCCACCTGTAGGCCAGCTCTGCCTCTCGCCTCTTCCAGCGCTCCAAGAACAATGTTGCCCACACAACATTGAAGAGGGCAAAAACCACGCAGCAGATATCCTGACTGGTCTGTGAGCAATAGTAATAGTAATGTGTGGCGATTGAAATGTTTTTACTCCTGGATAAATTCATTATTAGCTCCATATATAAAGGGCAGCAAGATTACGTGAAAGTCATGCAGGAGGGCAAACGACACAAACAGAGATAGAGGTGGTAAACAAACCCCCTCTGGTCTGAGCCACTCATTGATTATTAGATAGATTGATAGATACTTTATTAATCCCGGAGGAAATTGCACAGATTTATTACTCAAACAGACATGAATAAATAGACAACATAAATTACTCTGTGAGTAAGCATGGAATCAAAAAACACCTACAGTATACAACCTTAAAAAGAATTATTACGCATTACAGGTTTGGGTAGAATCTATTCTTGTATTTACAAATCAGGCAAAAGGCACTAATATAAGTACTTGGAGGGGAAAAAAAAACAATCGACCATTGGAAAATATTTAAGATAGAAGTCAAAAAAGTGGTTTTCAGTAAAATTCCAAGCAGAGATATGGCAGAAGTAATCAAGTACCTGGTCAGCCTCTGCAAGTATCCAGAGCAGAAAGCCAATGACAGCAGGGTAAAGCATGGAGTTAGTGTAGAAGCCCAGCCAGGCGAAATACATACTGATCTTCACACCAAAATAATCGCAGATGTCATCTGCAAATCACACAAAATGGTGAAGTGTCAGCATTGAGACTTGGAGAAAAAAAAAAGTATATTTCTGATAGTCTGGCATTAAGAGTTCTGTTGCTGTCTTGCCAAAGTTCCTTCAGAATGAGACTTGGATGGTTCCTACCCAGCGGCTGCCTTTCACACACAGCCTGGACCCAAGATGTCATCAGCTGGTTGAGGATCCTCTGCTCATGGAGGGGAAACATTTGATGGATCACCCCCCGAGCCTCGAGCTCTGGAACTAGAGAGAGCACATCATGGTAAAACATATTATCTCAGGTGAAATTTGGTCCAGGTTTACAGCAGGCCTACATTACTATGAAGTTAGAGCGTACTGATTGGCTGTCCCTCCAGGAAGTGAATGTTGTGAAGCACCTCCCCCTGTTTGGCTCGCAGATTGTCCAGCCAATATTTAATGATGCTCTGACGTTCCTGAAAGGCATCACAGTCATGAATTAAAAAATAAAAACTGTGAAAGACGCATAGAAAAAAAAAATGAATAGAGCATTCAAAATTGAATTAACAGCCTTCACATGGAGCTCACACAGTTTTGACCTCTAACCTGGGAGGTGAAAAAGCAGAGCTCGCTCTCTATGTTCTCATAGATATTGTCTTCATCACAGGAAAAGCGACGCATCCCGCCACCAAAGTGCGGTTTGACAGCCTTGTACATCCCCATCTGCTCGGCCCCCCGCAGTAAGCTGAGAGGAGGAGAGGAGAAGTGAGCACCAGGATTAAACCAGCGTGCAGAGTGGTGTACAGATGTTGGCCAGATTAGCACATTGAGCCATTGAGCCATAATACACATGTATAGCTGTAACTTTAGGATTAATGCACGAACGGACATACTGTGGTGGACAAATGTAAGTCGAGGGAAATGATGTAAACTTGATTGCTATTTTTCCGTGTATTTCGTGTATTTTCAGATTTTTTGAAAACGGACATATAATCGAGAATGGCTTAACTCAAAGTGACATTTACCTGTATTTTATTTCATTATGTGTTGTTTAAAGTCCTGCAATTGTTTCTGGTCAGTCTTATGGAATGGTACTTTCATATTTAGAGTAGTAATGGTATTCAAATGACCTCAAATGTCGATTCTGGATTGAAATTTGATAAAAAAAAAGACTTACAAACAATCTGTCGGAACTGACTGGGTTCAGATGTTGAGGAATACCTGCATATATATTTTATTATACACATATAAATATGTCTGTGTGTGTGGGTGTTTGTGCACGCATGCGCACATTTCTGTGTGTATGTGTGTTTGTGTGTGTGTATGTACAGCATACGTATATATATATATATATATATATATATATATATATATATATATATACACACATACATACATATGCATGTATACATACATATACAATGAATACAGTCTTCCGTTACTGTGAAATATCGGCCCCTCCTGCAAAACTAAATTAAAATTTATGTTGTCTATTTATTTATGTCTGCTTGAGTAATAAATCTAATAATCAATGAGTGGCTCAGACCAGAGGGGGTCTGGGAATGTCATCAAGGTAACCACCTCTATCTCTGTTTGTGTTGTTTGTCCTCCTGCATGTCTTTCCATTAATCTTGCTGCCCTTTATATCAGGAGCTAATAATAAATTTATCCAGGAGTAATAACATTTCAGTCGCCACGCCTAACTATTACTATTACAACCAACCCAAAAGTCTCATTGGCCAAAATGTTGCTCAGTGAGTGTGAGTTTTGGAGGCTTACTTCTCAAACGTAGTGGTGATGAAGAAGGCGTGCATCTGGGTGTGTTTATGCTGCCGAACCTGAATGCTGACTTGCGGGATCCCGTTACGGATCTGATTGAGGAGCCACAACAGAGTGTGGTCATCGATCGAATCTGGTAGGGAGAAGAAAAACAGCTTCATTATGTGCTTGACAGTTGTACATACTTCATTATTTATAAAGCAAGTGCTTTTTCATTAACGGTGAATATGAACACCAGATAAATATTTCAAACAATAGATTTTGTTGTTTACACTGGTTTCTATTTCAGTTTATTGCAGCACAAACAAACTGGACCAAACCAACCCTTCACGGCTGAGCTGGTGAACACAACAGTAGAAGGTCACACTCCAATTAAGAGTCCACATGTTTCACGGACATCTTACTATAAGATAGAGGATGAGCTGGAAGACGGGTTGATAAAGTATTATCCCAGTGACTTTGTGCCCCAAATTGTGTCTTAATCTATTTCCTGTGTCTTTAGGACATTATTTTGATGACAGTGTAAATGAAGGCCTTTTCTCAACGATATCTTTCTAAAGTTTTGATACAGGTAATAGTAAAAATGATGTAAATAGTTCCATACATGCAGAGAACATGCAAATCCGCACAGAAAGGAAATTTGTGTGAAAGGCCAAATGTGGCTTGCGCTCGTCAGTCAGACTAGAAAAGCTCTGTATCAGTAAAAATCCATTTACCATCAGCTACTAATCATTCATATCAACGGAATGGCAGCCATTAGGGATGAAAGATATGGATAAAAGAAAGGAATAATTAAAAAAAAAAAAACTTGCAGGATTAAAGTTATTTCAGTTTTTTCTAATATGAAAAGTAGAGGACATAATGAATTAAAGTATAGTGCTTGATGATGAAGCCACTGAGGTGTTGTATTTAAATAAAATAAAATAAAATAAAATAAAATAAAATAAAATAAAATAAAATAAAATAAAATAAAATAAAATAAAATAAAATAAAATAAACTTTATTGATCCCATGATGGGGTAATTATTTGAACGCAATACGAGGCAAACTGTACGTTGATCACGTGTATGAAGTTTTTTTCTATCTGAGCCAGTTTTAAGAAATGCTTCAGATTCTTTGATTGATATAGTTAACTGCCTCTTCCTTTTAATACCCAGCAGAATGAGCTTGTCGGTGCATATAGACAAAGTAAATGGATGAAAGGTAATTGTCTCCAGGCTGTACTTTGGCTGACCACCAAAGGCATTTAAAGAGGCTGTGCAGGACAAACAGGCTGGATCTTTGGAGTACCTGGGAATGTCATCAAGATATCACAGTTTTCAGTGGGCACCATCTTCAGCCAGGACTTCCGAGACATGATGTAGTGCCTGGCCTGCAGAAGACGCTTCCCAAACAATTTATCTAAAAGGAACAAAAGTACAACAGAGTGAGAACGTAAAAAAAAAAGAATCACGATGGGGTTAGTAGCCCTTCGAAGAGGTGTGAGAGAAAACAGGGAAAGGCAGACGGTGACATTTCCTCATCAGGTGGATGAAGGACAAAGAGCTGCTCATCATTTATTTCCACTGTATTTTATGGCTGCTATGATTTTCTGCCTTGTCGTGGGGACTGATAGAAAGAAATGCTCAAAACAATTATTTGACCACACTGAAGGTTGGCAGTTCTGTACTGATCACATGACTCTGAGCAAACATTTTGAGCTCTAAACAAATAGGACGGTTTAATCGCCACGAGCAAACGAGCTTTTCAAGTCTGTCTCTAAAACAATGAAATTGTCCTCACTGCCGTCGGTTTCACTGCCTCTGCCTCTCTCACACTTTGGTTTTCACCATATAATCACACTCCTGACTCATTCAGCCAGAGAGCCTAGTAGTGACTGACTGTTCTCTTCATTGCTCACTGACTTGTCCCATGATGCTCAGCGTGGGTCCGTGCGAAGGACGCGACATTCTGCAGTACTGTCATTCAAAACTGACTGCAAACTCAGTGACTGTACGTACATATATGACAGAATACAACACTACAGCATTGAGTTCCTCGTGCAGCAGATCACTATGTGTGTGAAATCATCTGAATACTACATACTACATCTCTGGTGGTAGATGACACGAAAATCTCATAAATTTACAGCAACATCACTGTGTGTGAAGAAAAGAATTAACGTCCATCTGGAGCAGAGATGGCAAATCGAGCAACTGTTTACAAGATGTTTATATTTGCACGTTTATGGTCATCAGTTTGTGTTTTTTTAAAGCTCAATAGTAATCAATGATAGTTGCTCTTTTATCATTTCACATTTTTTCATCATGGGATTATTTTCTTCAACATATTCTATCATCATTCCTCCTTACATAGAATTTTATCATCATATTAAATGGTGTGGTAGCGCTACAGAGCTTAATGAGTAATATGTTTTGACAAACATAATTAATATTCATAAATAAACGTAGATGTTGGGATGGATTTTTCTTCTCTGTGGATCATATTTATGTATCAAATTAACCACATTTTCAATCTCTCGCTGACCTCATTTATCTCATCCATTTTGTGGAACCATTTATCCTTTCCCCTGCTTGTGGAGGAGTTGGATCCCATCCCATCTGACACTGGGCGAGCTGCAGGTTTCAGGTTAGTGTGGTTTGAAGGCAAGACAACAACTGAAGCAACTGCTGTGCCATTATCCACTCCGAGGCCATAATAGTGAACTGATGATGTCAAAAGGAGATATTTTCTACCCACTCTCCTCTCAGTGGAGGGCCAGTCTGTGGATGCACCTCCTCTGCACTTGACTCCTGCACCTGTGGACCAATAAAGCCTCACTCCTCCCGGCCTGTCTCCATCAGAATGAACACAAAGGCAAAGACGCACCGAAATGCAAGTCCTGTCACGGACGATTGACCCATTCTATCGACCGTGATTCATTCAGCAGAGTGTATCAACCATCAGTGAATGGACCACATTTATCAATGCACTGTAGATAATTTTTACACCGTCCTTATTAGAGCAGCCTCCCATGATCTCCACTGCACTATTTCAGCGTTCTGCCCTTACCGAGCACTCCGGACGGAGACGAGGACGTCTGCTGGCTGTTGGTCCTGTCCTGCTGCTCGGCTGGCAGGATCCTCTCCATCCTCTCTCCTGCACAGTCGCTGTCGTCGACGTCTGTGGTGCTGTTACCGTCTGCAGCAGCGTCGGTATCAGCCGCTCCTCCGGCGCCCGTCGCCTGCATGGTGGTGTGCGTCAATTCTCCTGTGCGCAATGGAGTTGGAAGACGGCACTGCGTTTTCTTTTAATTTTTGCGCGTTGCATGTAAAAAGGGGAAACAATTGGTATCTATTAAATGAGGAGGAGGCGGAGGAGGAGGAAGGGGAGGAGGAGGAGGAGGAGGAAGAGGAGGAGGAAGAGGAACGTGATCGGTGCATCTACACATTACGTGACGGGATGAAGTTGAGGGAGACGCCGCGTAGGCTGCAGGTCTGCGTTACGTGCGTATCCAGGATGCGCACGGAGAGCTGCAGGTGGTTCAGCAGCAGATCGTGTCTCCATGGATGAATCTCTCACATGATGCACTGACTTCACAAATGTCCGCAGCGGCTTCTTCATTTGGCGCAAAAATGGAGCATGGTTTGTCAGCAAGATGTTGGAGATGTCTTTGATCGACGTTGACAAGGCTTAGATATGCAAATATATTCATCACGCTTGAAGTCTACATTTTTAATTTGTTACTTTACTTTAAAAAAAAAAAAAAATTGTGTGTCTGTTTTTGATTTGTGCACAAACCATTTCATGGATGTCCATGAAACTTAGTGAGAGGATGGGTCTTGGACCAGAATATAAATTTGAGTAATTATCCTTGTAAATTGGCGAATCCAACCCATTAAGAAGCAATTTTGAACATATTCTTTAATTTTGGGGTAAATAATAATATTTTTTGTGAAAACGAGTAAAGTAAATTTAAAACAAGAAAGGTAAATTTGTTATCAAAGTCTGCGCATTTTGGGTTTGATCCAAATAATCCAGGTCACCCCGGTTTAAGGCTTCACTGGGGATGACTTTTACTGAATTAAAGACTAGTTGGGTTTTCTGAGCGCCATTCCAGCATTATACTCTTTTTTTTTTTTGACGTGTTGGTGTAAAGATGGTGACTACAGCGATTTCTGTTTAATTTATTTTGTTTCCCATATATTAATGAAATTGAATTAAGATGTCAACTGGGGTTTGATAGAAGAATACATTCTCTTCATTCTCCACTAATAATGGCTACTGATGAAATAACTTTCACTATTAGTGACACTAGATGGCGCTAGAGGATAATTACAGGCTGACAGCCACCGTCTTCCAGGGGTCCGCAAACTGCGGCTCCGCAGTCGTGTGCGGCTCTGTCATCCTTACGCAGCAGCTCCGTGTGGTTTAGGAAATAAAATATAAATATACAACTGAAGTGTATTTTATTTGTGTTGGCTCGTTTTTTTTATTGTAGTTGTAAATTGGAAGATTTTTGTGACCTTGAAACATTAACATAAAATGATATGTTAATATTTTTATAAATTATTTTCGTCACTAAAAATATGTGACACGCTCCCCAAAAGCTGGTAGTAGCGGAGGTCTCTTTAACCAGCTAAAATAAATATTTATACAGATATTATTAAAATATTTTTTCTTCATTGTCCAGTAAAATAGTGCTCTTTTTTCAGTTATTTTTTTGAATTCAGGTCAAGGCACACACACACACACACACACACACACACATACACACACACGCACGCACGCACGCACGCACGCACGCACACACACACAGTGTTATCTTCATTTTAGATGTCCTATGTTGTCTTCTCCATGGAAACCGGGTCCAGATGGCTGTGTGAGTGTTAAAGGTTGCAGACCCCTGGTGTGGGGAGTGGGCTGCTGCCACTGGGTTGGAATGTGTTGCTCATGGTTACCTTTAAGGCTTAAGACTATAGCTGACATTCCTCTTACATAAGATTGCAATTTATTTATTATTTCATCAGTGTTACCCATACGTAAAGATGAATGAAAAAAAAAACTACAAATACTGTATATGTATAAAAAAAACCCAGAGAAACAAAGACTATAATACACAGTATTTTCCGCACAATGAAAGCCTTTAATTTTCTCAAAAACTGACAGTGCACCTTATATCTGAAAACATTTTGAAAATAGGCCATTCGTTGAAGGTGCACCTTATTGTCCAGTACAACTTATAGTGCAGAAAATACTGTACTGTAGTATAAAATTAAACTAAAAGTATATATTACTGGATATGACTGCATCAGAGTGGTGTTTCTGCTGTATATGGTAGATTGTTGAATTAATTTAATCGACATAATTGTTTTAGCATGTGTTTGCACACACTTCAGACAAGGAGCGTTTTATCCCAGAGGAAGGGTTTAGTGTTGGAACTCAGGTCTCAGCCAGACTGAAGGATTAAAACCAAATGACTGCAGCGGCTTCAGCTCAGTAAATGTAAGCAGGTCCAGGTTATACCAGCATGGTGTGGCAGCAGTGAGGCTCTCAGCATGTGATGGATAATCCATGACATAAAAACACAGCACAGGCTCACAGAAACTCAGGTGATGACAACCAGTCTCTTGTTTCTGTGGTGTTTTAGATTTGTACATACTGTATAACTGCTGCACATATAGATAAAACAATAAGAATGATGCAAAATTTTAATATTACTCTCCCAGACACCCTGCTTGAAAAAATGGTGATCAGCAGGGTTTTCTGGTAAATTCAATTCAACGCTTTCATGACTGAATCTGAACTGAGACGGCCATTATAGTTAGCCTTGTGAGCCTGTGTGTGTGTAATGAGTGTGTAGCTGTAGGTGTGCTTTGTGCTGACATTACCAGGTTTGCTGCTGCCTCAGCTCAGAGGTTACAGCCCTCATTGTCCCCTCACGACCATCACAGTCACGTACAATAAGGCACTGAGTGAGCAGCAAATTCATATCCAGTAGACAGTAGACAGGTGCTGGTCAGAAAATGATTTGTGGGTTTTTTAGCTTCAGATACATTTTTGTCAGAGCATGTGATATGTTGATTCTGTTCCTGCTGAGAGATTTTCAGTAAATATAAAGAAATACATTTAAAAATAAGTTTTAATTATTCAGTTTTGGGTGATAATATACATTCAGTAATATGTGTTTGATCACCTGCAGCTTTGAAATAAGACAAGTGAAAAAAATGGAGAGAGAAAGAATAGAGTGTTGTTTCAGTAATGGGAAGAACAATGATGATATAGATTTGCATTGGTGACACCAGCTTCTGTCATTGTTTAGTAAAAATCAGGCTGCATTACATCGAACTGCACAAGTTACATGAAGTCAGATCCGTTCACCTTAATTAAACCGGTCCGTTTTTCTTTCTAACACTCCTGAAAATAAAGGTCAAGGTGAATGTCATGGTTTGCATTGAAGGATGTTAGTTCTGGGGTATTTCCCCCCCCTCCACCTCCCCCAGACCCCCTGTTGTCTTTACCAGTCAGGGTAGCCACGGAGCCAGGAAGGCCACGTAAACAGTGAATGTAATTAGAAATCACATTAAATGGAAGCCATTAGTAGCCTTGGACAAAAAGGGTCAAAACCCTGCAACCCCAGGTGAGGAAGGAGGTCGTAATTATGAGCACAGATTTCTTTTCCTGCAGCAGGAAAGGAAGGGAAACGGCTGGGGAGGCTCCAACACAATGGCCCAAACTTTGCATCAAAGGTCTCAGTGGTGATGAGGATCAAGATCCCCAAACAACAGCCAGAATGGGCTCCAGTGGATGTCATGGAATAGTCCTGAACCCAAGGGCACATGTATCATGAACGGACAACCGAATGATTGCTCAAACATTATCCAGACCAATTTTGAGCATAGTCTTCTTTGGCTTACTTTCGAAATAGTTAAATAACATGGAAATTTATTTTTTTTTTAATCTACAGCAACATATTTACTCTCTAACATTTTTGACAGTGTTGTTAAGTTATTAAAGATTAAATGGTCATGTCAAGAAGTTACTCGATAACAGCGATGAGACAGATGCTAAACCTGCTGCTGGATCACAAGCTCATACAATACATCAAATCCTTTTTTTTTTGGATTACATACAATGTGTATAGGATTACCATCCAATCCAGTTCTTAGCGGCTCTGCAGCTGCAGATCCCACATGCAGAAAATCACTTGATGTTAGAGGATATCCTTTAGATGAGAAAGAAGTTGCTTTTGCTTTTGCTATTAGTTGGTGCCAAAACCCTCTTGGTTTTTGGATTAATAGTACATCTACATCCTTTTAGAGTGCAACAGACAGGATGTTTGTTTGTTCTCAGAACCGTTTGCTTCCTTGCTGCATTTGGGCCCCATTTTATGTTGGAATGAAAATAAGTTTGCACTGAAATTATTTCATCATCAGTGACGATAACGTTTAAAACCTGGGATAGTTCTCTCTTGACACAAGCACTTGTGTTTATTTGTGAAAGTGACTGTAGGAAGAACAAGGAGGAAGTATACATCTCCTAATATGGATAGACATGCTAATGTATGAATACAATTATTTCTACCGTTTTTTTGTAAACCATGCATCCACGGATTATATATAACATTTGTTTTTTGCTCGGAAAGGCCAGGGTTTACTGTTTACAAGAAATGCTCTATCTTGTTACCATCTATGTTTTTTTTATAAGCATTATATTGGGATCTATTTAACTTATGGATGTCCATGTTTAGTTAAGCGATAACGCGTTGCTTTTAACAGCGTGTGCACAAATCCAAAGGTTCCTTCCATCTGCCTCCGTTGGCTTGCTAACAGGTTGGCAGGTAAACATAAACACACTGAAGGGGTTTCGTTCTTGTCGCCAATAAATCCTGCTTGCAACAGCACAGGAGGGGCTGAGGAGTAATTTGCAGACAATTAAGCACACAATAGGTGACGCACACAGGGACAAAAGATCATTTCCAGGTCTGCTTATAGTAATATCTTAAATAGCTTTGTTTATATAGAAGAGACAAGCACAGATGATGTGTTAATATTAAAACAATGCCTTTATTCTCATATTTACATTAATAAAAGTACATGTGATTATTCATGCTTGGTTACACAATGAGTACACGACGTCTCACACACACACACACACACACACACACACACACACACACACACACACACACACACACACACACACACACAGACACACACACACACATTATTCATCTTGATATGTTATTATTTAGCTATAGCTGTTATTATTTAACCGGGCATCAACTCTCTTGTTTTTCTTGCCGTGATGATTTAACCCAGAATTACTCTGGAGAGATCCTGTCTTTCCCTAGAGAGACAGAAACAGAGAAACAAAATGACATTATTGATTTCAAGGACATGCTTGTATGGTTGATGATATTCTCTATTTACATTATTATTCATAATTCCTGCTAATGAAACCAAAAATCTAGTTTAATTTATTTAAGTCAGAATACATATCCGCTGTAATGAATACTGACAAGAGTACTGTGAATACTGTACATAACTCCACAACAGATATATATTTGTTTGTGTACTTTTTTCTCTTCTTACTTACTCTGGGCGAGAGTTGATGAGACGTTGCAGATCCTGAAGGTGCTGAGCGACACTGACTGTTGATTAAACACAGGAAATCAGTGATTAGCCATAACATAACTAATCAAGCAGATTTTCACCTTCATAGCATATCTAAAATACATTGACTTCCTGCAAACATTTATGAGTTACTACAATAAAAATTTCTGTTGGAGTATCTCCAAACAGTTAACACACAAACTATTTCAAGAGGCATGTAAGAGGCAAACAAATAAATAACAAATAATAAACAATAAATCCTTACCTGGGCCACCTGCCAGAGAATTTGTCCTCCCCCCACCAAACAATGATCCAGTACTGCTGCTGCTCCCACTTGACGTTCCTTTTCCTGTTCCACTTCCTGTCTTGCTCTGTCCTGAGCTACTGCTGCCAAACCCAAGCCAAGAAAACCCAGAGCTGCTTTTACTGCTTGATCCGGATGATGACGAAGAGGATGAGGAGCTTTTTGTATTTGTTGTAGTCTTACTTGAACCTGTCTCGCTTGAGCCCGAACTCTGACTTGACCCAGTTGACCCATAGGAGGACCCTGAGGAGCCTCTTGAACTAGTTCCAGGCTTATTGTAGCCTGTTCCACTTGAGCTAAGACTTGGATTTGACCCTGTTGATCCAGTCCCTCCTGTTGATCCCGGCTTATTATATCCTGAACCTGTGGAGCTGCCTGACCCAGACGAGAACAGCGATGTGCTTGAAGAACCTGTCCCAGTCGATGCTGGCTTATTGAATCCGAATCCACTTGAGCCAGATGAAGAGAGGGATGTGCTTGAAGAGCCCGTTCCAGTTGATCCTATCTTATTCAATCCATGTCCAGTAGCACTATTTGACCCAGATGAAGAGAGGGATGTGCTTGAGGAGCCTGTCCCAGTTGATCCTACCTTATTGAATGTTGACCCAGATGAGCCGTAGGGCAAACCTGACCCTGTCCTACCAAACTGACCCAATCCAGATGAGCCAGATGAGGCCGAGTTGAATCCACCAGTACCACCACCCATTCCCCATCCATTCTGACTGGTGCCTGCTCGAGAAGTTGAGCCTCCTGGTAATCCAACAAACCCCGCCTGAAATAAAGTAAAAAAATCTCAGAATTATTTACATACATAGAATTATTTCATTGTTAAAGGCAGCAGTTGCGTAATGTACGCAACCAATACAAGTTATATTAGATAACATATAATCTTCTGGTTGTATTAAAAAAAGCCGATATTTTCTTTTCTTCTACCAATTACCAACCGTCAGCAATACAAACAACTGAGATTGCTTACTTTGATATAACATTTTGAATTTATATACATTCAAATTTAAGTAACCTGATAGTGAAAAATTAAAATGTAAAATATATAAAATCTATATAGGTCCAGTCTGTGGCCCATGAAGACCCCGTTAACATGCCTCCATAACTTAAAACCTGTTGTGTGATCAATCATCCTCCTTACCTTGGCCATGCATGTCATGTTGAGTTGCCTGAGTTGCTGTCTAAGGTGTTCAACCTCTTTACTTTTATATTTCACATTGTTGTCCAGGACTTCTATTTCTCCAATAAGCTTCATCTTGTCAACCAGGAGACCCTCTTTGTCCCCATCATGTTTCCTCTGAAGATTGGCTAAGTTTTGTTTGTGCTGCTGGATCATTCCCGTGCGATTCTGGTTGCAAGAGCGATAGTCGTCAGACAGTCGCCAATTCTCTGCCTTCAGGCGGCTGCTCTCCGCTTGGATGGTCGACACCTGTTCTCCCACGCTGTTCAGGTAACGCTGGAACCTGTCCTCTACGTCTCTGGACAGACTGCTGCAATTGGTGCGGATCTGTTCAAGGTGTTCCCTCTGTTTTGGACAGGTGAGCTGGAAGGCAATGCATGCAGGAAAGACGGAATCGACTTTCTCCAGGAAAGCTTTGGTGACATTGGAGATGCCGCTCAGGGACTGGGTAAAATCACCTTTGCATTTCTGCCTAAAGAATTCCAGCTCCTTTTCTTTGGTGAATTTGTCTCTCCTCAGACTGATGGCCTGCAAATTCAGGTTATCCCTCTCTCTGGCCATCCCATCCATTTCCCTCCTCATCCTCTGTGTTGTTTGGGTGAAGTTGGACTCCACAACTACCAGCTTGGCTTTCTGCTGTTCCAGCAACAACCCACAATTGCAGGTACCGGGGGGCGCTGAATGAAAATGAAGAACAGAAATGTCTTTGTCTACAGAATACCTGTAAGGATTACCTGTGTGTGGCCAAAGTGTATAAATCTCATTTTTGACCTTGCAATGAAGAAATATTATAATGTACTTACTGTATGGGCATGAAATAGATCTACTAGTCCTGCAACCAAACAGCTCCTCGTTGCATTGTTTCTGTTCAAATTTAAAGAAAAGTCATGGTGAAGTCAGTAAGAACAATGGATCAATAACATGTGAATAAATAATTCAATGTCTCATCACTACATCTGGAAACCTTATTTGTTAAACAAAATATTTGAAAATGGTGTCAAAGTATAAAAGCTCTTAAGTACATACACTACGGATGTGTTTTAATAAAATTACAGTTCTAATTGTTAAGTAATGACATTTTTAACATAATTTTAATTACACCGAGAGAATAATAATGATGAAAACTGTAATTGATGACCATTGAAGGATTAGCAACTTAATTCCAGGTAAGAAATGAATAAATGAATCACACATGAAAAACTCAACACAGACACAATTAAAAGCTTGAACTTTTAAAAAGTTTTTCACCAGCTTGTTCCGAAAATCATCGATGATGAGCACTGAGCGGTTGGACAGGTAGCGCAACACGGCCAGGTCCCAGTCGTTACGGGCCTTTTCGATCACGGTGGTGTTGAGTAAAGAGGTGAGATTTTTCCTCTGGCGCTTCAGATCCAAATTCTCGATGGAGAGGCGGCTGAAGCTCTCCTCCAGGTCCTGGATGCGTGACACGGACGCCGAATCCTGCTTTTTACCATAAATCAGAAAGAGCACCAGGCTGACTATAATCAGGGACTGAATGAGCGAAGAGAAGAAGAAGACGATTCGCATGTAGTAGCCGCAGCTCTTGCCCCTGGAGCGGTACTGCATCTTCTTTTGGGCCTGCATACCGCGCATGGAGACCTGGGAGTAGCCGCTGCTGTACATAAGTCCTGATGACCGAAAGGCAGCGAGAGAAACCGTTCAGTCCAAAGTTTGAGCGTTAGATTGAGTGACCAGCCGAGTTCAAACAGGTCTCATGCCTCCTCAGTGTTTCCGAGCAGCCAGCAGGTTTCAGTCCATTTCTTTTAAAGCCTTTTCCTAACCAACAAAGAGCAGCACGCTACAGACAAGGCAGACGTTTCCTCTATGTGTTGTTGATGGGATAACAATCAATGAAATTATATGGGAGGTGTAAAAAAAGAGGAGGAATTTATAAACTCCTCTGGGCACACTAGTCCCATGATAGGAAGTTGCCCTCAGTCCCCCCCCCCCTGCTTTTAACCACTTTCCTGCTCCATTGACTGCATCCGTCTACGCAGGAGTTGAAACTATAAGTATGCATTTACAGTATATGTCACAGGTTAACACAACTGCATGTGTAAAAAACATGAAAATATGTATAAGCTTGTTGTGAAAAATTTCCAAATCACCGGAAAAAGAAGAATAATTCCTTTTCTGATTTTACGATTGTTTTTAGTTTTGTTGTTTACGTGATGTCACCTTTGGTTTTCTGCTGTGTAAAGTTAAAGTGTGTGAACACGTAACTAGACTGGACAACTTTTCCATCAATATGGATTAAATGATTTCATGGAATCGTACAATGAAATACAATGGCTTTTGTCATGCTCTTTTTTGGGGACTTCCGTATTCTGTAAATCTCAGTCCAAAATGATGACGTGGGTAAGAAGCCTCCTGTGTCAAAGGACAAGCAGACACGCACATCAAATACAACAACCTGACAGTAAAAGCCACAACTTTTTCCTGCCAGGCATTGTTGTCATGCCATGCCTCATGTCGACAGGAAGCACTAATTCATAGAGGAACTGTTGATGGCCAAATCTGTAGCAACTTTTAGCACAAGATTCTAGATAAAAGGCGCCAACAAACGCAGGATATCAGACACAAATACAAGATGTAAACAACTTCAATGCGGATTTAATTTTGATTGAAGTGGGTTTATTTTCACGTTTGAACATTGGGTATGGATGCTTTTCTGTGTTTAAGTTTTGAACCCGTTCGTGGGATGTTATTGGTCTATGGTTTGACTGTCGTACAATCACAACGGCATTCAGTTGGACACATTTTAGCTAGAGAAAAACTCATCGGCATCCAGCAGGGAAAGAAAGAGCCAGACAGGAAGTTAGGGCTTTTTATTCCTGTGAAGCACCGTGCTGAGGTCCACAAAATATGGTGAAAATTTATGTACAAAATTCATGTACAAAACACCAAACATTCAGCCTGAATCTTCCTTCACAAATCTTCAGCAACCCTGCATCAAATTTAAGAACATGGAGACAGCAAGAGGAGGTCAAAAGAGACAGCAGTAAACAAAGACACAAAGACATAGAAATTGTCATTTGAGGTTATTTAAATACCATTACTGCTCTAAATACGAAAGTACCACTCCCTGAAACTTATCAGAATTAATTACAGGACTTAAAAAAATCATTAATGAAATAAAATAATGTAGTATCGTTATATAACTTACCTTTAGAGCGAAGGATGAGGAGGAGAAGAGTTACTGTTGACCCTGCATCCAAACCAATTTGCTTGTTTGTTTATCTGTTTGTGTTTTGTGGGTTTGATTATGTGTGTGTGTGTGTGTGTGTGTGTGTGTGTGTGTGTGTGTGTGTGTGTGTGTGTGTGTGTGTGCATGTGTGTGTGTGTGTGTGTGTGTGTGTGTGTGCATGTGTGTGTGTGTCTGTGTGTGTGCGGCTTACAGCTACTGTGGGTGTAGCCTGGCTACTGGAGCTGAGGTCACACAGTTTTACTGTTCGTTACGTCTGTGGAGGGGCTTGTTGATGTCATGGTTTACTGTCTGCGTTGGGTCAGGCAGTAAGTGGAACGGAGCTTTATTGTGTTAGTAGAATTTCGGATATGAAATATTCTGTCAGATAGGAAGTACACTGAAGTGTTTACTGGGGTGTTTTCCTGCCAGCTGGAGAAGCTTGTCGAGAATGTCCTGGTTTAAGTGCTCTTTGTTTATGACTTTGATGAAGATATTCCTGTCAGCACTAACACACTTCAAACATCACAAATCACAAATGAGTCAAATTTAACCAATCGCCTTACACACAGGCATTCAAGGAATATGTCGAGGCCCCATAGAAAGAAGAATTGTGTGTCTTGTGTTCATTGTTTTCATTCTGCTTATGTTTCCTGATTTTTTTTCTCCTTCGAACTTCAGCATCTGCTGGAATCAGTTTGTGTCGACTTAAAATAGTGTAATATACTGCTTTAAATAAGCAGCATAAAATGTCAAATTTCTATTACACATTGATACAGGGAAGTCAATATGGCGTAACAGGGAAGTCAAATAATGTATGTTTGAGAAACACATAAATGATTTCATTTTCTGAGACATTACAAAAGAAAGCACAATAGAAGTTTCATTAACATCTCAGACAATATAACAAAACTGGACAAATTTTTGCCTAACACTCAGTACTTATAGTGACTGAGAACATTTTGAAGAATTCTCAATTTATCGTTCAAGGCACACTGGTTAAATTGTCAAGGAACACTGCCACTTGGTGGGGAGTTAGCAGAACTGCAGCTGAAGAACGCCTCTTCAATTATGAATGAATGTGAAGCCTGAATAATAAAAAAAACAGTAAACATGTTGTAGTAGATGGAGTAACACTATATCAAAAGGTGTTTTCTGATCATTTTTATTGGTGAGCTAATTATTTTTGTCATAATTTGGATAAAACTTGTGATATTGTGTTGTCTTTTGCTCTCTTTACCTGCACTTATAACGGCAGCTTTCTTATAATATGAAAAAAGGATTTGTTTTAGTCTGCCAGTGCAGCAAAGTCATCAGCAAATGCATAATATTGGTTATGCACCCTGACAGTTAGAGATGATGTTGTCACAGATATTTCCATCACCAGCCCAAGAAATCTTCTTCCTGTTTCAGGAGGTTCTTCTTTTGAGGGACTCTGCAGGCCGCTGACTTATTTAAGGAAGTTATCGGTTGATCTTGTAGGTGGAGATCCAAAACCTGGATATATTAAGGTGTAAACTTCTTCTGCAAATCTCTGTGTATAATTAACCAGATTTTTTTTTTAAAAAAAGAACATTTTAGGTTTTTCGGTAAACTGTGTTGGCTGGAAGCTGCAACTTTGTGGATTCTCTGCAGGTTGCCTGGCAACAACACAATAGGAGTTCTTCCTAAAATGTCTAATTATTCCTTGTGAGAGAATAAATATTTGTAAAATAATTACGTTTTTACATTTTTACTTCCAGAATGTTGTTTTAACTTCCTTGCATTATAACAAAGCATTAATGATAAACCCCAAATAACATCGAACCACACCTTAAGGTTTCCCTCCAATCCTGTTTGGCTAATGTGTACCCTCCTCTGAAGTGTCTGGTTTCAAGGGTAACCAAACACTATTATATCTATCTTGCCTGAAGACAGAGGTGTGGGTTACAGGGGACAGGGGGAGATGGTAAATACCTGAGTCCACGATCGGGCTGAAAAGACAAATAAACAATATGGTGCTAAATAACTGCAGAGTGCAGTATGTGTTAAGCAGATAAAGAGGGAGGGAATGCTTTCTTTTGTTATCTAGATTCTATAACATCCTGTGCGGGCAACCTCAAAGCAGCTGAATTTAAATAATACTGCACCTCTACAGAAGGTTAATAAAATAAAATAAAAAAGTCTCACTCATTAACAATGACTGTGTGATGAAATCAAAGCTGGAAATTGTTCAAGTGAATTTTCTCAGCAGGAGCTGTGATGAGCAAACCACTTAGGTCATTTATTCAGGCTTAAATTCAATTTCAAAATGAATGACTAACCAGCGACTCTGGCGATGGCGCGATAAGAGTGAAATCCAATCATTGTCATGAAATAAATTCTCATTCATATTTATCTGTCAGTCATTTCATTCAGCCGAAGCATTAATGAACAGAATAAAGAGTCTCTGGCTTATAATAATGTGACGTACAGTCAGTGGCGTTCTGTGTGTTCCCACCAGACACCTCCCATCAGAGGTGGCTGAAAAGTCCAAGTGATGAATCCCTGGGCGTTAATCTCCCACTCCCCTCTGTCTTCAGGCCAGCAGATGTTTTCCCTTTGACCCACACAAAAGGCCTCTGTTTTTTTTTCCGTGCTTGTCCATTTCTCAAAGGTCACAGGTCAGCCCGGTCTCAGGGTGAAGCTGTCATTGCAAGCCTAAACATTTAACAGCCATCAGAGCATGATGAAAACACGGTCGCCAAAGGAGGCGGCACAGATGCCTGATGATTAGTTTCAGTAAATACCTACTCCCCATATGCTGATGTGGTTGAGAGCACACACTAACACCCTGAGATTGAATTACAGCCGTTGCCTGGGATGCTTTGGGGGGGGGGCTGGCCTAACGTTAGACACCTCCGCAGTCAGGAGGTGTCTAACGTTAGTTCCATGGGATGATCTTCTAACGGACCTCAAAGGTTACCTTGAATTGTGTAAATGTTTGCTGAGTCAGCTGCTGACTTACTCATGTTTGGGCCTGCCCAGAAATGCTGAAGGGTGGGGTGGGGTGGGGGGGTCTGGTGATAATTCAAAACCAAATAGGAGAAAGGATTCTTTGATATGTGTCCTATTTTTCAAATGATATACAAGGATTAAAGAGTAAGCCAATGGAGTTCTAGTATTGCAAACTCAGATCCACAAGAGTCTGTGTTTTTTTTTCACGCTGTGACGGCTGGTCACCTTTCAGCCGTTAGCAGCAGTTAAAGGATGCTAAAGCATCTGTTCAACGAGAAAACAGGAAATATCCGCATGAGGTATGAGTCACAAATTCTAAAATCAGTGAATAAAGTTCTAATTTTGTGTACTTGTGCCATAATTAGTGAGGGATGAGACATGGTCACACATTGATTGATTAGTTTATTTCTTGGGTCGATTGATAACATTATTTGTTATAAATTTGTTGGATTGAAGAAATTTGATATATAATGACAGGAAAATGCTATGTTTTGTGGCACAAAACAAAACATAAGTAAATATGGAACACAGGATCACTATTTTCATTCATTTCTGAGTCTTATTGTGTTTAGGTCTAGAATTTGACTTGTAAGATGTTTTTAACTTATGCTTGTCAGTGTAATACTGTATATATGTTGAGTCGGCAGACCGGCAGATATCTTTTGCAGTCTTGCATTTTTTTAGATTCCTCACTAGGAGCAACGGCACTCCTGACTGTGGGTTCAAAAGTCACATCAATCCTGCTCTTTTCACCAAAGTAGATGCACAAACTGAAGTGGGAGTGATGCAAAATCCCTTTTTAACTGCACTATAATCCATCTTTTATCCATCTGCTTCATGTTGAATCTGAATGTAGATGTTCTGACTTAATCATCATAAAGAATAAACCCGCTTCACCAATATGAAAGCATTTTGTTTGACATGTACATTAGTGACTGTCCAAAACAATGTAATATAATCACCTATCAAAAGCTTACAAAACATGTCAGCTGTTAGAACGGAAATAAAATCCTGTGATAATGAATTAAATGCATGAATATCATAAATAAACTTATTAAAAGCTACTCTTTCATTGGCCTCATCTCACACACACGCGCACACACACACACACACACACACACACACACAGAGTGCTTTACAACCATCCTTTATTTGACAAGCCTAATCTTCCCTAAGTCAGGGATTGACAGTAAACAGTCACAGTCGGCTAATTTAGGGGACTTTCATTGAAATTAACACACATATTCACACAACCACACACACACACGACCCTCCGATGACACATTAGCAGCACAATGGCCAGAACAATGATTCACTGCCACACACACACATTCTGTCCCCTATGGGGTAAAGCTGGGTTTAGATATGGGAATGCCATAAAAGTGTCCAGGGGGGCAGGAGAATGCCTTTAAAACCTCCCCAAATGCTCACAGATAAGGCAACAAGTTGCACGTAACGAATCGCCGTATCTGTGACTGCAACTCTGCACATTTACAAGCAGATTCATCATTTATCTCTTAAAGCTCTTATCCATGCTCCTCCTCCTCTCCTTTATCTGCATTTGACCCTGGGCTTTCTAGTATGGTGGGTGCATGAAAGTCAGTTTGACCTCTTGGGTTAACCTCTAACACAAATCACCCCAGAAAAAGAGGGCCTTGAGCAAAAGAGCAACGACCACAAAAATGGTAATTCCAACCTGCATAACAATAAGCTTCTCTTGAGCGAGATGCTCGCTCGTATGCAGGATTGATGCGTGTTGGTGGAAAGCGATGCCTGTACGTCCCTCCTTTAAGAGACAGTCGCCTTCTGCTATACGGCGGTGGAGAAACGTTCAGGTGGGGCGTTTGATTTCTTTATTGAAGACAAAGGGAGGGAGGGAGAACCACTCGGGTTTGTTGTGGGGCTTCGCAGTCGTCTGATGTTGTCAGGCTGTTTTTCTGAGGCCTTGAGGTCACGCTCTCTGCATCTCTGTGGAGAGACATCCACATCCTTCCTGTGTGTGTGTGTGTGTGTGTGTGTGTGTGTGTGTGTGTGTGTGTGTGTGTGTGTG
The DNA here is from genome assembly GCA_013358685.1 of Antennarius maculatus. Lineage (NCBI taxonomy): Eukaryota > Metazoa > Chordata > Actinopteri > Lophiiformes > Antennariidae > Antennarius > Antennarius maculatus. The sequence continues at coordinate 15,880,250 of CM023619.1, forward strand.
TGTGTGTGTGTGTGTGTGTAATGCCCCACACAGCCCACTCTCTTTGCTCTTTGACTCCAATGGCCATATTAGGCGGTCGGCACCATGGTAACCGCAGGGCTTGAATAGCAGTGTCAAATCCCTGGGAGCGTGTGCACGCGCACACGACACACACACACACACACACACACGGGGGGCCCCCTCCCCCTCTACACACACTCTCGTTCCCTCCCTCCCTCCATTGCTTTGCTTGATCCCTCTCTCTAACACAAATAGGTTGTAGGAAAACAGACGGGAGGAGAGAAAGAGAGAGAGAGAAAGAGAGAGAGAGAAAAGAAATAGAGAGAGAAGCGAGAGAGAAAGAATAGAGAGAGCGAACAAAAAATAGAGAGAGAGAGAGAAAAGAAATAGAGAGAGAGAGAAAGACATAGAGGAGAGATAGGACTGATCGAAAAAACTCGAGCGCTCTCTCTCCCCGCCATCTCGCGAGCGAGACTAACGCCTCCACTCGCGCTCTAACCTCGAGCCGCGCTCGGCCGTCGCGCCTCGCTGCGCTCTCTCTCGTCTCTCTCTCGCGCTCTCTGCTCTCCTCGCTCGCCTCTTCGCTCTCTCTCTCCCTCTCTCTCCTCTTCTCTCTCGCTCGTCTCTCTCTCTCTCTCTCTCTCTCCTCTCTCTTCCATCGCTCTCTCTATGCGAGAGAGAAGGAAAAGCTTCGAACGCGCAGAGAATCGAGTCTCAGGGTTGGATCATAATTTGATTTGAGGAATCTTGAAGCCTGGTAGAGACAGAGGGGGGGTTACAGGAGGACCAAAGGGGGGTTAGAGGAGGACAAGTCTCGCCTCCTCTCCGCCTGAGCCGCGGGGAAACGCTCCAGACGCGCGCACACCGACGGACATCCGCGCGCAGGGCTAGGCCGCAAGTCATTAGCTCTTAGTGGGCAAGCACCGACAAAAGACTGGAGTGTGTGGAGATCGACCACTAGGAGCCATGGAGGGCTGAGCAGACGGACAGGATCCTGCTTTTTTATTTATTTATTTTTCTTTGGGGGGTGGGGGGGAGTTAAAGGAAGCGGAACATAGTCCATCATCACATCCGCGCGTAGGGAAGAGAACCGACGGTCCGCTGAGCACTAACCCTCGCCTGGTCTGCAGCTGCCATTGTTTTTGCGTAAAGAAGAAACCCTCCTTCACATGAAAGTGTTGTTATTGTTGTGGCTGTTGTGCAGATCTGGACTTGTTTCTCTTATTCCGGAATATGTTTATCGCGGGTCACCATGCTGCCGCCGCCGAGAGGGGATCCGCGTCTGCAGCCGCGCCGGATGGGACGAAGATCCAGAGCGAGAAACTGATTTAAGGTACTAAGGTAAGCCTGACATGGGTTATAGAAAGGATCTATTTGTGTTTGCAGCGGAATAATGAGGAATAACTGTGAGAAGAACGGATTGACGTCAAGGGGGGGGCTTTAAAAGGGGCACGTGTTCAACCATTCCCTCTGCTTTAGAGGGGGCGTTAGTGCACAGACATGTTCACCATTCATATCATCTGCTTCTAAATCGTTCTGTGTGGCTCTGTTGGAGCAGAGACGTAACGCTTGACCTATTGTTTCCTGTGAAGGGCTCCCAGGGTAGCGCGTGACCGTTCGATCGAGCGCACTTCCGGTTCACCGACTACAAGAACCGATCCGACACAACAAGCTGCTGCCGCCCCTGGGAAGGGAAGGAAAGCAAAGTGGGGTTTTCTCACCCCACGGCAGGGCAAGACTGAACGACGCCACACGAGAGACTGTTTCCAGGTCATAGTGGAGTGGGCGGAGCCAGAGAAGCTCCTCCCATGTGCTTTGATATCTACCCCCAGGCTTTGACGTCTGCCCAGTCACCCCTTCTTTATGCAACTACAGAAAACAAGCAAACCAGGCAAACAAACAACCTGGAGCTTTGATGTTAGACATTAACAGCAAGCAGAAGTCTAGGCTGCCTGTCCTGTTTTCTTCTTCTCTGGTTTGGTAACCAAGCGATGGCCATGGTGAGCGGGGGCTGGGGAGATCCCAATGGGGGCACTAATGGGTTGGGGGACAAGAGCTACCTGAGGGGGGAGGAAGACGACGGTTCTCCCCAGGCAGGGGGCAGCGACATGGAAGCCGGAGACGATGACAAGGCATGCGTGGTGGACTGCGTGGTCTGCGGCGACAAGTCCAGCGGCAAACACTACGGCGTGTTCACCTGCGAGGGCTGCAAGAGCTTCTTCAAGAGGAGCGTGAGACGCAACCTCAGTTACACGTGCAGGTGAGAAGAGCATTATGGGAAATCCGCTCGCATCTTAGCATTTTTTATTGGTTAAAAGTGCAAAAACATTTGCTACTTGCATTTTTCTTAAGACATTTTATTTGGGCTTTATAAACTAATGAGCCTGCATCCTATGAACAGGTTGACCAGTTTTATTCTTTTATTATTCTGATGTACGTAGCTGTATGAATAATCACAAGTTCAGGTTGTTATGCTGTATTGACTTGAAAGACAAAGTTTTTCTCCTTCAGCGCAAACAGAAAACAGTGACCTGGTTATTGATAATTTCTCAAACCAACCATCAGATAAATACATTGGATACTATATACAGCTTATTCATGTTAATGCCAAGCAATTTACCTTAAGTTCTGAAAAAAAAAACCCCACACACAAACAGAACCACAAACTAAGTCTAGGCAGTTAGATACTGCTACACCCCTGAATTCAAAATTCAAAAATGACCCTGACCTACTTTCATAGGTCAGGGTCATTTAATAAAAGACCCATGATCCAACATGTAACTGGTGCATTCTATTTGTCATGAGGTTTCAGACAATGTGTACCTAAAAAGGTATAAATGTGAAAATGTGACCTTGACCTAGTTTTTCAAGGTCAAGGTTGTGATCTAATTTTCATCCACTTGCCTCCCTGAATATCGCCTTTTGTTTTTGTCTTTCTATCTTTTCCGGTTCCTTGGATATGTGCAAAAATATCTCAGGATACAAAATATTTCAGACCATAGATCAAAGCACTAGCTTTGATCTATGGTCAAAGCTAGTGACCATAGATCAAAGCACTAGCTTTGATCTATGGTCTTACTCACACTGGCCTTCTCCCTCGTCTTTCTATCTTGTCCGGTTTCTGAGTGTACAAAAGTTGAAATTTGACCTTGACCTAGTTTTCTCAAGGTCAAGGTCATCATCACATTTTCATCCCCTTTGCTGCCCGAGTGATGTGCTTTTTCTTTCATCTTTCTATCAGCAACGGTTGTGAAGATATTTGGTGGACTAACGGACGGACGGACACACAAACACTGACAATTACAATACTGTACATCACTGCTTCACGGGATGTATTGATAGTAAAGGTGTTTCTACTGTAGAACTGAAAGCATTCATTTAATGTTAACAAATGTTTAAATAATTTTTATTTGCTAAAGCTAGATGGATGGATATAATTCAGGTTCTAATACAGTGGTTTACACTGGCTTATTTTTTTTGTAATTCTAATGACAAAGGAAAGCTGCAACTCTTCATCTTCTAGTTGTTGGAACTAAACAACGTATGGGATTATTTTGGAACCTATCATAAAAGCTATACAGTACTATCTATATAGTATTATCTATTTATACAGTACTATCTATTGATGCAGTACTAAAGAGAAGCCGTCATCAGTGACTGAATGTGTAATCTAAATAATACATCTCAGTTTGAATTCTGAAGTTGATCTTGAGCTGAAGAGAAAGTCTTATTTTAAACAGCTTTAGGTTCGACCAGCTCTATATATAAATATTTTTGAAGTTAAACATACATATAATAGTGACACAATTGTCGTTTAGTTGTACTGGTTATTGTTACAGAAGTAGGTTTGGTAGTCTCTTAATAAACTATTTTTTCATAGTTTGTCATTCATAACATTCAAAATCTATCATGATTGAAAATGTCATTGTGTGTTTATGTTGTCAGGTCCAACAGGGAGTGTCAGATCGACCAGCACCACAGGAACCAGTGCCAGTACTGCCGGCTGAAAAAGTGTTTCCGTGTCGGCATGCGCAAAGAAGGTATCTGTCTGATTCTTATCTATAAATGCACCATCTATCTTCTTCCTTTCCACCTGCTGTTAGACCCTGAAAGACTTGGTATCGTGTCATCTGTATGGATTTCAAATAATTCAGTCAAATTGTAAAAAAAAAAAAAAAAAAAAGCAAATAACTGATAAATCCAGAGAAAAGTCCTTCTTTAATTCACTCAGTTGCTTCTAAAATGAGGAAATTCAACCCTATTCATATTTGCTTTTATCATTATCTTCACCTCCTTCTGCTTCATGAGCTCCATAGTGCAGAGAAAATGCTCCACACAGCTTTCTGTGTCCTATCATGGCTCAGCTAGCCATGCGTGTCAGCTCCACGCCTCGCACTAAGTGCTTTAATCTAGTGTCTGTGTCAGAGTGACCGAGGGATACGGCGCTAAGACACCTGCATCCCAGACCGTTAAGTCCTTCAGAAACCCCCGTCGACTCGATGAGACAACAGTCAATATGGGGATTCCACCATACATGCTGAGGATAAGTGAGGCTTTACATCGATAGATCCACAAATAGTTATGAGTCAAGGCAGTGGATTGACTTTACAAACATAAATAACACGTGTAATGTTTGGTTTGTGGTAGTAAAACCATTCCTATGAATCCTAAAAAGAAAAAAGAAGTAACATCTTGACCAGCTCCATAAAGGGGTCAGAGGTCAACCCCTGCTAAAGATCGACATTCCTCGTGCAGGAGTGGAGTCAGAGTCTCGCTGGAGGCCGTGTGAGGACAGGCGCCGGATGAACGAGCCTCCATTCCCTCGTCTGGCCTGTTGTCCTGGTTTTGGCTGTAATGCGTTCTGTGCTTTCTCTCCACTAAGTGATGCTCTTGGGCTCACAGGACGTTTTTTTTTTTTTTTTTTTGGGAGGGGGATGCTAAGGTTACCGCAATAATGTGTTGTAATTCTACTCCATTAATATTGGAACAGTTTAAATTTTTTATGAAGAGTCCGTTCTTACCTAGAAGTATATTTTCATCTAGCTTGACTCGCAGCTTCATCACTTTCACGTCAAGCTTGTGCCTCATTTCTTAAATTGTTCTCTTGGTTTGTTTCCTAATGGTCTGCTGATAGTCTGACCTACACAACCTGTCGATTTCAGTTTTAACATTTCTTCTGTTCTACTTTCTTCTCCAAAACCTTTGTTGTCTCTTTGTTGTTTCCATCATCCTTGCTATCAATTAATCTCTGTCTTTCATCTCTCCCTCTCCTCCCTTCCCTCCCTCCCCTCCCCTCCCCTTTGTCCCCCAACCAAACTACAGCAGTTCAACGCGGTCGCATCCCACCTCAGCCGAGCCTCAGTCCCTCCATCACGCCCATAGGGGGCTCCAGCGGCCCCGGAGGCGACTTTTACAACAACAACAACAATGGAGGGAGCGGCGGGGGGCAGCCGGTGTCGGAGCTCATTTCCCAGCTGCTGCGAGCGGAGCCGTACCCCAGCAGTCGATACGGACACCAGTACAACCAGCAGGCCGGTCCGGATAACGCCATGGGGATCGATAACATCTGTGAACTGGCGGCCAGGCTCCTGTTCAGCACCGTGGAGTGGGCCAGAAACATCCCTTACTTCCCCGAACTGCCCGTTTCAGACCAGGTCAGACTCCAAAACATATCCGTAAAATAAGTTTAACGTCTTTGAGGATCAGACAGACAAGATTAGTGGAAGAAAATGCAACAAATATACAGTAAACATTAAAAACGACCTGATTAACAGACTAACTAATCCACAGGTCGCCTTGTTGAGACTGAGTTGGAGCGAGCTGTTCATCCTCAACGCGGCCCAGTCGGCGCTCCCGCTCCACATGGCTCCTCTGCTGGCGGCGGCCGGTTTTCATTCCTCCCCCATGTCTGCCGAGCGCGTGGTGTCCTTCATGGACCAGGTGAGGGTGTTCCAGGACCAGGTGGACAAGCTGACCAGGCTGCAGGTGGACTCGGCCGAGTACAGCTGCCTGAAGGCCATCGCACTGTTTTCACCAGGTGACCGCCGCCGGCCTTCATCTCTATCTTCTTATAAAGATAATCCACAAAGGAATTTGTGAGACTTTTACGAGAACACCAAATGTTCCAACTCAATCCTACCCGCAGCTGTATTCAGTTGCAAGGCAAGCCTGCTATTAAATTAGCGGTCTCCAAGGGGAAACTGTGATGACGTCACCATGGTTACTTGACAAAGCTCCACAGAATTCAGTCAGTGAATTAAATAAATAAAAAAAGTCTCAAACTACAAGCACGGCCTGCAGCAGTCACAGTATTTTCCGCACTATAAGACGCACTTAAAAGTCTTTAATATTCTCAAAAACTAACACTGTGCCTTATAATCCAGTGCGCCTTATATATGAAAAAAAATTAGAATAGGCCATTCGTTGAAGGTGCGCCTTATAGTACAGAAAATACGAATGAAAATACCGAAACGTCTGAGTTAAACCTTTGTCTCTAAACGTGTGTTTCTCCATCTTCTGGCTCACTAATGAAAATGCGATCACGCACTAATCAGATTTTAATTTCCTGCAGTCGATGATCTTTATGCGGATCTTTGCGGGGCTTTATGATTGACAAACAGATCGTCGGGTGAGGACTTCCTGTTGCTCGTTTCTCAGGTCGCGCTCTGAGTTTGGAGGGTTTAAACAATTCGCTCCTCCTCTCTGGTAGAACGCGTGAGATCCTATAATTGCATGTGCTCCCCCCTTGATGGGCATTTATCACATTATCTGGTGGGCTTTCAACGATCCTCAGCTCATCACGACTCTTTATGTAACCTGCCCACGCTATTAAATAACCGCCTCCTCCTCCTCTCTCTCTCTCCCGCTCAGATGCCTGCGGTCTAACAGACCCGGTCCATGTGGAGTCTCTACAGGAGAAGGCTCAGGTGGCGCTCACCGAGTACGAGAGGATGCAGTACCCGAGTCAGCCTCAGCGTTTTGGGCGCCTGCTCCTGCGCCTCCCTGCCCTACGTGCCGTTCCCGCCAGCCTCATCTCTCAGCTGTTTTTCATGCGCCTGGTAGGAAAGACCCCCATCGAGACGCTGATCCGTGACATGCAGCTTTCCGGAAGCTCCATCAGCTGGCCCTACGTCCCGGGACAGTAGCGCCCCCCCCCCCTTTCTCCAACGGACGAGGTCTCCGTCTGCTGTCGATGACGGCAAGGACCCGCAGGAAACCTCTTGACTCATCACTATCCATCTGTGTGGTTATGAATCTGCTGTGCCAGCTGGCTGTCATATGAACTGTACTGTTACTGCTCTACCCCTCTTGCCCCCCCCCCCCCACCCATCATGAAGCGAGCCGTCTGTCTCTACACAGACCTCCAGAGAAGACAGGAGTCAATGCCAGGATGGACCCGTTTTGTGGCCAGTCCAGTTGTGCCGGTGCCAGGTCTCCAGCCAGAAACAATGGCGTCATGCCGCGCCCCGATATGTCATCGCCCACATGCCATAGCGACTAAAGATGCCACAGTTTCACGTAGAGGGCAGCAGCGACCCGCCACGCGTTACACCTACATGACAGAACTGTCCTGCCAACAAACGTCCGACTCGGGCCTCGTCCTGCGTAGCTCACAGACCTTTTTATCGATATTTCCGAACAGTGTCGTGATGACGTTGGATCTCATCGGGACAGTCTGAGGCGGTGTTGTTTTACAGTTTTCTGAATTTATCGCTACCTGAGTTTTACACTGAGCAAAGAAGCCAATGAACTGATTCCAATGCAACCGAAAGGATAAATCAAACCAAGGGAAAAAAAAAAATCACCAAAGTCTTTCATGTCATCCTCAGATATGGTTTAAAACGGAATAATGAACACAAAGAAGAGGGAGAGAGATGAAGGAGTTTTTATGACCGCCTGACTATCAAGTGAACCTCGCATTTACGTCCTTTCACAGTGCTCGATGTTCAGAGAATTTACACAGGACAGACTAATACCTCACTAGACATCAGAATGCTTTAGTCTGATATTTCCTTAAACTGTAAATGTCGTTCACCAGAAACCGCCTTCTTTTTAACGACTGTCTTGTTGTATGATGAATTCGGGACGTACACTGTAGCCACAAACATTTGTCGCGTATCTTTTCATGGATTTCCCCCAAAATTATTGTCAATTGTATTTTGAATATGAGTTTGTACTAAATATTGTGAATTCTGCTGTTAGACTTTTTTTCTGCATCATTATTTCTGACGTCAATGCGGGTTCTGTTCAAACGATTTAAGACATTAAGAATTAGCGCGAGAAATTAGTGAGAATAACCGATGCTACAATTTAAACGCCAGCTTTCGTCCATCAGTGATGTTTCTTAGAGTAATACTTCCTTGAAGATGTTCCCGATTGTGTATGTATATATATTGAGGCCAATTTTGTCTTTTTGCATGTTAAAATGTTGTTTTGGATTTCTGCTAAGTTGAGACTGTTTCATTCTTTTCAATAATCTAATTCAAGGTTCTTTTAAATGTTTGAGTATTGCTTTTTGCTTCTCGCTTTTTTTTTTTTCTACATGTATTTACTAAATTCTCTGTCATCTGTTTGGATGTCAAAATAAAGAAGCTTATGTTCAGGCCATTGCAGCTTTTATAACACGGATGATCATACTCTCATCTCGACTGTTAATGATGAGATGATGGTGAAAAATAGAGCTGGGAGGATTGTCGATGCCAAATCATCACTGCAACAAATTCATAGAAAGCAGGCCCTGGATTTGTTTGCCAAGAATGGGACTTCACAAATTTAATAACATTTCAAGACTTGATTAATTTTATTTAAAATGTATGTGTTGAAAAGCAGGTAGAATGTAGCTCTGCGTCTTGATCTGTAAGACCTTCGGAAAGTTGTTGGATTTTTCTTCAAGGCTGCAACTCACACGATCTTGTCATCAACAGAAAAAAAAAATCTAAAAATACTATTAATGTTTTCTTATGTTTGTGTTACTGAGTTTAAAAAGTTTCATCCGTATGGCAATGTTATTAAAATAAGAGATGATGGGTCTTTTGTTATGTTTTTGGAAGTGTTGTAATTATATCTGTATGAAATATGCGAAATAAACACTGCGACCTGTACCATAACTGAATAAGTGTATTAATGAAAATTAATTTAAATTAAGCAGTTTTAAATGTGGATTTACTTCATTAATATTCTAGTATGTTCAAAAGTGGAAGTGAAATTCGCTCAGTATTCAGGTTCATGAAAATTAAGGTAGTTTATAGATGCTTGATAGAAATGCTGAAAAGTGCTTGTTTCCATAATGTTAAAGAAGTGAGCAAAATTCATGTGTTCATCCAGATCCACTGTAAAATGTCAGTTTTTCTAACACCGCAATCTGTCCACCTTTTTTTATGGTAATCTTTCATAAAATATAAGACCTGATCTTATATTGTTTAAAAAGTAGACAAGATGTCTAATCCTGCCCTTTAATTCATAACAAAACCTAAATTTAACAGGTTTTTTCCAGTGACATCAAAGCACTCGCACGCGCACACACACATACACACACACCTACAGACAATTTAGAAATGATCACTTCACCTGAAGTACATGTTTCTAACTGTGAGGCTCGTTCCCACCAAGTTTCACGAAAATCCATCTTTTTGTTTTTGTGTATTCTTTTAAAAGACAAACCCAACAATTCCTTCTTGGTGGATGTATCTAATTCTAATTTTTAGTTGTCTATTGGGATAGGATAGGATGGCGGCGTGTGCACATGCAGCGGCTCCTCTCTCACCCGCTAGAACGGTTCTTTATTGTTATTTACTGCTTGTGGGTCTGAGAGGACTGTCAATTCATCTCTACTGTATGTCAAGCATACGTATATGGTACATTTGACAATAAAGCTGACTATGAATATGACTAATCATACCATGTTATCAGGGAGTTTACATTTCAACGACTAAGATAAATAACTATTAGCATCCATGAAGACGGTGATTTAATCCAAAAGTCATGTAGCAACTCAACACGAGGCTCAGGGTTCAGGCTCAATGACTGTAAGGCTGGTTTAAGACTAGGATGGAGGACAAATAAATACAACTGTACAGAGAGAATGGAGGCTGATATTCTAGCAAAGACCTTGGTCATAAATTTTCACCAGACGCTTGATGTGGAAAAGTTTTTGCCGAAGTTCTTTGCACACCTTCTTTTTCCCTTGATAGTCTGGCGTCTGGAAGGAAGAGAAATTTACCAAGTTACCAGGATGTTTCTTGACGTGTGTTAAACACACAGATGGTCTGACGGGTTTTCCCTTTCACTTCACCAACAGAGAGCTTGACTGTGTAAAATCCAGCTTCTTTCTGCTGAAGCTTTGTTTATATCATTAGTTTTCATACAAAAGTTTTTAAAGTTAACAACTTTTATCTGTATGTTTATTGGTGTCAGTTTAAAACAAGCCAAACAGAATGGAACTGTTCCTTCAGGTTCACGTTATCATTCTGATACATAACTATTTCCACTCACCCTTTTCAGGCCTTTGAGTCGGTTGTACTCATCAGCCACACCCTGAAAATGGAAATATAAAATTATGTCACTGAACTCTGGTGACTTCACAGCCTTAAATGACATCCCAGCTCCTTCTCAGTGGGAGCGGACTCAGCTGTGGGCTGGAGCAGCTCCCACCGTGTCATTTTCTAGCAAACCCCTCCCTTCTGGTTGTGTTTTCTGTACCTGGTACTTGATGGAGTCCTTGTCTAACGCGTCCAGCTCTCTGCACAGCTCGTGCATCTGATCGCTGATTTCATCCATTTCAGCACAGAGGCTCTTGTAGCGAGCCAGATCAGAGTCAAACTCCTTCTTGTACCGGTGCCGCTGCTCATCTGAAATAATCTCTGAGTAAAGTCTGGAGCAAGATATCAAAATTAAGTAAATATTCATTTAAAATTATTATTAAGGCTGTGGTCTAGAAGTAGATTTTGTTTTTGTTTTGTAAACGTCAAAAATGTGTAAGTACATAAATTAAGTACATAATTAAGTGAACAAAATAAATCAAAATAAATGGAGACAACACTTATGCAAAACACTTTTAGATTGTGGTGAATGTAATTTTTAGTTACCTCACAGGAAACACAGCTATAAAAACATCACCTTAAATCTTTTTTAAAAATATATTATTAATAATATCAACTACATATATTTATAATATTTTTTAATATTTTAAAACAGCTTCTACACTTTTAATTTGTTGCAACACTTTTGGGTAACTTTCCATTTATAGTCCTTGAATCATTGAATCACTTCATTTCAAATGCTGAACTGCACCCCCTCCTGTAGAAAACACAAACAAACTCACCTGTAAAGGTAATCCATGTGGTCCTGGCCCACCTCATTGCCAGTGTCTCCAGTGGTGTAACCAGTTTCACACTGGGACTCCATCGTGTCCTGAGCAGAGGTCCTGGGTTTCGGGTCATTTGTTGATGTTTTAGTCATGTGACAGGAAGGAGGATTCCTCACACGGTGACTCTCCTCTGAGGAGCTGCTGGAGCAAATGGTCCTGCTTTTCTGGTACTGATGTTCAGCACCATGGTGACTGCTGCCCTCAGTGGTGTAAATATGGGAAGCAAGATTTGTGCTCGATCAGCAGGTGCAGTTATTTACGCAGGGATTTTGCCATTTTGTATTTATTTGTCATCACATACTGGGAAAGATACTGGGAATTCTGCGTTTCCTCAGTTTAATAACCCAATCTTAATTCTTATTCGGATCCCCACACTCTTGGGGAGTGGTCACTAAGTGGTTACTAAACAATCCAAAGGATCCAAAAAATAAAAAAAATAAATCCAACAGCCTGACAGCAAAAACAAATAACAATTCATCATCACCACAAATAAAGGTCAGCAGAAGTCATGTACAGGCCAGGAAACAGCATGGCAAGCAAAACCAACTTCATCGTGAGAGAGTTTGTGAATGCCTTTTTGCCTGCTTAGTTCTGTCCATAACTGTAATTGTTGTTGTACTGTCTTTTTTTCTGTTGTTATTGTGTAACTGTTATGTTTATTTTGTGAGCAGATGATATACTATTTGTCTATTAAATTAATTTATCAACTATTTTAGGTTTTGTCTGGAAAACAGCCAAACAATTCGGATTATTCAGTGCCCTTGTTAGGGGATTAAAATGTTAAAGCTCTGAATCACGTTGTTTTTCGAAGCATCGATCATGTTGTGTTTGTGTTTCGGCTGTGGCTGCTTCTCACCTGTTGCTTTTATAATTGCCCTCACTCTGAACGCTGACTGTTGGGTTGTAGGAAGCGGCGCTATGATCCGCCCTCAGGTGAGGCGCTGCTCGCTCTGATGCAATGACGGTCGATGCCCTTTGGGTGCAGCGCTCCTCTGCAACATCATTCACCTGAGATTATACCAGCAGAATACCATCAGAAACCAGTTGGTATTGGAGATTATTCATCCACGATGCATGGTGTTTAAATCTGTTTAGGCGAATGGAAAAAAAGTAATAACAGAACCAGTGTAACACTGATATTTTAAAAACATTTATGGCCATAGAAATGGAGAAAAATTAAATAAAAAAATTAAAAATGAAAATAAATTAAAAAAAAAAAAAAAAGACTGAAAAAGTATGATCAAGAGAAAAACTGTTAATTTTTTAAATCCTAAAAATGCAAGTGCCTCATTTTATCTGTTGTTATACTGTACAATGCAGAATTAATAATCAGTTTTTGTTTTGGCCTATTTCTGGATGGCAATGTAGGACCCAGTGAGCTGTCGCAAAAGTCTGGAAAAAGCAGCCAGTGAAATGAATCTCATGAATGTTGAGTCTCAGGATGATCGTCTGTGTGGAAGGAATCGCAGGGGAGCTGATCAGCTTCAGTCCAGTCAGCAGAATAACACAACAACATGTTTTCACGGAGAACTAAGAGAGAAATCCAGAAGGGCTTGAATGTTATTGTTTATTATTTTATTTTTACAATTTTTTTTCTTCAAAGATAGTGTGGTATTTTTATTTTGATAATTTATCTCTTTTTTTTTCTGTCAACGACCGATTTGATTCATTTTTTTCAAACATAAAATAAATTAACACGCTTTTGGGATGACTTCCTCTGCTTTTCAGAAATTTCATAATCATCATCGATTATTTCGTTCAGAGGATCTGCAGCCTGGTCTTATGGCACAATTAGTTTCTATTTAACTTTGGAGGAACTGTCCATTCTAATTAGACAATACTATATATTCAATCCACATACAGTCTGAAAAATATTAGTCATCCACCATGATTTTCAATCAGTTACTAGTTCTGTTTAGTAGAACTGTGGCGCAAAAGGATATGAAAGGTCTTTGAGAGGAGTCTATAATCTGGAGCAGTGTGTAGCAGTCTCTTTGCATGCTGAATCATTTAGCGACACCACACTCTAGAGATTCACATAGCGGCACCGAGGAAACCCAACCCTTATTATACATTATTCATGGCAGATATATTATATATGCCTCCATGCAAGCCAAGCATCTTCACTGCAACATGAGTCGCCCAGAAACAGGCCTGCATCCCAATGAAGCCACTCGCTGCAAGGCTTCGCAGCGATAGGCAGGATTTAGGCCAAGACCTCACCAGATAAAGCGATTGAACATCTTCCATCTCTCCGTAATCAGTCATGGTGGGCATGATACATACATAATACACTCCCACTCTAGTAGATAAATGCCACATGAGGCCGTCGCTGTCAAATACAAACAGCATCGGTTTGGGGCCTCATTACCTGTTAATTTCTAGTCTGGGACAGTGACTCTCAACCTGGGTAATACAGCAACTTTTATGATGAAAATGTGTCAAGTAGTTTTTAGATGATTGTGTTGAAAGTCAGACAAACAAAAACATGCAGGTGAAAACATGACCTCCAAAGCGGAGGCAACAACAAGAGTCATCATGAGGGTATTTCTCTAATTATCAGATTCTCTTTTTTAATGAGTCAAAAGTTGCCTCTTTACCACTCTAGTTTTTATTATTGGATTATAATTACATTTTAATAACTGGTTCCCTAAATGCTAATTATTTTACAAACATGAATAGCTATTTTAAATGTTACTCCTGTGTGACAGATATCAGCTATGTTTAACAAACTGAGCCAGAACAGACAAGGACGTCTCATATATTTTGCTCAAATAGTTACAATAAGTATGTAGAGTACAGTAATAATTGCCATTAAGGAATTTTTGTTGAATGCGAGATGTAATTCATTTCAAACCTGCTTAGTTCCGAGTTTAATAATAATATTTATGCAGGAAATGCTTTGTGTGAAAATTGTGGTTCAAACATCGTCAGAACAAGACAAATAACTCCTTTCACAGGAAATCGTGCCACGTTAATTATTACCCATCCTGATATTGTCCACCTGTTATCACCGCTCTGTTTAATGATCAGTCGCAGTGGAACCAGGAGTGCCACAAAGCAAACAGCAGCAATCTCTGAGTAAACGGCACGTGATGAGAGTCCTGGACTTTAGAACTGAATCAGATAGTAAGCAAATAAGACTTTTTAAGTCTTTTGTTGTTGCTTTTTCTTTGTCTCTTTGTAAGTAGACATAAATATAAACTGAGAATCTTTTAACTGAAGCTAATGGATACTCAGTTACGCGACACAAAGGACAGAAAGACCCAACATATCGATGCTAGTTTTGAGTTTGGAAAAAGCCAAATTCAAAAATCTGCCAAGATGATTAAACCCTTACCCCCCCCCCCCCCCCCCCCAAAAAAAAAAAACAATGTCACTCTTGGAAATCTTTTAAATTATTGGAATTCCCTAACTAAACATCCAATCAATCCTATAAATAGCTTAATAAATAGAATTATATTGCAATGTATCTTCATATTGTTGATGGATATGTGGACAGTGGCTATAGCTAAGTATATAAGATGAAAATAAGCAAAAATGCATCCTGTTAGTTACTGATGTACAGAAGAACAAGGGGAGCTGATATAGTCTCTTTAATGTGGTCATAAAATGTAAATAAATCTGGATGATGGAATGTCTAACTCATTGTTATAAATTCCAAAATTTATAAGACTACCAGACACAAAGCCCTACTGTGTGAGAATAAAATGAACTACCCTAACAGACTTGGTTTTGCCCACTATCACCATCATACATTAGTGCTACTGCCACTGAAGATGAAATGTGTGGTAAATGTAAACGGATACAGAATGTGTTTTTTTTGGTGCAAAAATCACAGAAACCCATTATAAACTTCATTGGGAAGTTTTCCTGGGGCAAATGGTGCAACAGTGGTAGTTAAACACACTTGGCTTCTCACCCAGTCCTGTACGTCCTGCCCTTCTGAGTGCCTGATCGGAGGCTGCTCCCAGTAGATGTTGGCTTTTGCATGGCGCCAAATCTTGCTGCGGGTCTTATAGGCGTAGTAAGCCGACAGAGACAAGGCCAGCACCACCATCAGACCCAGCACTAGTGCCACCGCCTGGGGAGAGAGAATAAACAGTCAATTTGAACTAACTAACACAGAATAGAAGAGAACACCATGAAGGGAACCCCTCTCACCTCCTCAGGGTCCATGTAGCAGTAGTGGAGCAGGTATTGATTATACATTGGGAAACCCCCTGGAAACCCGGCCCCCAGGCTGCCGCTGAGGCTGGGGCTGCCCTGGATGTTCTGGCACATCATCAGCATGGGGTTGTAGAGCATGCTCTGTGAGCTCTGGGACATGGGGTTCACTCCGATCACGTAGATGATGTCAATTATGCTCTTCAAGACAAAGCAGAGCCGCAGTCAGTCACAGTGTTCACTTTAAAGCTTTCTATATCACCTGTGAGTGACGCTGCTCATGTAACTCACAAAGAAACTGTACATATATGCTAGTACTACTAATAATATTTATACACCAGATTTCAGTGGACATTTTTTTTCTGCACCGTGATCCGCACAAGCACATGAAGCAGTCAGGAAAATGAATAAATGAATGAGTTTTTTCTGCTATGTTACATAGTTCAGTGTCAGAACTCCAAAAATTACTTAAAATGATATAATTTAGACATGATGTTTGCTGTTCTTGTTGTTGTGGTTGCTGATATTTGGCAGGTCAGCCTCATCATTATATTCGGAAGCACCGGATTAATATTGTAATGTGAAACTGTAATTGAAGAAACATCATCTTAATATGTGTTTTCCCTCAGATTTAAATGTCTTTCTGAACCATTTGCATCCTGCACAAGAACATTTTGTTCATGAACGGCGTTTTGTTTGTCTCTTAGCAGGATTACATGAAAACGGCATCACATAATATCATAAAATGTGGTGAAAGGACTGAACGTGTAGCAGAAAATAAGAAATTCATATTTAGAGAGGATCAAGATAAAGATTATCAAATGCAGCTTTTTAAAAAAAGGATATAACTATTTAATGAATTCATGTTTGCTAAAATTGGATTTCACCTTTAATCTTTAATCTAAACTTTAGTCTTTAATCTAAACCAAAGGGACTGTGGGTGTAGGTGTGTGCTATCATGATACCAGCAGATACACACACACACAGATGAAGACTTGCTGGTGAACAATTTTTGCATTCAGCAGCAACAGAACCAGATATTTCCTAAAATTGGAATCAACTTTATGCCAACTTCATGTGAATTAGTAACTATTGATTATCGACTGCAGAGAACTTCATCATAGAGATCAAACTCAATGTTTGAATGAAAGGGGTGCAACAATCCTCTCTGAAGACCCAGCACCCTTCCCCTTACTGTGCGATGACTGCTATCACCTCCTCCACATAAACCCCAACCAAAAATGTGATGTTTAATAGACTTACCTGAAGCACAGCTAAGATGATGTCACAAATAAACACAGTGAGGTAGAACCTGCAACTCCGCATGACCCGCGACCTCGAGAAACTCCCAATCAGGAACCCCAGAGAAACCAGGAAGTTCACAGCCGCCATTGAAATCATAGCTGCCTTTGCTGACTGCGGGGTCATGTATGAGCTGCTGTAGCCGTAGCTGCCGCCATAATATCCCATTTCTGTCCCCCCTGCAACGCCAACGCCGTAGCCCCCGTACCCAAATCCATTCATGTCCCACACTAATGTTGAAGCTACGCAGGCGAAGATGAGGAAACACATGAGTACGGTAGCTCCTTGGAAGGTTTTGACAAATCCAGGAGGAGAAAACCAACGATAGAAATGTTGAGGCTTGTCCTCCATGTAATAGGAGTCTGGATGGGCGTTGAAGGCGTAGGGCGCATACTGGCTCTGAGGGGAGCTGATGCACCTTGGGGGGTAGAAAGCTTGGGAGGTGGTGCTGTAAGGTGGGCTGTACACCGGGGGGCTATCGTAGTATCGAGGCTCCAGCATGATTTACTGCAATGTCATCAGGAAGAGGGAGGAAATACAGATTAACGTCAGTGAAAGCAGCATTCTGGATTGACATGCAGGGGAAATAAAAAATTGACTATATAAAATACAATAAATGTTAAGATTTTGAGTCTTTTCATGTTGATGTTCCAAGGTTTCACCTGGAGAACTTTTTTTTCTTCATCTATCTGGGCTCACCCCCCTGAGGACCCCCCTCTCCACCAGTATTACAGACCCACAAATAATTTCTTCATTAGGCTTCAATAATTCAGCAGATAACTGTTACCTGCTGTTACCTGTGTTCACCTGCTGATTTTATATGTTTAACATTTACTTTAAGGTAATAAAACTTTTGCAAATCAAAACATCTGCCTTTCCTCTGTTTAAGTTTTTTCCACACCAACGAGAAAAAAAAGTCATGCATGTTGTTTCACATTAAACAAACTTAAACCTTAAGCCTCACACTCATTACATGTAATCACTATTTTGTTTCAGTTAAATCATGGATTTAAATACTCCTAACATTCATCTTTATGCATTCCGATATACTGTTTTATACTTTAAAATCAACTTTAAAAAAAAATCGATTAGGAGTAGACAATATTTCACAACCTACCCTGACACAAGTGAAGACTTTTCAATCGTCCATCCATGTGAGTTTTCTAACAGCCTAATGTCCACTCACGCCTCACCAGCGACCGCAAACATTATTTCCCTCCATGGCTGCTCGTCAACGCGCAGACAGACGGACCAATGGCGCGTCTGTCCGTCTGTCCGTCCGTCAGCACGTCTGCGCTCTGATGGAGGTTTGTAGGCCGGAGCTGACACCCGTTAAACATTAATGACTGCTTGTGCAGTCTCCTCTCAGCTCATGTTTTCACTAAACAACAGGGCGGCCAAATATTTGTGCAAATAATGACTGGGGATTCATTATTGTAATCACAATATATATATATATATATATATATATATATATATATATACATATATATATATATATATATATATATATAGTTTTAATTAAATTAATTAACAATGGTTACAACCATCATATAAAAAAACCCCAAAACAAACAAAAACAAACTAAAGGAACACCAAACAGGCATTATATTAAATGTAATGCAATGACAATTAAATCATTTATAAACGTTTGAATTCAGTGCAAAAATTAGTTATTGCTCCAAATGGTAAACATTATTGTTTTTTGGGGTTTTTTTTTTTTGGGGGGTTTTTAAACATATACTTACATTAATTTTGTATTTGATGTCAGTAACTCGTTTCATGAAAATTAGGATGGGTCCTGTTTATCACTATATGATGTCACCGCTTCTGTTAATAACAGTATTTGTTAGGGATGTGAAAAGATTATAATTACTGTAATTTTGTAAGTGGACTGTTTTCCTAGTCTTGCTTGCTATATAATATCAGTAGCTCGACATAAGGAGGCCCCCATGGATCCTTGTGGTCCTCCATACTGCTACTGAGGGACAGACTAGTACCTGAACACTTCACTCCAAAGCCACACAGAATTCAGCTTCAAGCCATCATGAAAGAACAAGCAGGGATATTCTTGAAGAGGTTGTCACACAATGACATCATCAGATGTATCTGTAATGTGTTTGTAAATCACCTGCTTCACATGTCTTCACTTGTGTTTTTAGATGCAGAGATGAACCGTGTTTACAAAAGTTCTCCATAGTTCTTCCATAACCCAGTTAGCAAAATGGTCCTGCTGGTTTTTAGGGGGTTTTGTCTTGGTTGCAGGAATGTCTCCAGATTGTCTGGTGTAAAATATTAAAATATCAAAACTTGGAAATTGCCACATAATTATTTTTTCAATTCCTTTATGTATACCTGAAACATGCTGTCCAAAATTACCATACAACTTCAGGTTATTTGTGACACTAATTATGAATCCCAATCTGAACCAATAACAGAGCTGATAGCTTTACTGGAGGGATTAAATAGTGCAAATATGTTTTCCCCATCTCTACCCATATTCATTAATGTGTGTGACTGGTTGATGTCATTGGAAAGTGATCTGAAAACAGACAAGACGTCTTCAGAACCAAACACATTTCTATGAGGTGTGTGTCACTGCTATAATCACACACAAAAACAAGTCAGTGCACAGCAATAATGACAAAAATGACGATGCACAGCCTTGTGATTATAGAGCAGCAGGGAGACAATAACGTCAACAATGTTTTCATGTCGGGGAGTTTGACCAAATTGTCTGACTCAATAAAATAAAGATAATACTCTACTATTGTGTTACCACATTACCATCAGCTGCCTGGAGTTGGGCAGGGGTCATGAGGAACAGATCTTCACCACCCTATACAGCTTAACCTTATCTAGAAAGGAAGCCTCTGTCATCTCAGACTCAGCTAATTCTACATATTAAAAAAAATCTCCAAATATCCAAAGGTAACTCTTCAATGGTCTCTATTTCCTATTACCTTGTAGAAAAATTAAAAATGGAAATTCCTCTGCAAATGAAAATAAAATGTGTTTGACAAATCACAATCTTCAATAATCAAAGCCAAATAATGATTCACAAACTCGTCTATTCTCTAATTTCTTTCTGGGGTTTTGCAGTCACTAGTAGGAGAGTTTCTGATTGCCAGTAACGTCTCTAAGATTTAACTGTAACTCTAAAACTGTAGTTAATTCTTTGGGAGTTAAAGGACTATAATTTTTCTGACACCTATAAAGCTCTCTAAAGTCATGGAATGCCGAACAATGATGAAAAGTGAGGCCAACAGTCAATACAGAATCAAGAAAGAAGTAAATCACATTTCAGATGACGAACAGAATTATATCAGTAAAAAATTTATTTGACATTCAGAGATACTTTCATAAAGGAATATCCTTGACTATACATTATGTTCCTCTGCAATGACAGAAATGACAGAAATGACAAATGCAGTACACAATGACATTAAGTATGCATATATACATTAATTTCGATTAAATAATTTACATTCAAATAAGTAAAAAAGACAAAAACAAAGAATTTATAAGGAAATGCTTTTTTTCTGCTCACTGGCCGCTACAAATTTTCACTTTGGTCCTCTTCATCTTTGGCTGTCTGACATAGATGCCTGATCAAAAGTATGGATCTTGTTTTTGATGTGACTTAACTTTGCTTTCAGATAGTCACAGCGTTCCTTCTTCTCCAGGAAAGATGGGTCCTGTAGACACAAATATATGTAACTTATTGATTGATAGATCACTTCCATCATTGCGGTCAATCAGGAACAGATATGGAAATTCTATAAATATAAATAGAAAAAATGTATTTTCTATTTATATTATATTTTCTATAAATAGAAAAATAGACATTCTTACACACTCCCTCACTTACATTCTTCTTCTCTTGATATCTTTTCAAAATGCTTTGAATCCTCTGCTGATCCTAAACCATAACAGAAAAATGAAAACCAAACAACCGACTACATCACAATCTGATAATATAGAAATGTGTTTGGATGAGAAGGTGGTCTTATTAAAATGAAATTATCATTGATCTCACCCCTTGGGTTTTTCCATCTCTGAGGAGTCGTGCCATCATGGCATCCAGCTCTCTGAATTTATTGAGAGTGGCGCTGATGTCGCTGTGAAGATCTTTGTACTCTTGATACTGATCATAGAAAACAGCTTTGTACTTTTCCCTTTCTTCCACACAACTGATCCCTGGATACTTTCTATATGGAAGGATATTCAAGAAGATTAATAAGATTCACATGCAGTCTAAATTAAATGTATGGAAATCTCTTCTCTTCTTATATAATGAACACCTTACATACGTCGTTTAAATGTTCACTCACATGATATAGTCTGCAATGATGTGTACTTTTGGGGCGTATTCAGGTGTGATGCATCTGTTCAGACCAGGTGAGTTCCTCTCAACCTCAGGGTATTGACTGGCAGGATCTTCACTCGGAGGGTTATTTATTTCCTCCTTGAATAATATGCGCTTTGGTTTTTGAGGGATGAGTGGGATGGACTTCTGAAACTCCTCTTGCGGCTTAAGAAAAAGTTAGAAAAGAAAAGGTATTATTCAGACCACAGAAAATTGTGGGTTAAGGAATGTCAAATTAGAATAAAAGAGAGATGCACAGCCAGGGAAAAGCTGCCCAATTCAATAGCTTGGAAAGGCCGAGCCTCTGCTGTTGCATTTCAGTTGGGAGATGGAATTATCATGCCCACCCCTGGCATCAAACACTTTTGCTGACTGTGCGATTCCTCCCTACATTGGTGGTTCCTGTGATGCTCGATAACATGAAGTCAATTTAGAAACGGTAATAAGCTGTGCAGCTCAGCCACGGACATGGCTGTCGAGTCATTTAGGTACCCTGCTGCTGGGAGAATGACACACAGCAGCCGTAGCAGAGTGACACTGATGTTCCTGTGCAGCATCCAGCTGTTGGTATTAATGTTACAAACAAAAACTAAAGTTTATAAGTTCCGGGCAATTGAAAAAAAAAAAAGACACACTACTAACATATGCTTGCTCACTTCAGATTGTCTTGAATGACTAAAGTTTTCCCGGATTTGATGTGCTATTGATATTTTTGGAGCTGCTGGTGTGTAATTTACAGTAGAAAATTCTTTATTGTAGTCAACAATGAATGTGTGTCCATCTGCCACAAATGCTAAAAAGATGGAGTGATGTCTAGATTTTACTGAGACAGTCTTTAGTCTCATAAAGAGAGAGAGTCCAAAAAAAGAGATAACATAAAGCTGAGGCAAGGTCAAAAAAATAGGCAGTGAATGCTTGAAAATGTATCTTTGCATGTTTTCTATTGTTTTGTTAATAGACATTTAAGCATTGAGCAGTACCTTGTGCTCCCTCTCCATACGTGCAGCCTCATGCCTCCACATCTTCAGACACACCAGGAAGCTTCCTAAATACATCGTCATGTTGATAAAGATGAACGCCGTTCCCGCCATCTGCCCTCCATCCACACGGCACAGACTGGCCGTGATGGGGTTAACACCTATGGTCATATAGCACAGCCCCCCGCGGTTTAAATCGTTCAGGTAGACGATCCCCGCCGCCATGTAGAGCAGGAACATGGCCACGTTGATGAAGGCCTCGGTTAAAGGCCACCAGGGCGAGTCGAGGAGGATGGTGCGGTAATACATGGTCATCCCCATCACCAAGAGGATGAGAGTCATGAGCCAAGAGGCCCCAGCCACCACCAGAACAAAGGGAGTCATGGGGCCCCTGTAGCTGTACCCAGACAGGCCCAGTCCGTTGTTATACACACCGTTATAGAGCCCATAGCTGTTGGACCACTCACTGTCTTTCTGAATGTAGGCGATGACGCAGGCAAAGACCATTCCACCAAACAGGAGCTGCAGCCCAGCTAGAAGCCTGAGTAGACCCGGCCAGGATTTCAGATAAGAGTACTTCAGGTTATAGACCTCCAGCTTTTCGGCGTAATACTCTGCTGGGTGGATGCTGGTGAGGAGAGATTCTTCTGCTGGAGGCTGATGGAGCAGGTCGTCAGGAGGGCTCTCCAGTAACGAAGCCTTATGGGAGCCCCGGCTGGTCTCTTCCAGCGATCCGCCCCAGTTCCTGCGCTCCATCAGGGGACTTACCGGAGGGCTCACCCGCGTCCCATTAGGAAGAATCTGGATGCTACTTTTATAGGCTTCAAAATCATTACAACTGTCACTTTCTGCTCTCCATTTATGGACCAAGCCCCCCAGAGACAGAGGGATGAGGGATTTAAGCCTAGTCTTCAAACTTCCCTTTTTCTCCTCTTTCTCCTTCTCCGTGTGAGATGGAGTGCTGGATTTGTGGCCCATTGAGTTTGTATCACCATCATCTGTGATATTATCTGGTGTGGGTGTGTGAGTTACCCACACAGGCACTGGCGGATCACAAACGGAGTTCCTCTCACCAAAGGAGGACCCACCCGCACTGTCAGACTCCGCTTTCTTGAACGTCCTGCTCCAGCTTTTCATGCTCCTGGCTGGTATTGGTGATTCAGGAGACAGAAGTCATCATTCTGGCCCCAGTTGGAAGGAGAAATTGAGGGGGGAGAAAAGTGATTGGTAACAAAAACGAAAACAACAGCAACAAAAAATAATTGAACATAATTGAACCCAAGCATGTGATTTTTTTTTTTTCCCTTTTCTTTTATTCAAAACTGACGATGGAGGTATATGAGTCAGATTTATGGGGTTCAAACTGTAATCACCTTCCATAAACCTAACAGGTTACACAATAAATACGTCATGAAATAATGGAATGCTTTCTTCCCGACCATCTAATCTCATGCGACCACACCTTTGCGCTAGCAAGCTTCATTTCCTCAGCTACACATTACATTTCAAACACAGGGCATATTGTTTTCAGATGTGTTTTATACAACATGGGAATAAAAACACATCTCTTGATGGACTCCCAAAAGCCTTCAAAACAAGCTGTTATAAAACCCTATTACTGCATATATCCTTTTTTATTATTAACAAGTGTGCACTCATTTTTTATGCACATATATTTGTATGTAGTCTTGTTGTTTTTGTGATTGTTTATGATGATGGTGTTCTTTTATTTGCGATATAAAAGTTAAAACTTGCATTAACTCATTTTTGTGGCCACAGTATCCATAACATGAATAAATATGAAACAAACATTTAAAAGTCCCACACGAACATAGCATTTTAATACACTTATGTCTGTGTCCACCTGATTAATTACCTATAATAAAGATGTCGTGTTTAATGTTCTTGGTAAATGTTTCAAGCGATATTGACAAGTTTTCAAATAAATAGTTCAACGCTGAACAGAAATGAAGGAATCATCTGGCACTGAAGATAAAACAAAGATTTATTCAACAAACCTGCTATGTTTGCAAAAAGATTAACTGCCGAGGGAAGTTTGTGAGTTGTGGCACAAAGTCATGCCTTTAAACACACACATCATCAGAAAATATTCCAGACTCGGCCCTACATTAGAACATCTCGGGCTTGACTAATAACAGGGGGCTCAGAGATGAGCTGTGACTCACAGCGAGCTGCTACACAGGCTCTTAATACACAGGAACAGCCATTTAAGTCTCACAGCACATCCAAGTGGGAACACATTAATAACAGAGCATAAGTTCTACGACTGAGTTTTAAAATATCAAAACCAGCAAATGGTCTTACCAGTTTAAACTCAGCTTATCTGTGTGGTCAGAGTCGACACTGGGGAGCAAACAGGAACTGACACCTTTGGTGTAATGGCCTCCGTGTTCACCAGGCCTCCTCAGCTCAACCTCCTACGTCTCTCAGCTGACTTTCTCCTGGTGTTGGATAGTCAGTTCCGCATGCACAGGACGGACGATTGGCCAATGTGTGGAGAGCTGAAGGGGGGGAGTAAAAGCTTAAACATTAAACCTGAAGCACCCTTTGCTGGTGCTGACTGGCACCACTAGGTCAGGCTCCTCTGTGGGGGAGAGAGCCGACTACAGGCATTAATAAAAGAGGTTTTTGGTGAGTAACCTGAATTTTGCATGTAGCCCACAACAGGTGCTTTAAAAGGGCCTAGAATTTAAATTTCTAGCCCTATCTTGATGAGTAACAAATAAAAAAATGATGAATCAATTCATAATTAATACTCCTAGCTCCATATATATGAATTTCAAACTGTCTAGTTATACTTCTTATGTGCTTTGGCTTTTACATCATCATACCTTGTGAACAAGATTAGACAAATTTTCTCAGACAAGCATGTTTTACTGATTAACTATAGCTACATTTTATATCTATGATCGGTAAAATACTGTTTTATTTCATAATTTATTAATAATTCATTCCCTCTGACATTTCGTTAAAGAGGGGGCTGAAGTGTGTGTCACTAGAGGGCAGCAACATCCTGTGATTTCTGCTTAATGCCCCTCCTTCCTTGGAGTACATACAGTCTACTGTCTCTCTCTTCGCCTTTTACATTTTCTCCTTTTAATTCGGTGTTTCTGAATAGCTTTTCCATGTTTCCACCACTGGGAACACAACAGCATGTTCTACATTTTGCTTTGCATTATTTCTTTCTGAAAGAACTAATAAAAAGCAGATGAATTAATTAAAAAAAAAATCTAAATATTATTATATTTTTAAGTAGTAAAACATAATTTATAGATTTAAACCTCCAGGGATCTTTCCTGCCAATGTGACGTCACTGTGTGCCAGCAATTCTTCCACAGCAGCGCTGATTTTCATGTAGAGAAAGCTCAAGGCAAGGACATCTGTAATTCCCCCCACCCACTACCTTCCCACCCTCACCCACACATACTGCAGTATTCACAGCCAACACAGTACAGTAAACACATAATG
Organism: Antennarius maculatus; assembly: GCA_013358685.1. NCBI lineage: Eukaryota > Metazoa > Chordata > Actinopteri > Lophiiformes > Antennariidae > Antennarius > Antennarius maculatus. The sequence continues at coordinate 15,905,919 of CM023619.1, forward strand.
CAACCCCTTTTCTCTCGTGAGCGCCGGGTCCCTACAGCGGCCTTGGCCCGAGGCTGGCTCGTCTGTTGAGGCCTGTGTGTCCTCTATTAGTAGGTGGCTGCAATGCAAGGATGTATGGTGTCCAGATTAGTCAACGCAGAAAAATACATATATACAGTCTCACTGTCTTATTAAACATACATGTACACGGAATGAATGAAAAAGTTTAAAAAGATTTGAGATGAAAACGTGAGTTGTACTAATGTACTAAAATAAATAGCTGCATTTGAACTATTTCTAAGAAAAAAAGGATTTGCAAACAAAAGAGTGGTTCATGTAAAGGTTAAAAAATAGTCAAAATGTAAAATGGCGTATCCTAAAATATCTGATTTCTTGTGAAAAATTAGACAAACAATCGCAGTTTGTGAAAATTTTAAAACCGGGTGACATTAGTTTAGCCCATCAATAAGCAGCTACCACAGCTCTGCTCTGAAGGGGAAATAATGCTACAGGTGGTTCTGTTTCTGTTTTGAGTAAGCCTTGTAGTATTATGTGCCGTAGGCTAACTTTTGCTAATTAACATAGCTATAGCACCCCCACATGTGGGTGTATAAAATGTATTCAGTCGCTTCTCTTCAGTTCTTACCTTTATTTTCATTTCTTCCTGATATTGGTTTTGGCATTTGATTTCATTTTTAATTTATGGTGGTTGGTTAAATGATTTGAGTGAGAATGATCACAGATTATAATAGTTTTGGAAGCAGGAAGACCTCCAAATCAAATTCTATTTTGGGCCCCATAAAGGTTTAGATTGCTATATTTTAGAATAGCTTAGAATCCTCAGGTTTTTGCTAACATTGTTTATTACGTACCTATACATTCCTCTTAAAGGGGTAAAAGTCAACAATTTAATGGAGTTCTTAATTAAATGTACTGAATGTCATGCATTGTGCTAACCAATAAGCTGTACAGAGAATGGTCATCCATTAAAATTAATTTGTAGCCTTGGTTGAAATCATTCTGTCAAGTGGAGGACACATGGCGAGCAACGTTTATACATCATGAGTGTGCATCTGTGTTACCATAGAAACTGCAAATACATCCATGTTAACTTTCAGGATTTAAATCTTGGCACATGGTTTGAGGGCTTTAGAAAGAATCCTCTCCTTTCACAGCTAAATGAAGCAGGGAAGATAAGTCAGGTTTTTCCAGACAAGCTCATCTGTATTACTTCAGTTTTCCTTAGACGTCTTGGAGAGAGAAACGCGAAACACAGGAAAGATACAGAGAAAGAGAAAAGACTGATGCTGAAGTAAATGACACTAAAGAACAATTTGGTGGAATTAAAAAGCACTTCACTCCCTGTCTACACCATTACAACAATGTGCGTTAAAAAGGTCAAGCAGCCAGATCAATATTCCTATTCTCTCTGATTTCCCCAAGTGTATGCTAAACCGTGTTAGCTAAAAGTGACGGAGAGGGCATTAAACATAATGCAGCTGCTAACTATTAGCTCACGTGGCAGACAGAGAGGAAAGTGATGGCTGTGATAAATTCAATAAATCATTTCCCTTTCTACACCAAAGGACCTTTTCACCGTACAAACTGATTTCTCCCCGTGTCCTTCCTCGGTCCAAGGGTCATCATCAGTTCACAGCAACCATGCTTCCTTCAATACTCCCTTGGGGAGATCTTTGGTAATTAAATACATCTTTTTCTTAAACTTACACTTAAGTGGAAGTTTATGTAGTAGCACAGTGAATAAACTCAGACAGTCACATTATTACACAAAGAAGTAATGGACATTGACAAAGTTGATGTCTGTGGGTGTAATTGTTCCATTTTTCCACTTTGACTTGACTTGATCCTGATGTACCGCTAGACGTTTAAATCACAAGTGATCCATACTACATTAAATTATAAATACAGCATTCCATTTTATTACACTGTACTCTCCTGAGAGGCGTGATATATAGAGGTACTGTGTTACGCGTTGTCACCGCTGTGTGTATTTGAAGTATAGCAACAACTGCTGGGTGACTGACTGCCATTCTCGCAAAATCAGTTTGCTGCCAAGTCCCTCTTGGTTTGGCTGTAATTAACATTGCTGAGCTCTGTTTGTGCATGTGGACATGAATAGAAGCGTGTTATTGGAGCATTAATTTGTGTTTGTGTGTTTGCTGATTTGCATTGTGTAGCCCATAATTCACTGAACAGTACTTCAACAGCAGAGTGTCCTTTGGAGTGATTTTAGGTTTCTATAATTGTGTTTTAGGGTGTTTCTCTTACAGCTTCACAAGAAGAGATGTGATGTTTGTACCTGTTAACATACATGTCAACCAGCTGACCTTAGACCAGGGTAAACTATTGCCCGCGGGCCACATTCAGCCCTTTGTACATCCCTGTCCGGCCAATCATAAATTATATATACACAAATTACATAAATTAAAAAACACAATTTCAAATAATAATTTCAAATTATATAAATATTAACAGAGTGTTTTATTCTTCTAAGAATCTGTAACAGCTATTAAAAATATTAAATTTAGTGCATTTTGCAATGGAAGAAAGCTGAGCTGAACTAAGTTCAGATTAACGTTGGTATGACCCTGTGACATAATTCAGGTTTCTAATGTGTCCCCTTGTAAAAATTAATTGCCCACCCCTGCCTTAGACCCTTTTCCTGAGGTGAATATTGCAGGAAAATATTTCTGGTTATTAGACATACTGTCAGATTTTTCAAACCATCATTTTGTTGATTTAATGGAAAATAAAACAGAATAAATTGTTTTAAATGTCCGGCTAGAACTGTCAATAAAGAAGAGGAGAATTCTGGTCATAGCTGAAGATAGTCTTTAATGGTTTTACCTTGGTGTTGATCCTTGTTAGGACAAAAATTCACCTGAAAAATGAAGAAATAGTGAACTGCATACAGAGAACATGTTAAACCCATTTGCCAGCCATTAAAAGTTGATTTATTCCAGTGCTACTACGTACATTATGCATCATGTGGCAGTGTACACAGAACAATGATTGGGTTACATTTCTTCACTTTTGTTTTTTCCCCCATTTTGTTATTATTATTATTATTATTAATATTATTATTATTATTACTATTATTATTATTATTATTATTATTATTATTATTATTATTATTATTATTATTATTATTATTATTATTATTATTATTATTATGAGGAGATCCTGCTTCTCAGGATCCAAAGACTCTGGGATGTGTTTGTCACTTTAACTCATCTACCAGCAGAATAACACCATGAACGTCCCTCACTTTACCACAAAATACTGTGAATTTTTTTTATTTTCTGGCAGAGAAAATAGGGTCACTATTAAATATTGGAATGGAGTTTTTGGCAGGACTTCATTGGAGAGCATAAATCTTTACAACAGGGATAAAAAAATAAGAACAGAATCTGATCATACCTCAATCAGCAGAAAAAGTGTGTCTTTATTAAAGGGCTGTCTTTAAACACCTCATGTCCTTCCTATTTGTGTTCATTTTGAATGCCTGTAACATGTTGTGCATTGCATCCGCTATCTTTACCCTTTAGCCATTTGTCCCAGAGACAACTACAATGCAGTCGCAATCTCAGAACCCCCACCGAGCCAAAACAGACATCTGTCGGATAATAGTTACACTACTAATTTTACCCCTTTCTTCATTTTATTCTGTCCATCCATCTTGTTCTCTGATGAAAGATGAAATCCTCAGCATCTTTGCTTGTGTAACTGAATATTACACACTGAGCATTGTAACATGACCTGGGGGGTTCCCTGCTTCCTTCTTTATAGTTTTTTTTTTTATTGGAACACTCAAAGGTCTTAGCTACAGGCCTCTCTGTGTGGGGGGATGGGACTAATATTTTTAATGATGACTGATGACAAAGGCAATGCAAAAACTCCAAAGTGATGATGATGAGGAAATCTTCTATATAAGCAGGCAGGTAAATCACAGTCAAGCAGGTAATTCTTCATTAGTCGTCCTGACTCATTGAATGACACTGATTGAAACACATACTGTAAGGACACGGTGAATCTAGGTGACTAGAGGTTGGGCCAGTAAAGAGTCATGCTTCATAAATTCAAGTTGAAAAGAAAAAGGTTAATATTCATGCTTGATTAAGTTCCACTTGGAGCAAACTGAATGTGATCATACATTGAGTCCTCCCCATCCTGCTGGGGTTTTGACCCATTCCCTGTCTCACAGGGTTGGACTTGGACTCATGGCAGAGCAAAGCAGAAATTATTACAGATCAAAGGCATATTATCTTTGCTATTTGTCAAGATGACTTTCAAAACTAACGTTTTGGGACTCAAATTATCTGTACAGTTTTATGACCTTTTTATTAGTTATTAATTTTAGGACAGCGTGCTAGGGGTATTAAACCTCTGATCTCCTGCTATAGTGAACCTTGAAAAAAAAAAAAAAAAAAAATGTAATTCTTCACCACTCTGTCATACATCATATACGATGCCAAAATTCCAAAATTTCTCTCTTTATTAATGTTTCGGTGTCATTTAAAAACACCACTCTGACATCTGTAACTGTGACACGTACATGATTTAGACTGATTGGTTACCTTCTTGCTTCTTGAGGACAACATATGGAAAATCTGTTTTGGTTGCCTATGTTTTCCTGCCTACATCTGTATGAACTTCGAAAAACAATTTTTTTTTTTGCTTCTTTTGAAACGGCTCTGTGGTTTAAAACTTCTTGCAGATCACCCTGATGCAGAGGAGATCCATGAAAACATTAGTTCCAGTCTCCTGTTGGTAAATGTGAAGCTAAAACTATCAGCTGCTTGTCTTAGTTTACTATAAAGACAGAATAAAGAAAACTAGCCAGCCCTGCTCTGTGAGGAGGGAATATGAGTCAGTTACAATGGGTAAAGCTGAATAACTAACATGTCACGAAATTTTTATTTCGGGACTGGAAAAGATTTCACCCTAAAACTGTTTTCTGGCTGTTTTTTTTATCATGAAAATTGTGTTTTAGATCCCTGAAAATGGTAACCCAACTTCAAATTATTCTGGAAACGCCACCGTACTGTTGTTTTGTTTTTTAAACCACCAGTTATTCCTCTGCTACCAGTCCTTACGCTAAAATAAACTAACAATCTGGTTTAATGTCACAAACATTAGGGTGGTATCAGTCTTCATACCCAGCTTGATTTGAGAGTTTATGTCCAAAAATGTCACACTCTTCTGTTAAACTTTCAGAGGGACCAGTTTAGTAAAATTTTCTTCTGCAGTTTTATTTGTATCCTTTCAAGATTCTTGTTTAATACCAATTTTTCTTCAAGGCATGTTTTAAACAGGGAATGAATTACAGAATCACATTGCTGCAACTCTCTAGGCTCTGCATTTCTATAAACCCAGGTATCCTAGCAAAACTATTTAGTTTAAAAAAAAGAAAGAACAAAATCAGCAAACAAATAAAATTAATCAGAAAAAACAAAATCAAGTTAATAATTTCAAATAATTAAGCCATCTGTGGAAGATCGTGTTCATTTTTGCACAGAATCATGCAAAACTAGTGGGGTTGGCTTCTCCGTTTGTTTGTTTGTTTGTGTGTGTGTGTGTGTGTGTGTGCGTGTGTATGTGTGTGTGTGAGTGGCCTTGTGCTCCAGCAGACCTTAAGACATGCCATTATCAGAAGACCACAGGAAGCTCTAATTTTCAGTGGTGAGAAAGGTAGACGACTACATATTTCATTGTTGTGTGTAACTGTGCAGCATTGAGCTAACAGTGAACTTATCCTCACATTCACAAATATTCTCTCAGTCTGTATAATGTTTTCTTCCTCTCTAAACTTCTCATGGCGTTAGTAAAAAAACAAAACAAAACAAAACAAAACAAAACAAAACAAAACAAAACAAAACAAAACAAAAAAAAAACACTTTCCAAAACATTTAGAGTTGCTGTGTAATGGAGGCAATGTTATGCATTACATAAAGACATTTTCTTAAATTTTTTTGGACAGGAATGTATCTGAAAAAGGAATGCAATGCTGTATTTAGACTGTTAACATCGTACAAAAGCTCTGAAATTAGTAATTAAATAACCCTCTACTATTTATACATTCAGGCACTGAAAAATCACATGTCAATATGTAACTAAAAAAGATAGTCGCCCTCATTTCCCTTGGAAAGAACAAGGAAGCTGAAACATTGAAGTTGGCAACTGTGTAAATTTTTCCTACCCAGTAGTAATGCCATATGCCTTCCCTTTGCTCTTTTGTGTGACAGTTTCCCCTCCCACTTAAGCACGTTTTTTAACTCTGACCTAAAGTCATCGTTGTCATGGCCTCTTCTAAAGCTTTCTCCCTGTCCTACGGGGAAACGTCCATGACACTAGTCTTCCGAAAGGGAAATCCAATGTTTTGTCTCACTCTCCTCACCACACAAAACAGCTAGACGCATGGACAGGTGGGGTTTGGGTGGGGTGGGGTGCGTGTCGGTGTGTGTGTGTGTGTGTGTGTGTGTGTGTGTGTGGGTTAAGGGAGGGGGGTGTTGTAGGTGGGGTCCTCCATGGCCTCAGAGGGGCCAGCAGGTGAGCCGAGGCTCTCAGCTCCACAGACCAACTCCCGTCTTGTGGTTAAGGACTCTCCGGTGTGATAGCCAGCTCTCACCCCAGCGACCCTAATCATAGTCATTTTTTTTTAACTATACAAGGGCTTTTACAAAAAAGCTAACTTGAACAGCCATACAATGGCTAAAACATAAACCATATCTCTACTTTATCTCGGTTTTTCAGTCATTTTTAATATTTTTCTCTCTTTCTTTTTTTGGATGCATTTGTTTTTTTCTTGATAAAAGTCTGTTTGCTCTTCTCGGTTCTTTTGGAGTCGATCTGAACCAGTTCTGTGCTGACACCCTCAGTCGCAGAGCAGACGTTTTTTTTTTTTTTTAATGTTGTTTGGGGTAGGGAGGCAGGAGGAGAGATGGGAAATTGTGACTAAGAGATCAGGTCAAGATATGGGTTCAACATCAGTCCAAACGTGGACTCTCCAGCGGTTTACAAGGACAGCTTTGGATGAGACCAATGAAACGATTGGTTGGTTTGAGAAAGGCGGGGCTTAGAAGGTGATTGCAGAACGTTTGTCAAGGTTATCCACTATCAGAGGAGGTGTGTGGTGCCGTGGAGGGGGAGCGCCGCCTACGTGTGGTGGAAGTCCAAGATCGTTCGGAGCGTTCCGAGCGCTCTGAGGCTAGTGAGGCGGGCCGGAATCGGTGAACAAAGCCATCCAGGAAGTCCTGCTGCTGCTGGGTTATGGCTTGGGAGATGAGGCAAGGCAGCGCCTGCAGGCTGCCCGTCACCGAGTCCAGTTTGTCCTCCAATGTGCCGATGCGCTTGTCCAGCTCTTCACTTCGCTCCTGCAGTTCTGACACCAGGTCATACATCACATTCTGGGTCTAATGAAGGACAGAAAGCAAATGTGTTTATGGAGGTGCAAGAACAGGAGGACAAAAAGGGAGAGAGGATAACCACTCAAAATCTGTTTTATTATGCATCAATATTTATTCATGAGGATAGAAGCTGCACACTGAATTCAAGCAACATTATAGGATTTTTATGCTAAAAACACAGCATGTACTGTATGCATGTTTTTAAAAAGCAAGCAGACCTTCTACAAAGATGTTTGTCTGCCATCGATGGTTTAACATCTGGTTTTCTTATGATGTTTGAGGTATGATGTCACAAAAACTCATAAAAAGCAGCAGTTAGTTGCACTGATGATATGATGGTGTTCGCTCTTTGGTATCTTTTATATACCTAAACCTTTTCATGATGTTTGAGCACTGATGGAACAGAGGCTGCAGCCTTATCTTTCATAATTCAATTCAAATTCAAATTCAAGTCAAAAATTTTTATTAGTCCCCAAGGGGCAATTGAAAGCACATAAAGCAGGATTGGTGTAATTGTGCAAACGTACAAAAATGAAGTATTGCCCTTTAGAAGGGGCAACGCTTCACCATGTTCATTTGGATGTCATGTTCCCATCATGCTGCGCCTGACAAAGTCATTCGTTGAGGGAAAAACCCTGAATGTACCATTTCCAAGTGATGACAAAGGCCACTTGTCGGTTGGTGGTGACCACTTTGAGAAGACATACAGTATAAACAAGCATCACCAAGGAATACAATAGTTCATTATATACAGAATGACCAGAGAAGAAAGTTTATATCTGATTTATTCAACCTGAAGACAAGAAAAGAATGACAGGAAGCAGAGTTAAGAGGAGCCACAGTTTCAGCTAATCAGCATTGATTTTATCTTCCATCTGTTTAACAAGTAGCTGCAACAATCCATTTACATCCAGAGCAGGTTGTTAATGCTTTATGTATATCTCTGACACCGCTGATGTTAGTGTAATATCTGCATGTGATTTTTCTATTCAGATTATGACATTTTGGAGAGAACATTCTATGTACGACATTGTATTTTTACGTAATTCCTTTCTCCTGCATGAGCCGAGTGTTTTCTGTGGGATTGAAACATGACACAGAGGACCTGAACTATTGTCGGCTTCACATAGATGCATCTGGACATTGAGAACCTTTTACAAAACACACCGGTGTGTAAATGTCATCCACATCAAATGAGGTGGAGGCCATGTGTCTGCCTTTGAACCCTCGTCTGCTAGGCTTTGTCGGTCTATATAGCTTGACAGACATGACTGAGGCATGACAGCACTCACAATCACACAGGCAAACAGTGTGACTGTGGGCTCTTACAGTAGCATGCAGATTTTATTTCATTTTAATTGTCTGACGGATAAGTAGACAAAGGGACACAGAAGTCTTCATAGATTGCTTTCTGTTGGTGTCGTGTGATTTTAAACCATGTCTATGAGATGGTCTATCTACATATAATATTAATGTTAAGCAATTTCCACCTCGGGGATTATTAAAGAATTCTGAATCTGATTCTGATTAAACAACATGCACCATTTGATCTCAAAGGATAACAGTAAAGTCAATTAGCCACAAAAAAAAGAAGTTGAAATATGACAATAATATGCTTCAGGCTGGGGGAATGGAACATATTACATCCACTTTAAGGTTACATCACATTGGACACTTACCTTTGCCAAGTCCACCAATGTGTTGGCCTGATCATTGAGTTTCCTCTGCTCCATCTTCACACTGCGCAGTCTGATGGAGGCACAGGGAGGAAGAAGAGGAGAGAAGGAGGTGGACGAAGGAGAAAGGGGATAAAGCAAAGAGTAGTGGAAGGAGAAAGGGAATAAAGTGGAGTAGAGCAGTTTGCAGGAGTGGAGCACAGAGAGACAGGTTGGGTTTAGGAAGGAGGAACAACACAATTTTAACAGGCGTGTTCTCTCACTGATGATACTGAAAACAGAGAACAACCTGCACGCACTGTCAATATAAATGGCTAAATTATTTGTGTGTGTCTGTGTGTGTGTGCGTGCGTGCACACACACACAGACACACACACGCATATATGCGTATGTGTACACATATATACAGTATATATATATATATATATGTGTACACATATATATGTATATATTTATACATATATACATATATAATCATATATACAGCATACAGTAGTATACATATACATACACACATTTGTATATATATGTGTATATAGACACATGTATGTATATATACATACTGTATATATGTGTATATATCTACTCACACATACACACTCACACGCACGCACGCACGCACGCACGCACACACACACACACACACACACACACACACACACACACACACACACACACACACAAGCATTCCTGGTCTGAAACAATGCAGTAAAAACTCAAACATGCAAAATTGTGGAAGCATACTACGACTCAATTGGAAAAACAAAAAAGTGTTTTTATGACATTGAAATGGGTTTGTCTCTACACAAAACAGTGTTTTACATAAGACCTTTTAACTTTAAATAAGAAATGCTAAATATTTTCAATATTGAGAGATCAACTTGAAGTTACTAATATTTTTTTTTTGCGTAAGAGGGAGAAAAATCTGACAACAACCCCCAAAGCATATTATTGTAATATTATTATTATTGTTATTATTATTATTATTATAAAAATATGTGTTTTTTTTAAACAGCAAGAACGCAATATGCTTCCATATAAGAAACCCCCAAAAAATCAGTTTCAAATCAAACCAGTGCAGTTTATTTACATCCAAAATGGAAAACATTACAAAAAGATGACATGCCCTTTGTCAGTGCTACACACAGCTCAGTAGGACTTCATATATACACACTGGTCATTCAGTAAGCGTGCAGTGACTGAGTGAATTTGTGCACAATGAAATGTGAGAGCTGGGTTGTGTGTGCGCACACGGGTTGATGACTGTCTGTGCATGTGTGGATGCCACAGATAAAAGATGAAGCGTGCCAGAAATAAAACTGTCTAATGACACTCCTGAACATTCGGCAACATGGACGCTTCAAATAACTTGCAATGATGCATCATACTTGTTTTGTGATGCCTTCAAAGTTGTGTCTCTTTATCACTAATCAAATACATTATGGCACTGTAAGAAATGCTAATGCTGATGTGAATAATGTGTCATTGTTAGCGGGAGGCATCACACGGGCATCATCTGGATGTGTGAGGAAAAGAATTTTCCTGTTCTGCAAATTATGAGACAGGATGACATTCAAGGGCATTTATTCATGTGCAAATCAGTATATCAGAGCGGAGTGAGGCTGCTCGGTTACGACTCTATCTCTGTGCGTCTCTTTTGTCATCCTGTATGGCTGTCGAAGAATAGGGCTAAAAGCTAAAGGCGCTGCTTATTAGTGTAATGCATTACAAACACAGATTTATTCTCCAACCTACATGTATCATGTCTTTTTGTGCTAAGTTGTCAGTGTCATTGGCAAGCATTGGTATTTGATCATATATAGGACAAGAAAAAAACAAAAACAGAAGTCAAGATTAAACCAACAGCAAAATTTAAAATCTCATTCGAGCGACTTGACATCACTACGTAATGTGCGTTCATGTCATCACAAAACCATCAGGAGTGTAGGATGAGTTCTATTGATGCAGGTTAATATAGCCTCCAGAGCAGCTATATTAATGATGGGCAACATTTTACAGCACATAATCTTGGATGATTATGAACCGCTGGTCAAGCCAAGAAAGCTCCAAGCTCATTCTATGCAAGATGCTTTTTTTTTTTTTTCCACATGATCTCGCAACACAACCTCCACTATTAACACCAGTGGTAAAATGTTGATGCTTGGTTTCTCTTTTTTTTTCTTTTGTTTCTCTCCATTCAAGGGGGGATGGGAGGGAGAGGGAAGATAATGGAACACTGAAGTAAACCAAAACAAAAAAAACAAAAAAGGATCAGCATCCAGTAAATTTATTGGATTGTTTTTCTGTAACAAATGTTTTTTTGTTTTTTTTTCATGCATGTCAAACGCAGACATGGAGATAGAGGAGGAGGAGGAGGAAGAGGAGGATGTCGAGGAAACAGTAGGAGGAGGATACATAGAAGACTCAACTTACTTCTGAGCTCTGCAGTGATAGAGCAAAACAAAGACAGAACACAGTACAGAGTTTTAACCCCACAACATTCACAAAACGAGTGAAACCATTACACTTCTCACTGTAAGCACAGGGTAAAAGGGGGGTTGGGGGGAGAAGGGGAGGGGGAGGGGAATAGGAAGGACAATTACACTAGATTGCAGTTTGTCTTCTTTTGTGTGTGCATTTGTGTTTGTGTGTGTATGGGTGTGGGTGTGTGTACATGCGTGTATGAAAATTTGTAGAACAAATCACGCAAGAGGTGACCAGATATCCTCAACTACATCTCCATTTCATCAATAATTAATAATAGAGCTTAAATATTTTGTATGAAAAACAGCAATCAAGGAAATTACATCAAACATCTTAGGACTGATTTTTTGATAACATACTGTGGGGATTTTTTTTTGGGCGGGGGGGGGGGGGGGGGGGGCACATGCTGATTTATTCTCCTTGGTGGTTGGTGGTGAGCATCTCTGTCATATTTCTGTCAAACATCTCATTACACAGTTCATTAGATGACACATGTAGCGTGTGACTTACTGGTGAATGGCTTGGAGAAACTTGCGCTGGTGTTTCCGCACCTTGGCATGATCTATTTTCTTGACCAGCTTAGTGTGTTTGTAGATGAGCCATGTTTCCCTGAGTACATTGGCAGCTGTGTTCTTTACCTGTGAAGGAAAATCAAGGCAAGTATGTGAGAGGAACAGCAACTTCTCATGTCTTTTGTCAGAAATTCATGATTAACATTGATTTCAATGAGAATTTCCTGGTCAAAATAAAATACTACTGTCGGCAAAACATTAGCAATGGAGAAATGCTTGTATACAGATGTTTACCGTCCATTTGTGTTTCGTCTTATACTTCGTGCTGTACTGTCTGTTGTACTGCCTGTTGTACTGCCTATGTTGTGCTGCCTGTGTTGTACTGCTTGTTATACTGCCTGTTGTACTGCCAATGTTGTGCTGCCTGTTGTACTGCCTATGTTGTTCTGCCTGTTGTACTGCCTATGTTTTACTACCTGTGTTCTACTGCCTATTGTACTGCCTGTGTTATGCTGCTTGTTGTACTGCCTATGTTATACTGCCTGTTGTACTGCCTATGTTGTGCTGCCTGTTGTACTGCCTATGTTTTACTACCTGTGTTATACTGCCTATTGTACTGCCTGTGTTATGCTGCTTGTTGTACTGCCTATGTTATACTGCCTGTTGTACTGCCTGTGTTGTACTGCCTGTGTTATACTGCCTGTTGTACTGCCTGTGTTGTACTGCCTGTGTTATACTGCCTGTTGTACTGCCTGTTGTACTGATTATATTTTACTGCCTGTGTTGTACTGCCTGTTGACCTTTGGTCTGAGAGGACTGCAATTTCATCTGTGCTGTATGTCGTGCATATATGGTACATTTGACAATAAAGCTGACTTTGACTTTAACTTTGAGAAAGCAAATGAGGAAGTGACTATTCTGTGTCATTTTTGAAATTAGATTTAATATCTTTGTTACAAGAATACCAGAGTAACTACGTGTAACATACGTGAAATCTGCCAAGTGGAAGAATATTAAGAAAGGGTCAAAGAGAAAACCAAAACAGAAAGTTGAACTACGCATATTACGCATATTATGAGAACCCACGTAGACATGGGGAGAACATGCAAACAACATAGAACAGACTCAAACCTGGAACCTCTTTGCTACCCAGTGAGCAGCCCTCACTAGTGATAATACTGTTAAAAACACACACTATTTGTCCCAGATTGCATTGCAGTTTGCAGCACAATAGTTTTCTCGTGTCACATGAATTTACATAGCTCTTCACAGTGTAAATGCAGCAGTATACTGTGACCTACTCGTTTGCAGAGTTGTGTGTCCATCATGAAGTTGTGGACGTGTTTCTCTGCCTTGGTCAGCTCCAGCTTTCTGGCTACCACTGCAACCACCAGCGCAGTGCAACCAGCTCCCTGTGACACAAAGACGTGGTCAACCAAACACAGCAACAGTTGGTTTAAGCAGGTTCATTCAAGTATTTCAATGATACAAGCAAGCAAACAAATAAACAAACAAACAAACAGAAAATACAATAAAACGGTTAAGTTGCAGTTGGAATTATTCCAATACTCAGTAACATGTAGGGGGATACTTTAGCGGACTCAATGTTCAAGTATCACACGTTGCTTTTTGCATGATATTTCCTTTTTACAACACAAATACCTTCACTAACTTTTTATGATGACATAAAACAAAACAAAATGAAGGCATAAAGTTTGATTTTGTCATCAATTTGTATTGGTCATCATACACAAAACCTTCAAAATCTTTATATACACACACACACACATACGTATTTGTTAACTATAGAAAAGATACATAAATATTATGTGTATATACAGCGCCTTGTGAAAGTGTTGGTAGTATTTCAAGAAGCAACAACATGTGAGACACAATCGTGAAGAGGAACCAAATTTATTCAACATTTTATATTTTGTTTACAAATAAAAAACTGAAAAGTAGGATGTGCAAAAATATTGGCCTCCTGTTCTCTCAGCTCAACTAAACGACTCCAGAAGTTCACTGATGACTTCTGAATGATCCAGTGTTGACCTAAATGACTAACAATGACAAACAGAGTGCATCTGTGTCATTTGGTCTCATATTTGCAGTTCCTGCTTACAAGTTTTTAGGGGGCCAATACTTTCGCAAGGCACTGTATATATGTATGTATATACACACACACACACACACACACACACACACACACACATATATATATATATATAGTGCATATATATATGCATGTATATATATATATATATATAATTCTACTCATTGTATTTGTGTTATAGCTTTTTGGCTACTAATGTTAATAACTGCAGTGAGAGCTGACGTTTAGTTTTATAACTGTTCAAGCCTTTGAGAGCGTTATGTATTTTTAAGAGCAAGGAAGAACGGAACAAACCATAATCCCTGTAAGTAGACACACGCCTTTTCCACAGTATGTGTGTGGTACCATGTCCCCGTAGCCAATCGAAAGGAAGGTAATCGAGATGAGCCACATGGCTCCCAGGAAGTTACTGGTCACTTCCTGTTTGTCATGATACCTGAAGTGATGAAGATAAGGAGAGGTAGCAGATACACAGTCAGTCAAACAGCACAAAGTGTACATGTAGGTGAGCATACTGTAAAATGACGTGGTGTTGTGTGAACCAAACAACTGTGGGTGGGTGGAGGACGTGGAGGTGGTGAAGAGTGAGGAGGATAGAATCGTGATGCAAGGTGTTTACACTGTTTTCTTTTTTCAATTTGGCAAAGGGCAAAAGAAAAATACAAAAAGCTGTGTTCTAATTTTTTTTTTAAATTGAAGGTTTGTGTTTTGTAGAGGTACCATAAGTTATTACTATTCTTTCAGTAATCTATATCTAAGAAACTAAACACACAAGTTATAACAGGAAACTCAAAAAGACAAAAAAGCAAAAATTGTCAGTGTTTTTAAAAACTGATTTTGTCTATCGGCATAATAATTAACTTGTTAGTGAGAGGAATGTTATGAAGTAACATTCACAGAACGGGGTCTGAAATTGAATCACTTCCTCGTGTTGAATATTAGTATGTTAATGAATTTTAGATGACAGTTTCCAAAAGGCAAATACAGAGGCCGTGTTATGATAAGTGAACGGATAAAGCACACCGCAGAGCAAACATGGTTTGGATTTATGACAACTCAACCAACGTAATGTCATCCAAAGAGACACACACAGCTACATTGAGTCAAGTGAACAATCGGTTGATTGATCAGAGATTGCTGCAAATATTCCTCCACAGAGTTTCCACTGTTAACCAAAAAAAGGTTTGGCAATGCAAATCATCACTTCAACAAACTTGTTTGCTGAAAAGAGCTGATAGCAAATCTTTAAGTTGTCAATCCGAAGGCTTACAGTTCGTATGCAGGGACACCTCTAAAGAAAACACAAATCTGAATTGATGATGACATTCCCATACCTTTCACAGCAAGATAAAAGTCCATCACAGAGGCAGACCTGCCTTACCCACCCACCCCGACTCGCCCCACCTCATTATTCTCAATGGGCTGTCTAGGAGGAGATCAGATCATCTAATTTTGTTTCAAATAAAATATCCATTAAACTCTTTGAGACAGCATCTCGCTCACATTCTTCTGACAAGACAAAGAACAGGGATTCTCATCTCTTAGGCTTTTTTTTTTTAAAGACAGCTCTGAGGGGTATTCTGATCAATCATGAATTGCTAATGACTTTGAATCATCCCGAGGTGACCCAGTGAGGATTCTTAAAATGTCTGGAACGATCACTTCTAATTAGTGCAGCAGCACAAACACTAACACTTTGACTTTGATAATTCCTTAACCCATTCTTTCCAAATAAAGGGGGGAAAAAAAACCCAAAAACCAACTACAAAAAAAATAAAAAACAGATAGTTTTACATATATACCTTTTGTTTCCTCTCCTCCAAGACAGTTCATTGTCATCAAATAGAAAAAAACATCAACTGATCATGCCTCCTGCAGTTCTTGAAAAACTCCCACTCTCTGTCTATTCATGCTCCAAGTCAGGTGGAGAGAGCAACCCTGAGCACTTTCTCCCTCATTTGTGAAAAACAAGGGTGTAGTCTGTAGGACTCAAGCTTCTGAAATGACATGCAGAGAAGCAGTCTCTAAAAGACCATGCAGGAATAAAGAAAGATGTCTGCATCCTGCATGCTTCAAAGCCAGTATATTGAGAGCAGGGGAGCGATGGGATAACCTGGAGTCCGTTTGGAGATGGAAACCACCTCTGACAAAGACTGCAGTATTATCAGATGGGGGGGATTGTTCATTTGTAAACACTGGGGGGGGGGTGATTTGATGAGTAACAGAGGGAGAAGCTCATTGAATTTGACACCCCTGTCTCTCTTACCTGCATCCCAACACTTTAGAAGCTGCCCTTTGATTGATGCCAGAGGGGATAAACTTGATTCGCTGGCTAAACATTTTAATTAGAAATGACTACTTTGTTAATTTCATTCATCTCGTCATCGAGGCCAGCAGACAGTGAGTCGTGTCTTTAATGCAGGTAGAAAAGTGTTGCACCTCTGGTACAGTGAGCGATGTATTATAGTTTATTCTGTTGCAATACACTCCACAGAGATGTTTTAGTGTTTCTTAGCAGTAAAACATTTTGGGGAATGCTGTCTACTTAATTATTTTATTTTGTAAAGGTGGATGTGGCGATAAATATTTTCATGGTGCATATTTCAATCAGAGCAGAAGACAGCAATATGGGAACAGAGACAGAGGCTGAATGAGGAGCTAATGAATAGCATTTTAAGGCTCTCAATATACTGTGTGACGTTTTCAAATAGCATGGAGAAGAGCTGGCACCACTTTCCAGTATAAGAGGTATATAGTGTCTGAGTACAGTTTTATCCCCCGCTGTTAAATCCTCTCTAACAGAAAGTCTGCAGCAAAAGCAGTATCCAGGAATCACGTAATATATTAACGTTATTCATCCAATACTGTAGGTAAAACAATATTATAATGCATATCAAAAGTATCTCTGTAACTTTGCTTCTGTGGTGGGTTAGAAGAGGAAGTATAGCATGATTCACAAATGTGAGACGAACTCCAGTGGCACTCAACAGAGTTCAAACCTCAGCCAACAACAGCCCCCCTTTAATTCAGTTCAAAACTTAATTCAAAATCAGTTTCATAGCTGTGTAACAATGTTTATTACCACAAAGGATGTTTTCATTTCTGTCTATTTCTTGGTTAGCTGTCTAGGTGTACGTCCAAAATGTAAAATTAATTCAATCGTGTTTTATGGTGTGCATGGAGGAGTGGATTTTTTGGGTTTTGTTAAAAGTATTTTCTCCACCAAGAGCTCTCTAATACAAACTCACTGGATTAGTAACTGTCAAACCTCTAAATCTGGTATATCTGTATTTTTATTTGATTTGAACCAAGCTGAACATGTTCGATACCAACCCTCTAAATTTGCCAGATTGATGCGTAATTCTCTGAGAAATGGAAGAAAATATAAAAAGTGTTTCATGAAAATCTATTTGGTATTTTGTAATCCTGCTAATAATCCAAACGGCAGGGGTGGAGACATAACCTCTTTGATGGAGGTGAGGTAATATCCGTGGTCCAATCTGCAACTAAATAGCTCAACAATAATATATAATCCTTGTCACCAATGCATGAGCTCATCTTCTCATTCCTACCTTTATTAAGGTATAGCAGCAACATGAGGCTGTTTTCTTTTTATGTGTGCTAATGAATGATTCCCAGTCATTTTTACTGCTTTTGTGCACAAATGAATAAAGACAAATGCGTCAGTCCACCCTCTGTGTTGCAGTCTTTCTCTATTTCTCTCTCTAGCTCTCTCTTTTTCTCAACACACACACACACACGCGCGCACGCACGCGCGCACGCACGCACACACACACACACACACACACACACACACACACACACTTAAATACTTAAAACACTGAAGATTATATTTGAAGTGACATTATCTTGATTTTGGATAGAATCACATCTCATTCATGAAATATCAGGACAGCACACTGCTGCAGTATAAGAATAATAATGCATAATATGCTTCCAGAGAGAGATGTTTCAGGTAAATACACATAAATGTTACATCTGTGTTCCGAAAACATTCACCTTTTGAACTTGTTAAAGATGGACTAATACATACAGGACCTTACTTGATGTGTGATATCAGACTTCCTCTGGGAGGAGCATCATCTTGTGTCTGTTGTGCTCCTCTAGTCCTGCGGTCACACTCAAAACTACTGTTTAAAATTCCGTAGCTATCGCCCTCACACAACAGCAGTACTTCCCCTTTAGCTCCTGCATGTTGGCCTCACATCAACAGAAACAAATTAAAACATCTTTTCAACAAGTGCAGGTCTTGTTGATATAAATGAACTTCAGCGCTGGCTGCGATTACCTGGGGACAAATATGTTGGGATGCTCCTCGGGGACTGTGTTAGTTGCAGAAAACATGAGCAGATTAAATTCGAAGCAATGATGACCTAATTAAAAATCTGCAAACCTAACAATGTTCTTACAGCGCGGAAAACATGCAAACCAAGCAAGCAGCAGCAGCATGTGTAAAGGATTTGTCATGATACGTGTATTATACAGTGTATGGTTCAAAGCTTTACTGAAATTGTAAATAAATGAAAAATTAACCAGTCCAAACTTACTTCAATTTAGTTTAATTAATAGAAAATAGTTTGAAATTTCAACTCAATAATAATTTAGAAAAAATAAGTATTAATATGATTGATCAAAATAAAATTTTAATCCATGCTGGTAGACTTAAGAATGGAATAATTTGCCTATAAGTCCATCTACCACTCGGTCCAGATTGATGATGCTTTACGTAAGTGGATTTGCTCCCGTGGAACATGTACTGTATGTCTACACTAAACAAAAAAACCTTCCTTGTAAGAAAGGGTTAAAGCGTCAGGTTTCATTGTGTTTTTGTGGTTCATTCACTTTGATCCTAATGTGTGTGAGGAGAACAGAAAGTTGCTTCTGTACCAAAATGATCTCTTGGCTTCATGCCTGGGTGATTAATTCTTAAACATACCTGACCAGTTGAGGGACTCAATGTCACAATGACCCCTCATCTGATGATCAAACACAGAGCAGCAAGAGTCTAACAAGATATATTGTAATTGTACCTTTGCCAATTAATATAAAACACAGTTTAAGCTTTTGATTAAATGTGACTTGATGTGCCTTCATAACACTACCTGTACAGATCCCGCAGGGAATGAGATGATGTTATTGCACCAGTGGCACAGTGATTGTGACTACTGTATATCCCATATAATGTATTGCTGACAACCAACCAAGATTTAGATCCAAAAGTAAAGAGCTGCTTGGATGTGCTGACTTGCAGATTTTGCAGCGAGGAAAGGCTTCGGGCCTCCACTGCCAGTAATGATCAAATGTGTGTTTTTGGGAATTTCAACCACTGCTGCATGAAAACATCCCAAGAATTATCCAAATCTGATTTAAGTCAACCTCTTGCAAACACAGAAGTAGAAGATATCAGTGTAAACCCTTGACACAATGTCACGGCACTACTCCTGCAAACTTTCATATTTAAGAGGAGAAAAGTCAAGTCTCTTCTGTCCTTCTTAATCTCCAAGGGAAACAGACAGGAAGCTCTGTTCACGGAGCCCTTAATCTTAATGTTTCAGTGCTGGAGTGTGATTATGTCTCTGGGGTTATCAGATAGAGAATATGTTATTACAGATGTTTCATTGAATTAGGCTGAGGGCACCGCCACAAAACTCAGCAGTGCAGTGTGTGCCAGTATCTTAGTCCCTGTAAATCCTGTTACCAAAGATCACAACAATCCATGTGTATTCCAAAAACGAGCTTCGCTCCAAGAAATAATTAGGAAAAAGGAATTCGTAATAAACCCATTAGTGTTCGACATTAGTTTGCTGCTAATTCCGGATATCCAAACTTCAGGGGATATGATGAGCTTTGAAGCAGCACCAGCCCACCTCCACTGTAAACGTAGACAGTCAGCATTTTCTCACACGTGCATTGAGGCCTAACTGCCCACAACATCAAGGTAGTCCTCAGTGGTAACACTAGCTCACAAGAACTGTGTTATTGCCAATTGCTTTACTAATCTAAGCCCACAAGTGCAACATAAAATAATGATCCAAAGTTTCAATGCTCTGAGCAACTTCGCCTTAGTTGGTTGCTGTGAGATGAACAGACATAGAAATAAACTCAATTTTAACTGATAAAATACAACCAAGGTTAGTGATGAGCTGTGGGCTGGTACATATTTGCACAGCAAAGTAGTTTGTAAATCAAGCCATGTCTCTGAAATGCTTGTCTTGACATTCAAATTAGCACAAAGACAACATTTTACTTTTTTCTTTTTAAATAATACGCCAAATTTTTTTTAGGATCATAGGACGTGGTAACAAAACAAAACACCGGGTGGTATGTTATAAAATTAATAAGGTTAACAGGTTGGTAACAGGCATAAAAATATCATCTAGAGAGACCTTCTTTACTTCATTCTGAAGTACATACTGTAAGTCTTAAGAAGGGTTCACCACTCTGTGATAGACTGTGCTGGAAAATAGTGCAACAATTTAAGAATTAGGTTTCTCAATGTAAAACTACAAACAATTTGTGGATGTTAGTCACATAATTAAAAGATTCACAGACACTGAAAAAATCTGTACACAGGAGACAAGACTGGAAACCAACATTGGATGGTCATAACATATAGGTCCTCAGAAGACTCTACTTTCAAAACAGACAGGATTCTGTAGTGACACTACTGCAAAATACAGTCAGATTTGCTGATTTCAGCAGATGATTTCAACCCACAATCTGCACATTTTAAAATTGTGGCTTTTTGCATAAGAAGCCGGGGGCTAAAATGTATTGGCTGCATCTCGTCACTAATTAAAAATGTTTGGTACATTATAAACTGTAAAATACAGTCTAAAATGTTGTCTCTGTGCTATTTTTGATTACACATGGGTTTTTGATGATTTACAAATCCTTTCGCTGTTTTTATTGACATTTTACACAGCCAAATTATTGGAGACTTTTTAGGTTAATATATCGACTCAAATATCACTCGAACACAAACACAGAAAATATAACAAAACCAACCAGATCTTAGCATTAATTCAGGATCTGTAACATCTGAATGAGCTAAAAAAAAAAAAATCGGACTATTTTGCAGGAAACTGATCTATATCTTCAAGCCACCAAGTGACAACAAGCACTTCATACAGTAAAGATTGCAACTACTTGAGTTTTGATAATCTCAAACTGAGAGGGAATAGGTTCTGTTGTTCTGTTGGCTTTCACACCACAAATATCTCTATGCAGGATATAAAAACAACCCAACACATCCTGAAGGAACTACTTTAAACTACTATGTCTCATGATGATGAATCTCAGGTAATTCCAGTCTCTGTTATGTAAACATGTAGTGCAGACTTTGAATTTAACATTGCTATAGGCTATCATGAAAGAAAGAAAGAAAGAAAGAAAGAAAGAAAGAAAGAAAGAAAGAAAGAAAGAAAGAAGGAAAGAAGGAAAGAAAGAAAGAAAGAAAGAAAGAAAGAAAGAAAGAAAGAAAGAAAGAAAGAAAGAAAGAAAGAAAATGGAAGAAATAAATTCGGCGGTTATATTTATCCAGTGATGTGTTTAACGTCACCAGTTTTAGATAATTTTTACTCAAAATCGTGGAATTTTCACATTTATGAAAAATACTGAAATACTGAGAAAAGACTTGTGGTGAGGCACCAGCCAGCCGTGCCTCACCAGGGATTGTGCAATGACTTGGCTAGCTGTGCTGGTAGGTAAACAGTGAGACCGTAATGCTATCTCTCTATATGTCGCTATTAAAATATTCAAACACATTTGCTATATGAATTAAATTTCCATAATTTAGCTAAGGTATATAATGTACAGTGTCTTTTTTTGTTAACAAAAGTATGTGTATTTCGTCTTTCTTGAGCCTCACGAAGTGAGGCGCGCAGTTCTCGTGCCTCATGGTAGATGGCGCTGGTGATCCCAGGAATTCGGCCGAGGATTCTTCTTCCTCGGCCGTAGAAGAAGTGACAGCAAATTGCAATCTATAGTCAGCGAGTCAAGTACAGCCGTTCATTCGTTTTTTCTGCTCGCCTTGCCTTACTATAAAAATGGAGGATCATATAACTCAACTCAAAATTTTTTAGATGCTTTTGTTCAGAAGGAGCTGCGCATGGACTTCATTTTTAAGTAAACATAACATATGAACAAACATGTACAGTAGGTAACAACATAACTTTTTTTAATCAAATGTGCTTGTTTGTGTGTTACAGTTTGTATGTGTAAATAATTCTGCTATGAGACTTTAAAAATAACCCACTCATTGTTGCTAATTAAATGGTGAATAAGCTACACTGTAGTTTCATGTGTTTGTGAATCTGATTATGATGAAGTCCGTGTCTCACCAGCCATGAACTTCACTGCCCGTCACTGTAGGCTATAATAAATACTACACTGCAATATGGGTATATAGTGACCTGATACTACAATCATATGATCGCTGTAAGAGACTTCAAGTTTCACTGGTGTGTATCTCTGGTCAGATGTTCAAACAGTCTGTGCTCGGCTGGCGCTGTCTGCATGTTGCGGCTAACCGACGAAACAATCTAGGCTCTGACTCTGGGTCTAACTCAAGCCTGACATTTCAGTGCTGATCTGAGATCAGCTAAACTACCTGCAAGCTTGTCTTTTACGCAGCCTGTGGGTCTCGACTGGAGAAAGAGAGGTGAGAAACAGCACTCTCACATTGCCTTGAAATAGAGCATTTTGTTTCAGATAACAGAGTTAGAGCAGGAGAGGGAGAGAATTAGATAACAGTTAAAGGGAAAAAGAAGCGAGGAACTAGGAAGGCAGGCAAGGCATGCATGCAAGTGTGTAACTGAGAGATTAGAGCTGCTTGTTATGGATAAGGGAAGACATCGGGACACTGAATCAGTAGTGAGGAGAGATGAGGAAGAACTGCAAAGCATGCCACTGTAGATGGGTGCGGTTGGAGATCTGCAAAGGATCAGTCAGGAGTAAGAGAGATGGAGGGAGCCTTGAAGGAGCTTAGTTGAGCTAGGTTAATTCTAAAGATGAACTGTATCAAGGAAAACAGGAAAGGAGCATTAATCCCCCACCCCCAGCTCACTCCACCCCTCCATCCCTCTCTGTCCCCATGCTTGTATTTCTTTCATTCCCCCCATCTATACATTTCCCAGACAGACTCCGTGCTCGTCCAATCTCAAACCGTCCTGACCTTTGGTAGGCTGAGGGGCGTGGTCACAGCACTTTGGGAAACAAGCGCCTCTTTATTTTCAACTTTTCAAAATTGACTTCAAATGAATGGAAGGATAAGTAAACATGAAAACCGGCATGCTGTTTCAGTGTTTACCAGAGAACGGGGCGGGGGGGGGGGATGAAGACATTCAGAGCAACCAAAAACCGGACAACCTGCAGTCAGCACAGACGCCTACTTCCAGACAGTCTCACATTAAGAACAATGTGCTGGGCAACAATGAAAAGCAATGCACTCTTTAACCTGCCAGCCTATGTAATTCTGTTCATATGTAGATGGAAATCCAATCTTGCAGCGCTAGACAATAAGACACAACACAGAACAAAAGGACAATACCTAGTACCAAAACTGATTGGACAATTCCACTTTAATTGCGTAATGTGACTGTCTTTTGGTTACACCTCTGAAGCATAATCTTTAGAGCAGAAGTAAAAAAAAGTCTGCGGAAAACTATTACAACACTGTTCTATTAATTTTGTGAAGGGAGACACATAATGGGATGGTAATGTGTGAACACAACGGATAGAGAGGCTTTTGCTCCTCGACAAATCTTTGGAGTTGCTGCTAAATAGACTTTTTGCGTAATACGGATCTATAACAATTGCATAAGGAGGGGCATAGCAAAAAAGGAGAAAGGACTAATTGCCCTCTGGCATATTCACAAAGTTGACAAGAAGGAGGCAAGGAGCTGCTCCATTTTAACACACACTTCCTCTTCCACCTTCTCCTCCAGCCCATTCCAACCCAACACATCCTTGTTACCAAAGAGACGCTTGCTTCAAAGTGCTGCTCATATTGTTGGTCCCTGCTGTGCTCCTGTAGCTGTTAAAAACCTGTTTTCTCAGCAGAACAATGGTTCATGCCAACTAGAGGGCCTCCCTTGCCAAATGGAGTTTAGAAAGGATCACTGTTCATTTGTAGTGCCCCTTCTCCCCGCTACTACCCCACCCTCGATCCCCATTCAGGGCAGCAGTGGCGCCAGCTCGGTGCAAAATGGCAAGTTGTTTTTTTTTTCCCACGGCTAGAGAACGAGGACTCACATGGTATCCCTACGGAGCAGCATAGTGGGGAAATAGAAAGTACAACAAAACATTATACAAACACGCGCACACACACACACACACACATGCATACACCCACATGTGCATGCTTGCACCCATCCATAGAAACACACACTTAGAGTGCATACGATCATCCACCCACCTGAACACGCATTAGTCTGAAGTGGGAACCAAACTATCAGCATGCATTGCTCCGTGTGTATGTGTGTGTGTGTGTGTGTTGTCCCATCATATTGTAGGATTCTGGACAAGAAGCACGTCCATTCTTGTAGTTTTCACAGCGTAGAGCAATTTATACGGGATTCCGATCGAAGATAATGACTTCCTAGATACACGATAATTATTGAAATCTACATTCATAAAAGTTTAAATGAACAATGCTTCACTTTGGGAAATCCACTTCATTGCTTTCTTACAGGAACTTGGATGATCATATCCATTCCACAGTTGTTTCTGCACCATAGCTAGCTCGAGACTAACTTAGCTCAGCGAAAAGAGTAAAAATAACGAGCCCAGCTCTTTCCAAATGTCATCCTTTAAAGATGACAAATGAACATGTTGTATGTTTTCTTCTTAATTTTGAAAAATTTCATTGATCTATATGCTGTTTTTATTTTATGTATCAAATGATCTCTGTATCTCAGATCATGAGATTCCATCCTCTGAAGATATGGTTGATGAAGACCTGGTCTCCTTAGACAACTGAGGTTGTCGAATCAGATGGTCTCTTCGACAGAGGATTTTTTAGGATTTTTGTGTCCACTGATAAGAAGTGATGCAGTCGTCGTAATAGCAGCTGTGCGGTAGTAATAGGACTAGCAGACGTGGTGGTGTAGTTGCAGTTCAAGTATGGTCAGAAATAATCAAAGTTGTAGTAGTAGTAGCAGTAATTATTATAATAGTAGTAAAATCTGTCATAAACAAAGCTACCGTTTAGCACTAGTATTAGCACTAGCATGAAGCAGAAATGAGGCTGAAACTGCGTTTATATACTCATGTATAGCCTTGTAGTACAAACACTACCCCCCCCCCCCGCCACTGGTATACAAAGAATCCAAAGAATCGTGGGATAAGGTGGGCCATGAATGATTCATGGCAGGATTTATGAAGTAAGTATTTGATGTTCAACACGATCTTGAAAGGATGCAGACCCTAAATTGAGACACAATTTATTTCTGCCCCACAGCAAGTTTGCTCCTGGGGGTCCACTGATTGTATAAATGCTGGTTTCCTTTTGTTTCCCGCTGAGCTAAGGTAGCAGGCTGATGGTTGCAGCTGCATATCAACTGTACAAATGTGAGAATGGTATTGATCCTCCTGTGTGAGAAAGCAAGTGAATATCTATGTTACTATATACAAGGCTGGCAATGAGGGAGCAGTTCGAAGCATTGCTAATAGTAGTCTAACTGGACAGTGTGTTGTTTTAATACTATGCCAACATAAGGGGTTAGTGACAGACAGGGAGGGGTTGTTAAAAGGAGGTAGAGAAAGGGAGGGGTGTTGCTTAGTAAAGCAGGCAAGGTGAGCTGCAGGAGGACATGGAGCATCAGTAATCAGGGCCTCCTTCTGAGCTGACTTTAGACCTTCAGTGGCATCATATTGGGTCTGACAAGAACTGCTGACGTGGAGCCTCCACTCTCCTACCCACCATACTCAGGCTCCCCTTCCGCTACAACTACGCAAAATTGACTTTGAAACATCAAAGCCGGCATTAGCGTCTAATTTCCCTATGCAAATGCGAAAGGGGAAAAAAAAAAAAAGGTTTTCATTCCTCCCTGCCTCTTTCATTTGCAGTGAGAATCGCTGCTGCCCCCTTGAGATGGAGCCCGATATGCAGTTTTGGGCAGAAAACGGGTTGGTGGTGGTGGTGGGGGGGTCCTTGGGGCTGCTCTGCATTACCAAAACAAACCATTCAGCAAACAAACAATTAGACAGTCATGAATTATGGACAAGCCATCTAAGACAGCGATGAAAACAAGGAGTGGGGAACTGGGAGTCGTGGAGTGATTGTCGAGCTAATGAAAGGTATATCAACTTGTTTATAACACAGTAGTATGTGGTGGGCGTGTCAATGTATGCCATCCACAATTCACAAGCTGGTGTTTACCTCTCACAGACACGCACAGTCCATGCAGCAATGATCCAGGAGGATATACTGAAAACCAGCAAAACAGTTCCCGGACAGATGGTCATGAGGGTCTTCATGACAAAGCGTGTGTTGAAGTTGATCTTGTTGAGCGCACCGATGCTGCGAGACGAAGCGTCGGTGAACAGCTTGCTGTGGAGTAACATGACCCTGCCTATCAGGTAGAGTCTCAGGAACATGGGGATGGAGAGGATGATGTCCACGTCAGCATCGGCCACCGACGGCGTGTAGGTGAAGGCCAGTCGCGCCGTCCAGGTGAAGACATACTGGCCTGGGATGGGATGAATGGCACACACCAGCAGCTCCAGCACGATGAAGAAGATGCGCTCATACGTCATGGCTATCCTCCAATCGTCTGCACCATTGTCAACCATGAACAGCTGAAGCAAAAAACACATACACCAAAGACTTGTGTCAGTGTTTTCAACCATCTTTCTGGTATTTTCTACTTTTTCTTCCATTTTTCATCCTCTTTATGTCCCCACAATTCTCAAGTGCGAGAACCACTCTAATCGAAGCAAACCTGCAATTTTTTTTTAATTGTAGTGATGAACTAAAATAAGACATGAAAACTGTGTGTATAGTAAATGAGAAGATAAAGAGATATAGATTTTATAGATTTAATTTGCCTATAATATTAAAGCCATAAACAAGTTGTATCTGGGACCTGTAGATGTATAATTTAATGTAAGCAAATAACTGTTGTGTTTTTAGACTGTATGCATTAAGGAGGACTTAATGAACTTACAATGATATACAGAATGTATGCTTGAAATAAAATCTTCTGTCATCACTTTTAATCAGATAAATATGTATACATACTGTACATACATAACTATGTGTACTCATACTTTCTAAAACAATGCATGTATATCATAAATGTACAGTATATACACTGGTCAATATTCATCGATTTTTCATACTCCATTTTTTCACATTTCTTGGCACAAATAAATTAATTTTCCAATTTCTTGTTCAGTTTTTGTAGATTTACCAAATAAGAAACTGTTATCATCATCATCATCATCAACATCATCATCATCATCATCATCATCATCATCATCATCATCATCAACATCATCATCATCATCATCATCATCATCATCATCATCATCATCATCATCATCATCATCATCATCAACTTCATAACACAGACACCAAACTGCTGGCATAATGAATGTAACGTTACATCTTCACTGCGGTAGACTTACCTGGATTTCCCGGGCATGGTACATTATTATAAGACCAAGCAATATAACAGTGGAAAGGCTGATAAGGCATTTCAGTGCAAATGAATATGAAGATTCCTATGGTGAGAGAAAAAGACAAGAGAGAGATATTACAATAACCATGGTAACACAATTATTTTTTTGTAATACGCAAAATATCCTTTCCAGAATAACAAAACAGGCTGACATGCATTTTACAATTTTCAGTGTTTATATTTAGACTCAGTACTGTAGATTTGTATAGTGATGTATTAATAGTGATATATCACGATACATATAACTATTTCTGAGTCGAGTGCTTCATGTTGTCAATTAAAATAGAATACAAGACAAAACTTTGCGCATTTTCTGTAATGTAAGTATTCAAATGCCTGTAAGTGTACCAATGTGACCACATCTATATGCACATGGACAAGCCCACCAGATGTATGTACAGCTGGAGGACACACACATGCACACACAGTTGTTATGAGCTTAGCATCCAGATAATGGGGTTTTACACAAAACCACTGCAGTCAGGATGCTGCTAAACAATGTAGCTGCAGGTGTAGGTGCAGCCTGATATTATATATGGATGCTGTTCCCAACATCTAAACTACCAATTAATCAAAGCCCAGTGCTAATGCAGGGACTTTCCATTTAATGGTGGGTGCAGAAAAGGCAAGGCTAGCATTAGCTGGGGGGCCACCAGAGTGAGCGTCACTTGTGATAAATAGGCCAGCTGGTTCCTCGGTGTGTGTGTGTGTGTGTGTGCGTGCGTGCGTGCGTGCGTGAGTGTGTGTGTGTGTGTGTGACAACACAGGGACCGGAGACCCAGGAAATATGAAATTGTACCACTCAAATCCCCCTCTTCCTGGGAAAAACACCATTGGATAAATCAATTTAAAAGCCATAGTGTAAAACCTAAGGGTGTTACTTTCATAATCATGACATCTATAACTAATCAAAAAAACAAAAAAGTTGAAATTGTGATGGTGAAGTTGCAATTGTGAGAACTCCATATTATTTTGTCCTTCAGTGATCCATATTAGAATGTATTTTTGGCCATCAACTAGATTGCTTTGCCCCTCAGGTCGGTAACATGTCCTCAAGACATTCTAATGTCTGAAATTGTTTTTGAGGAGTCTCTGGTGAAATAACATTGAATAAAACAATTAATCCACCTGCAAAGGGTTCAAGGATTTGTCAGTCCCAGTGCACACTGTCTCTTAACGTGTTTCCCTCCTTCAGGACCTAAAAACTTTGGTACTCCTGTGATGTGAGGCGTCAATCAGAGATGATGGGTGGTTTTCCATTTGGATCTCGTCCAAATTGTACATATATGTAGATAACATACGAAACGTCTAAATATACTGAACCTCATATTGTAATATAAAATTTTTTTTTCTTTTTTAAAGAAACTGTTGATCTCATTGATATGTAGCCACAACAAAATTCAATGGAGTCCATTGTGGCACAACAATAAACCTCTCAACAAGTTTAATGGAATTATTTGGTAATTTCCGTGTAATCCTGGTGACAAACCAATAAAAACAAAATGGAATTTTCTCCATGTCTTCCTTCGTACTGGATGCATGCCAGTGTTTTTTTTATGCTTTAGCTCAATGCAAACAAACATGCTTGACATTAAACCCGATCATTTTCAACATATGTGAGATTCACTGCAGTCAATGCTTAAAAAATGAATAAAAAGATTTTGAATCTTAAACTTCAGAAGCTGAAATATCCTTTAAAGCACCACCGTTTTGAAAATAGCTCCTTTTCACAGCTCCACCACAATAAAGTCACATGGTGTTGAGAGCTGTTATACAATCAAAAAAGGAAGTGCTGGAAGCCCCTTTTCCTGACAGCAGGAAGCTGTGACATGCGAATAGACAATGACACTCAACACCCAACTGTTTCTGTGAAAAGCATAGATAAATCCAGCGTCCACAAGCAATCCAGTGCCAAACAGTAATGAGGTTCACAGGTGCAGCAAAAGTTAGCAACTAGCAAGGAGAGAATGTACCACGTATAGAAAGAAAAAGAGACATTTATATTTCTAAATTCAAGTTGTTGAAGATCACACTGGGTTCAAACAAAACTGCTGCTGTTTGGGAATTTAAAACATTCGGAACGCCATTTCTATCTTTTATAAATATCTATTTCTCTGTATATCGCTTCATCCCATTTCATCCTCTGTTATGACTCTCTCCTGCTGTGAGGTCATAGATGCTGTCTTCAGAGACAATGGATCCAGAAGTCAGATCAGTCATTTGGCTTAACTCTAATTTTATGCCAATAATAAAACAGTTACTGTAACACATATTCGCAGATGATATTGAGATGTGCCATGAAAGTAGGTAGCAGGTGGAGAAACATTAAGAAAGGCGGTGGCATGTGTTGGAGAGGAGAGAAAAGAAGATTTGCCAACGTTAAGCAAAATGAGAGGAATGGAGAAGGAAGATTGAGTCTACAGGGAGAAGAGATAGTGAAGATGGAAGACTCAAAATACTTGTGGTCAACAGTCCACAGCAACGGTGAGAGTGGAAAGGAGATGAAGAAATAGATCCAAGAAGACTGGAACAGGTGAGAGTCTCAGGTGTCTTATGTGACACAATGAAGGGCAAAGTTTATAAGACAGTAGTGAGGCCAGCCGTGATGGATGGATTAGAGACAATGCCGCTGAAAAGACGACAGGAAGCTGAGCTAGAGGTGGTGGAACTTAAGATGTAGAGGTTTTCGTTAGGAGTGTCCAGATTTGACAGAATCAGAAATGAGTTAATCAGAGACAAAATTAGAGAGAGCAGACTTAGATGGTTTAGACAAATCTGGATCAGAGATCATGACCATATTGGTAAAAGGGTGTTGAGGATGGAGCTGCCAGGCAACAGTTCAAGAGGAAGACCAAAGAAAAGGTGGATGGATGTAGTGAAGAAGACATGAGGGCAGTTGGTGTTAGAGAGGAGGATGCAGAAGATAGGCTGACATGGAAAAGGATGACATGCTGTGGTGACCCCTAACGGGACAAAGCCGACAGGAGAAGAAAAAGGACCAACCAAGGCAGTGCTGACATGCCCCTGTGCTTATCAGCACTAACCAAGCAAGACTTTGGCCTTAAATTTAGATTTAACATGTAATAAAACTACAACTTTCACGTAAAATCCCTTCTTATCTTGTATTTGTACAATGTTCAGGACTCCCTTTTTGGATTACATGTCAGTGCTAATAACAACTTTTCATCAATGTGACAGCTGCCAAACACCATACAAATAAAAAAAAGCAACAATAAAATACAATAGAATGGCAACACACAAAGCTCCCACTCATACATCACACACAGACGCAGCCTACCTTGGTGTAAACCCCCCACGACAATTCTGTCTCCGTCACCATGACAACAATCCCAAACATCCCAAAGATGAGTGCGTAATCGCTGAGCCTCTTCCTCTTCTCAAACAGTGCCCTCCGGTGGCCTAACTTGTACCCAATGTCTCTGTTCTTCTTCTGTGGTGCCCTCCCTCCGCCACGCCCATTGCCCTCCCTGACTAAACTCTCATTGGATGCCTTGCTGGGGTCTTCACCACTGTTGCCTTTGGACACCACCACCTCCAGGCCAGAGCTGTGCAATGTCTGCAAGGGCTGCGTCTCCGAGTCGAGCTCTGCGAGGTTGCGGCGGGACGAGGATGCCAGGCTGCCCACTAGTGGTCTCACCACTCCGCCATTGTACTTGCAGGTGTTCATGGCTATCTGAGGGAGTCGGCCGCTGCTCTCGGAGAGGGAGCGCTTGGATCCAGCATGGCTCAGCTTCTTCTGCTCAGTAGTAGCCTGCAAACAGAAGGAAGACTGATAAATATAAGAGTTTTACGACAAAAAAGTGTCAAAAGTGACTGGTTGATGATTATATAGCACAGATGTAGGAGTTGCTACTGTCTGCTTTAAACAGCATGGTGAGCAAAGAGAGGGAAAACCTAGAAAAACGTAAAGCAAGAACCAAAATGTGACAAAAGCATGACGACAACAGGTAATTGTCAAAGACTTTGATAGTTGGTTCCTGTGCACAAGCCTTTCCTTCAAGAAAATAGCATCACTTTTTGATGGTTCAACAACAAATCAATAATGAATGAACTTTGATGTATAAATAAAACCATATAACCAATAGTGGAGCCTACAAAGTACAGAAAATTGAATCTTTGCACTGCACAAATTTAGATATAAATGATTGATGCACAGCGTGACCCTGTTTCCTATCAGCTATCGGCGCTCTTTCTCGGTCCAGATTACAAGCAGGCACCATACATGTGTGCATTTATGTAAAAATGTAAAACTTTCCAAACAAGTGACAACAAAGATCGGACGGAAGAGAAACAGTGAGAATTCTTTGCTAAAGTCAAAGAATCATTCGTAAAGTATAGTGTGCTACTTCAGGTTAAAAGCAGCTGAGGAACAACTTCAAAACCACAGAATGATGCATGCATATATAAAATATTCAAGTCATACTTTGTACATTCTGTTATATGTACATGGACGTATATGGGAAAACGCTAGAGAGAATCTATTAAACTTTTCTTAACTTGTTTTACTTATTTATCATCCAAACAAAATGCTCCTATTTTTCTACTTTGACCCGGTGCATTGAAGTCTCTGCACTGTTCTTTCAGGCAGATACGATTGAGTTTTTGTCTCAGTAAGGCAGACAGAAAACGTTCATTCCATGCAGAGACAGGCAGATTGATACCCAAACGCAGCTATCTGCCTGTCCTGTCCCCTGCCCTTCAGAGAGTCAGGAAAATTATCATAATGGGTTATGAGAACTTCACATGGAACAGTGCTTTTTCAGAAACAAGTCAGGGGTGTGTTATATCACTGTTGGCCCTTTTTATTCGCCTTGACAAAGCATGTCTAATGCCTTTAAATGTGCTGGAGGGAATAAAGGATGGCTCTAATAGAAATTTACTAACTCTGGTCCTGTGATGCTATCGTCTTGTGCATATTGTGGCTCCATGAGAACAGAACTAAAGGTTAAGGATTAGTGCAGCCCATAGTGTTTCTAATCCCCTTTTCTGTATTAAATAGCTTTTTAATCTGTGCCATTAGGAGCTGTCTACATGCTTTTGGAGACTGCACTGGATGTACTTTCAAGTTAAAGGACAGGAAATACAGTACAAACAGATGCTGCTATTGTAATAATGGCAATAATGATAATGATCTTGCTTTGACAAAGAAAATAAAGCAGGGCTAGATAATAGTACAAATGACATTGGCAATTTACAAACAAACAAACAAAACAACAAGCAAACAAAAGCTGGTTGTAGTTACAGCTTTGTCCAATCGACAAAAAAAGAATTGTTTCAGTTTGGAAGTAATTACAAAAACGTTAAAGCTTCTTAGATATTCTTTGTATCATGGATGGCTTGCAAATTCATCAAGTCAGTATCAGTGTAGCCGGAAACTTCTCTTGTCTAACGCTCAAGATCAATTAAAAATAAAAAGTAAGACCAAGGAAATTGTCTGTGATTTTTATTAAAAGAGATTAAACATAAAAGTATTTCTAGAGAAAGGCCAAAAACTTAGACGTAAGGTTTCAGCTGAAAAAACAGCTCCTAAATGATTCAGTGTGGTAAAACATTAAAAAAAATACTAATAATAATAATGGATTAGATTTATATAGCGCTTTTCTGTACACTCAAAGATGCTTTACAGTAGATCCATTTGTACTTGGTGATGGCTGAGCCACTGCCTAATAATACTAATAACTAATTTTGGTGCATATGTTAAAAACTTCCAATAACAGTGTTAGAAATGTCACTAAAACATTTGTTGTACAAACAGAAGATGAATGTTGTTAAATTGTCCTGAAGAAAATGACAGTAACCTGTCCGTGCGTTCCTGACAAAGCAGCATAAAACAGTATGAAAATATTTCAGGATCGAACTGAACTGAACTCCTGCAATAAACTCGTATGTGTAGTAGGCTCTAAAAATACATTCAGTCTTCACTAATGCTCTACAGTACATCAGCCTCAAGACATTTGAAGATACAAGCAACTACAAAACACCATTCTTCCTTTGGTTTCTAGTGTCACAACATGATGTCACTCATTTCCAAAAGAGACATTCCCTCTTTTGTGGGGGAAGTAAAAAATCTCCTGCTCTGAGCTCTGAGTATTTTTAGATGCTTGATGTGTAAATATGGGTCCTGGACTCCTGTATCTAAGAAGGAAAGCTAAGACAACTACCTGAAAGGTGAAGCAATTTTGTTTGTCTCTTATGTTTCAACAACAGGGCACTTCAGAATGATTCTCACATAAAATATAAGAGGCATTAAGAGAATATTTAAAAGCAGCGTAAGAATATATATATAAAAAAACATTTGGATACAAATTAAAAATAGAATACAGAAAATGAATGAACTCTGAAATAAAGGAGTAATGTACAACTTCTTTTGTGGTGTAAAATGGCTAAATGAGTAAAACAAATGTGTATTTGTTGCTTGCATTTATAAAAATATATTTTCACAGTTTGTCTTCCTATATTATCTGAGAAAAATACTGAAGTGTTGGAATCCAATTCTGAACCTTCACTGTATCATATGAATTTCAATATCACGCACACATCAGGAACATTTCATCATTTATTCTGCAACTGACTCTGCTGACCTGAGGTAAATGAATTAAAGACACAGACGACATACTGGACACTGACTTTGAAAAAAGACTTTTCCTTTTTACTTTCAGAATTAACGCTAACATATCCGTGAGGTCTTTCAAAAGTGTCATAGCATTTCATTTGTTTCTTCCGAGTAGATTATTGTAAATCTTAAAGTACTGTCTCCATCATAAACAGGGAAAAATGTCACATAAAGAAAGTCAAATTACAATTAACTTGACATTAATTTATATTAAAGTAAACTTCAAGTGTGTCAATAGTGTGGTTTGGTACAGTACTTGAAAAATGTATTTAGCTACATTCCATTACAGCCATCATGTGTGACATTTATGACACACAAGATGGTGTTGCTTATTTTAGTAGCTGTTAACAGAGGTCCCACTGCACAATTAGAAAATATTTTCAGTGTGGATTCAGTAAGTAGGCTGAACTGTACAACAAGCTCACCTACTCCCTGACCTGAATCCTTCCTGTTCCAGACTGGAGAAACCAATCGTTGGGGTCCCATTTCAAACTAAAGAAAGATGTGATCATGAATTAGCTAAAATGACCACTAATTTGGTCTCCAATGACCAATTACACTATGATAGATCAATGTAAGCTGGCTGTGTTGTGACAGTCACAAGACCACAGGAGAGCCTGAGATGTAAAAGGAGAACATCCCAGGACGTGTTGCTCCCAAAACGTAAATGAACACGATTGATGATGGACACCAAGACGGCAGGGCTGCTGTTACATCCTCAGCTTTAGTTACCTGTCTCTGGTGATCGTCAGCCACCGAACCAGGCCAGGACTGTCCCAAATACAGCAATCATGCCATCAATCAGTGTGCATGAACACTGACATTTCTGTGGGATGATTTAGCGCTGCAGTTTGAGGGACAAATAATACAATATCTGTGCAGGCGTGCTGGTGGAGCGGACAGATTTTGCAGGAGGGAGTCCTCACATCGCATCACAAAAAACCTCAAAGCACTCAATCATTTCCATACGCTCGACCACTTAACCAGCCAACGAAGCTGGGGCTGGCATTGTCTTAGTTGTCCCCCGATGCTCCCAGAGAGCAGACATGGGGTGACGGCCGGTCCAGCCGACCAATGGCTCAATTTCATCCTGAATGGCATGCAGTATCCAGGCTCTATGAAATGGAGACTTATAATCAAATTGAAAAGCCTCAGTGCGGAACAATTTCAATGAAGGCAACTTTCTGCCTTTCTCCTTTCTCTCTCACTCCAGCCAGCTCAAATCTAATAGAAAACCTTCATCCATTTATGCTCTTTGGGACAACTGTGCTGCAGCATTGAAGGCTTACATGCTTTAACAATGGAAATGTGCATTCTATAATGTTCAACTTTGTGTGTATTTGCAAAGTGCCAAGTTGTTTAATTACAGGTCTGTGTTTGTGTGTGTTTTCCTGGATAGGTGGGTGGATGTGTGCATATATACTAGTTGAACAAACTGAGTCTCAGCCAGGCGTTGGATTAGGTCGCATATTGACGCAGAACCTGCAGCAGCAAATTAAGGGCAAGACAATCCAAGTCTGCTGTATGTGTGTGTGAGTGTAAAATCTGCGAACAACAGACAGATGCTGACATGGCTGTCATGAATTGAGGAACATGAAGGTGAAAAGATAAGAGGTGACAAAACGAGGCAGACATCTAGACGTGGAGGAAAAGATAGAGAGCGTGAAAGAGAAAGAAATAAATGAAAGAAAGAGAAGACAGCTCCTTGTGTGTCTCTGCCAGCCTCTGGACTGATGGAGAGCTGCAGGCTACATCCTCTGGTTTGTCCCTGCACACTAGACGCTGTCATATTTCTCTGACAGGCCAGCAGGCATCAGGACTATAGCGTCCATCCCTGACCAGCATGCGGATCATTAATCAGCGCCTGTAAAGACAGCAAAACTGTAGCTCCACATTTATAAAATCCTCCATCACGGTGATTGCAGTTGCTGCTGTGACGGAAATAAACAATATATACATGATCTTATCTAGTAACTGCTCCTAATGCTTACAGATGTCTACATATGATGACTCAGGAATAACAATATAAATTATAATATGTCATCTTTATCAGCGTATATGTATAAATGGTAGAAAGGGTGAGCCTCTGAGAGCTGACTCTTATCGTTACGTACTTCATGTCCTTATATCTCCGCAGGAATGTCTGCTGGTAAATAATGGCTGCCTCTGGCCTTGGGTGGGATAAGTTGAAGCTAATGTAAGTGTTGGACAGAGACGTCCTGAGGATTGAAGAGGCGGCCGACGTTCAGAAGTCTGACAGTGGATTTCACATCTGATAAAATCAGCAAGTGTGCAGACGAGTTTCTGGTTTCTTAAATTCTGTATTCTTAAATTCTTAAATGATGTTTTCTGTAAATCCATACTAATATAAGTATTTATTGATGCAATAATATTTATATTGTACAATATTTTTTACAGCCTGTAAATAAATTTGCCGTGTATCGCATTTATTTATAAATGAATGAATTTTTAAACAAACCTGTCATTACAGTTCAACCTTCTCTAGGTATATAACGCACACACTAGCTTTTCGATGATGTGGATATGGTTATCATGGAGGCGACAGAGTTTTTGTTGACACTATTAGACCAGACAGTAAAATCAGAAAACAATGAGGCTTCATGCTGAACATAATCTAGTCTTACAAGGTGAAGGAATTTTGTGTAATGCAGAAAAAATAAAATAAAATAAAAGACTGAACCCTTCAATTTGAACAAATTGCTCTTGATATTTGTACGGAATACAATGTGTCTGAAAAAAACCTGTT
Organism: Antennarius maculatus; assembly: GCA_013358685.1. Lineage (NCBI taxonomy): Eukaryota > Metazoa > Chordata > Actinopteri > Lophiiformes > Antennariidae > Antennarius > Antennarius maculatus. The sequence continues at coordinate 15,943,217 of CM023619.1, forward strand.
AGTATTTATGTCTTCTGGTCATAAACAAATAAAACATGAAGAAGCAATGAATATGCATTGGTAATGACACCAACTACCATGTCACCACTTGAAAATGTAAAACAATAAAGCTCTTTAATGATGATTTCTATTCATTTGGAAAGAATTTTTACTGGAATTGGTCGGGTCAGCTTGAATGTCCTGATGCAATCCCCAGGGGAAAGCTGCTGCAACTCAGCAAGACGAGAAAAAGCAACAATAAAATCTGCATACAATAAATGGCCACAATACTAGAAGAAAAAAAAACAGGCTCAGCAACACAGTTGCCTCAGGGATGCTATAACCTTTACTGAAGCAAGGAACAATTTAAAATATAGGACAATAGCATTAACTCACAGCAGAAACAAGATAAGACTCTTTAGTCGGCATCACATTCACTCCAACTATGAATCATCTGAAAGATGACGTGGCCGTAGCTAGTTTGTGACTTTTTGAAAAGCCAGACAGAAGATAGATTTTACTATGAGGACCACATTACTGTACAGCAAAAAATGAAGGAGGCCTATGAAATATTTCCTTTCACCGGTAATAAAACACAATAAATGCAGTGCTGGTGTAACACAGCGGCTGCCAGAAATGTGTCGAATCAAAGGAGATGTGTTGGGTTTAATACAGCATCAGAATCACTGACCAGTCAAAACTCAATATCAGGCATTTGTTGTACTGTAGCGAGATCAGTTTCTTTCCTTCTACTCATTCTTCTATTTGTGGTGCGTTAAGAGATTAAGAACAAAAAATAGCCAAAAACACGACAAAACAATGAACAAAAAGGACACAGGTACACGCCTGTGGGAATGTGTTATTGTTAGTACTAATAGCACACAGTGTTCAGCAGTGACGCAGTGCTATTATAATTAGGACTCAACAAGGTTAGTCCATGAATACTCCTTTGAGTGTGTGCCTCATAAATTAGGTCCTGGGTAGATAAGGGTTAGAATTGTTGAGGGGTAACTTTTCCACTGGGACATGCAGAGCCTCATTAGGAACAATTTCAATCTCCAGCAAATTAAAGGAGGCCATTGTTAGAAACTTTTGTGGATCAGAGCAGTAATAGATGGACTGATCCCAATAAATGGTTAATAGACTGAAAAAGAAGCTGGAATGAAAATGTAAGGGAAAGACTCATCAGAAGCAAGTCAACTCTTGAAGTCCTTTTAATGTGTTCTAAATCTGTCAAACCACAGGAAACTGTTTTAGAAGTTTAGCAAGGTTAGAAATACAAAAAAAATAAATAAAAAATGGCAAGAATATGAGATCAGGTTCCAAAGTAATGAAAAAAATAATCAGTATTCTCTGCTCTGACATGCTGGGGTTGCGTTAGCTGGACAGACTCCGTCTTGATAAAGGTTCAGTATTACAAGCTAGTTTAGACTAGTCAAATAACAACAACCTGACAAGAAACAAAAGATGATTTTCTTTTTCTGAACTCTAACAGAGGGAAATGTTTCTCGTCACAAATTAAACGTTTCAAGAAGGGACTGGAATGCTTTTAAACTGGGAGTCTTAAAAAAGCAGCCGGGGCAGTTAGCGGCTAACTTAAAGATGAATATCAACTGGAAATGTTTTCAAACTGCAGGGGGTTGGCAAACTACCTATCCTCTTATTTGGAGAATGAAATCAAATACCTCAAAGCAGGCCAGGTAAGGATACGTGTCGTGTTAATCCGTTCTCTATAATGTGTTGCTTGACACGTCAAATGAGACGTCAGTGGTGATATGTTATACTTCATCACTTCTCTTCTCCTCAAAGGACTCCAGCTCGCTATTTAAAATCACACACAAGAAGTACTCAGGTGTGTTCAGTGTAATTAGTAAAGTTGATCTTAATCTTAATCTCAGTATAGAACGTTGTGTAGCTGTTATATTTGTATAAACGGTGATAAAAGGCTTCCTTTCTGAATACTCTGCAAATACACGTGATTTAAGTTAAACTGTTTACCCAGAGAATGAAGAATTGCGGAAATTAAAATTCTCACCTTGGACACTCAAAGTTCACAGGAGGGGAAAAAAAAAAGAAAAACACTCATAAATAAATGAAACGATAAAACAGGAGAAGAGGTAAAGTGTGTGTGTGTGTGTGTGTGTGTGTGTGTGTGTGTGTGTGTGTGTGTGTGTGTGTGTGTGTGTGTGTGTGTGTGTATGTGTGTGTGTGTGTGTGTGTGTGTGTGTGTGTGTGTGTGTGTGTGTGTGCGTGTGTGTGCGCGTGCGTGTGTTCGCCTGATGGAGGAGGATGGTCTGGAAGAGAGGGGTTGTATATGAGGATGTTGAAAGTAAAAAGGACTTCAACTGGTTTCAGTTTAGGAGACAATTTAATTCCTGGTGTATATCTCACATTTGATCCCCTGCATGTGTACATCCATTAAACCTCCTCGGCGTTTGATACTGTAATGAATTAGTGTTTTACGGTTGCATCAATCATCTCTCCCCTTTATCCCCGTACAGGCCCATTAAGACTGATTGCTTGATTGATTTCTGATTTGTGCTGAAGCCGCCTCCATAAGAGGCAGATCCATCCAGATACATTCCTACAAAAAAATCTGTGACAGGTTTAGGGTGGAAAGCCTTCTTAGTTTAACAACACTGTTGTCATGGAAACACATGATCACAAATTACTAATACTAACTTTCTCATCAGAAAGTTCTCCCGGTAACCACCAAACCCAGACTCTTCCATCAGATTGCCAGATGTAGAAGCACGATTCTCCACTCCAGAGAATGCATCTCCACTGCTCTAAAGTCCAGTGGCGACGTGTTTTACACCACAGTATCTGATGGGCCATAGAAACCGTAACCATGGGCCATAGAAATCGCATTCCATGAAGCTCTCTACACACTGTTCTTGAGCTAATCTGAAGGCCACGTGAAGTTTGGAGGTCTGTAGCAAATGACTCTGCAGAAAGTTGGTGACCTCTTAACACTATGCATCTCAGCATCCGCTGACCCCACCTACACAAGAGTTCATTAAAATCTGTTGACTACATTATTTTTTCTCTTAAACAAATGCGAGTGATCACATGACCTCCACCAGCTCAGAACCATTACAAACATGAATGATTCTAGTTTATAATTTGACGAACTGCATGACTGAGACTTTCTAAAAGCTCATGGCAGAATAGAGTCTTAATGTAAATATGTGCACTACTGTGCATTACTGTTCTATGTGACTGCAATACATACAGCGTAGTATGTGAAACACTAGTGTGAGTGAGCGAGAATAAAAAATATTTGAAACAATAACTGTGTAACAGAACATCATGAAAGCAAGTCATGATGGAAAACAGAAGAGAGAAATCGCTTCCGAGTGGAATTATATGAGGAAAATGTTGCTTACATGTACAGTTACATTCCATGCATATAATAATGTAGATCCATGGTTTGTGTTCTGCCGGTGATTGCACAAGTAAGAGAGAATTGTAGTCTAAATCAGAATATAGTGTAACATTATGTAACATTAGATCAAATGAGTCATTACTTATTAAAGGCTTCCCATATCAATTCTTCATTCCAACTTTAAAACTACCAATGAAGTTTGTGGTCAGAAGAGAGAGAGAAGACACACACAAACACACAAACCACAAACTGTAGTGTATGTAGACTTCATCTTCATTAGGTGACAGTTCCCCTGGTGGCTATCTGACATCCCCACAGGACCACAGTGGTCGTATATTCACCACTGTGGTTATTACCCTTAAGTACCTTATTACCCACTCCATAACCCCACAATTCTTATCTCTTATCAAACTGTATTCACGACAGTGAGAACCAACAGCAACGCTGCTCAACAACCTCTTATTTGTGGGTGACTGTAAATTTGTAAAAGAGCCATCTGTAAATTCAAGCTGAGGCAGTTTCTTTCTTTCCTCGAAGCAGAAACATCAATAGAGCGGACAGCGAAGTCAGGACAACCTATAGAGCAGCTTAGATCAATAGCGCAACAAATTCAGTAAAGATTGACTGGAGGGTTGCCTGGAAACGTCCCACCTTAGATATATGACAGAAGGAAAAGTCAGCGTAGTATTAAAGTAGTAGGACAAAATAGAGCAATGCCGAATCAGATATATTGCCATTTTTAGCATTTCAAACATTATATTTGTTTTTTGTTTTTTTTGTTTTTCAGTTAGGAAACAGGAAAATCAGACTGTACATTAAATATCTGTGATATTCCAATGGGAAAGTTACTGAAATGGACAAGACGAAATCAGAAGTTCTTAGTTTCACAGGTCCACCTTTACCATACATCACCTGGCTCCAGCTTTCTCTGCCTGGCTTTGCATGGACTAAAACTAATTGAATACCCTTATCTGGCTGTGGAGCCTTGCCTCCTCTGATGAGCTGGAGGCCAGCTGCAAAGCATTCACATTCACCATCAGTCCCAACACAACACAACCATGCTGCTCATCATCACACAGTCCTGTTTAAAAGCACGTGTAGCAAAATCAGACCTCGTGCTGCTCCATGATAGTCAAGATTAGGTGTCTTCCATGCTGCTGCATTAGGCCTACATGTCACATGATTAAAGTTCTGGGAATTGTGTTAATCGCCTACGGCTGTCTTTCCTTTTTTGGTTACGAAATTAAGTGCAGCAGTTTTCTAATGGCCCCTGGGTCCTTTAGAGTAAATTGATTCTATTTTAAAAGCCTTTTTTTTTTTTTTTTTCAATTTGACAGAGAAGAAGATGTGGCTGGGGGAGCAGAAACCAGGAACTGAAAATGGACTTTCTCAAAGGAAGAGGAGTAAGAGATGGAAGGCAGCGTTTGTCTGTCAAAGGGTTAAAGATACGCAGCAAACAAAAGGAAAGAGCAGAGACTGCGTGGCGACCCATGAAGGGGTTAACAGTCAGAGGGATGGCCGATAATAGAAGCTGGAGCAGCTGTATAGGAACTACAGCACAAAGAGAGCTACACAGCAACGGCTGAAGCAGAGAAAAACACAGGCTGGGAGAGTGAGGGGGGAGTCCAGGTGATCCATTTTTCATTTCTCCAGTCAGTACAGTCTGAACCAATGAAAAACATTCAATAATATTTTATGGCTTTTTTATGGGATTCATTTACAGTACTGCAAACAAAACGCACATATTTGTTGCATTCACCCTTTAATAAAGATGACTGCAGATGCCTGCGTGGTCATTTAAAGAAAAGACGGTGAGGAATACCAGAAAGACTTGAACATGAGGAAGATAGGCCTTCCTCCCACTTGTCATTTACTCTTACACATAAACACTGGCTCAAACATGCAAATGTACACCAATATGCAAACACGTACTTGGAAATAATTCTGTGGAGCAGATGTTATTCAGCAGCTTACGACTACGGTTGCCAACCTCAGCAGGTCTTAAACGCAGCACACTGTTGCTGTGCTTGAGAGCTGTTTCTATTCTCCTGCTAGGTGATGTGAGGTAATGACGGGGCGGGGGGAGGGGGGCAGCTTCATTCAGCTCGTCCTCTGGCTCAGTTTGTAAAGCTGTGGGCTCGAGCTGAGCCAGTTTGGCTGGAAGAAGCACACATAGGACCACTGAATCACTGAAACAGTCTTCTTCTTCTTCTTCTTTTGGTTTGTCCCACTAGGGACATGCTTCTATTTGTTTCTACCTCCGCTCTTGTAGGTCACCAAATGTTCTTGTCTCTTCTGGATGAAGATGTTCACTAATAGCCATGTCCATACTTTTTGCAGTCTACCAGCAAATGCTCCTCCAAGTTCTTATCCTGCATGCCAAACTTCTCCATCACTTTTTCATCACCTCTATTTCCTTCCCCAACATGTGCATTAAAATCTGCACCAACCACAAGTCTCTCTGACTCCAGAATGCTCCAACTTCTTCAACCACCATCCAAAATTTCTTTCTCTTTCTCCTCCAGTTAACATCCTACCTATGGGGCATAACCATTAATCATATTGTGCATAACACTCTCAAGTTTCACCGTTATCACTCGATCTGACACTCTTTTCACCTCCAAGACACTCTTAACTAACTCTTCTTTTCAAATGAACCCTACTCCATTTCTCTTGCCATCAACACTTTAGTACATTAATTTGAATCCTGCTCCTAAGCTTCTAGACTTTTCACCTGCTCTCCTGCACACACAGTAAATCTATCTTCCTCCTGATCTTCATGTCAACCAACTCCCTAACTTTTCTTGTCATATTCACCACATTCAAAGTCGTTATTTTCAGATCTTGGGGCTTTCCTTTCTTCTTCTCGTTGTATCTGAAAATCCATCGTCTTTGACCCACCATAGCTGAATTTCCTTCGACACCCTGTAGGTTAAAAAGGCATTGCTAAAATCGAATTCCCACAGAAACAACTTTTGAACAAATGCTTATCTATAAACAGTAAATGGAGTAAATCTGACAAGATGAGGACCGTTTGAAGCTTTGTCTTCTTTCCTGAATAATTATCCAGAGGAACAGTTGTGTATCATCTGCTGTAAATGAAATAGGATGGTGATTCAGGGGGATTAGCAGTGAAGGTCTGACCTGCAAGGAGCAGGAAGCAGGGAACTCATGAATTTACACATGGGCACCGTTAACATGCACACACTGCTGCAACAAGCTAACGCTATCCGTACTGAATTTGAAAATGGCAAAAGAGGTTTTCCAATCTGAGATTGTGTGAGCACAGGATGATGAGCTCACACATCTCTCTCATCTCATTACTGCACTCGTCACTCCTATCAAACGCTGCGACTAACAAACATTTGAAAACAGCCACCAGGCAATATTTAAATGACTCAATGAAGTCACACGTCTGCAATATCATAAGTTGTGGAAAAACACACACACATTTCACACACATGTGGCCATCACTGCGCTGAATCTCCTCATCATTGTAATGAATTACAAAATATATGCTTACAGCTGTATTACTCACAGTCTCCTACTCTTTTGTGGTGTGTTCATGCCCTAACGGAGGGACATCCCCAGATCAATAACCTAATTAGCCATAAAGCATGGGCATTGTGGTGATATATTGTATGCCTGGCATCTCTTGGCCAGCATATCACAGGAATTACCATATAAATGAACAGCGGTCATTCATTAAACAAAGAAGCATGGTTGGGACTTGGCATCTAGCGTAAAGACAAAGAGAGAGAAGAAATCGTAAGTTACAATACATATTAGAAAGTAGAAACATCACGAGAGGTCGAGCAGTCAAGTTAAAAATTGTACCGATGTTCTGGCAGAGCAAAAAATGGTGTGTGTGTGTGTGTGGGGGGGGGGGGCAATCAGCAGCAGAGGAAATCCCCAACACGCTTTCTATCCAGTCTTTGTATTCAACTGGACTGCAAGTAATTTAATACGCTCCTCCTTGTGCAGGTTCAGTCAAATGAGCACTATTTGAATCGCTTTCAATTTCTGGTATGTGTTTGTGCATGTGTGTGTGTGTGTGTGTGTGTGTGTGTGCGCATGTGTGTGTGTGTGTGTGTGTGTGTGTGTGGACATGCAACACGCAGGCCTCTAGTGCAAGTTTGCAATGAATCATTAATCTTGAAGATGTCTTCTTCTACACATGATTCCTTGACCAAACTCAACACCCCCAAGAGAGACTGCTACACAGTCCCAGTCTGATTTCTCCATAGCAACACACATGGTAACGCAAATCTATTTCAGATCCAGAACTTAGACATAATGGGGAGAATAAAAATAGGGGAAACAATGATCGATCATTAGAAAGGTTTCATGTTAATACTTCCTCCCTGTGTGTTTCTCACCGCGTCCGAAGCTAAGAGGCCCCACGGCTCGTACCTGCCCTTCTTTGTGCGATTGTAATCACGGATCTGCAGCAGGGTTGTCATCATGTGAAGAGGATGTGAACTACGATTTGTCCCTCGTCTGACATTTCATTTTTCTCCACGGGGTATGTTTGCTTTAAAGGTGTTGGCTGCCCTTGCAGACCCAAACACAGAAGGCAGCAGAAACATGAACACCTAATGAGAGAAAAACAAAGTGGGGCCCTGCTGCAACAGCAGAGAGATGGCCGATAGAGAAAGTTTAAATGAACATTATGTTTCTCCTGGCATAAGCCCGCCAGTAAATCATAACGCTGTAAGCAGATCTGTCGACACCAATTGTTCGGAGTGCCAGCATTCAATGTTACCTCATCATTATTGGAAGGCCAGTGTAAACATACAACTGATAAGATATACTGCTTTAAAAGGGAGCCAGCAGCGCAATTACCTCAGCATTTTCCTTAATTTATACAGGAAGAAAGCTGTAAAACTCATTTCACTTAAAATAAGCCATCTTCAAAATATACTGAAACCAAAAAAAAGCAGAAAAAAATGCTAACTCAACACTTTAAAGCAGTAAACACTAAATACTCAAAGGAATAGTAACTCTTCTTACGATCAGAGTGGTCACAACTGGAAAACTGTAGCTGATGATTAATTGTCCAGACTTAATTACGATTAATGGTTTAATTGTCTTTTCTTCATTTTGCCCGACCATTAAAGTATAGGTCTAATCACAGTTTAATGGTAGAATACACCTTATGTAGAGGAGACATTTATCAGCACTGTCACATTAAATTCAGTTTTGACTGAAAGTTACAGTAAGAAGCCGCCTGGATGAACCTTCGGCTGCAGGCATCCATCCAAGTTCGGCGACCACTGCCTGGTGTCGGATGCACAGATGTTATTTTAGATTTGTGGTATTAGCAGTTTTTATTCTGTTTTGCTACAAATTTTTACAAATAGTCTCATGGAAGTTATCCCATCTACACCGGTGCCGTGGTGTTTGTCTTTGACATTAAATGATTCATGATGTTCATGTCAATAGATGATCACTAATCACTGCTGGACCTTTAGTCGGTCAAACTAAAGGCCAATTCTCCAGTAAAGGGAGAATAGGTGCAACAAGATGATGTCATTAAGGAACAGCAGGCAAACATCAGATGGTCACAAACCTCAAAAATAATGATGGATATATCACATTTCAGTTTCATCCATTAGTAGAGATGAACCTCTGTTGTTAGAATGATTTCACAAATAATTGTAGTAACCTCACATTTAAACTACCAACCTTCCAATTATGAGAAGGTTAATAGTTTGAGTCCCTGCCCCTGCCGTCTACACATCGAGGCATCTTTGGGTAAAATAGTAACCCTGACCTAAACTGGTCCCAGTGGCTGTGGGTGATTACGTCAATGGTTCCCACTCCTGATCAGAAGGTGTTGCTTTTCATGTCGTCTGAATATCTGTGTGAATGCTTGAATGTTGGCTTGAGAGGTCAGTCAAACTAGAAAGGTGCTCTATCAGTACAATCCTTTCACCATTTAAATAATTCACTTTCTACTTTGCGCAACTACGTGAAGACAACCAGCACCAAATGCCAACCGCACTAAATCCTCCAGACAGCTTCAGAGAGACACTAAGTTGGTTGCAAGAGCCACTTTGATATATTCTGTGTTGACCTTTCTCAGATCATATAGGGTGATTATACGCATGGTGAACTGCAGTTTGGCAAGATCTGCACGAAAGGCTTCACTGTAATAGCTTTTTCCTCTTTCCAATCATTCATTCCGCAACGACACATAACCTGATGTTCTCAAGAAAGGTGGGCTGGCAATCAGCTGACACACAAACATACGCACACAAACAACAACAACAACAACAACAACAATAGCAGAGTAGGTGTTGCAGGTCCAGTGCACCCAACAAACATGGACAATGTGACGTGAGAGCAGAAAGACAGCAACTGGTTGGATTTTTTTTTTTTTACCTTTTTTTTTTTTTTTACAGTTCTTAAATTTGTTTTTTCAAACTTGATTTGCTTTTTAATCAGACAAGCTGAGCAAAAACAATCTGCTTCATTTAATTTCAGAAAACTTTCCCATATGATTTAAGGCAGGCGACAGACTACAACCTGGACAAGTCTGTATCCAGGTCAATGCACGGCCGCACAGACTGACAAGTCATCTACAATGTTTTAGAAAAATGGGAGAAAACCAGATAACCTGGATGTAACACATGCAGAACATGAGAACTCACAGGAAACTCCAGGTTCCCAGGATGATTTGAACCCAGACCTTCTTTCTGTGAGGCAACAGCAACACCCACCACAATCATGCCCTTTATTTAATTCATTCATTTCATTCATTCAGATTAATTGGCCATTACAGGCTCGCAAATTGTCAGGATTTGTTTTAACTGTTATTATATTTTCATGTTCAGTTTTATTTTGAAAATATTTAAAATCAAGAGCTCTAGTCAATAAAGGAAGCTTATCAGACAAGTCAGGCTTATTCCAGTTAGTCTGACTTATTCTCACTTAATTTGTTTCCATATAGTTAAAGTCTGTTACTATAATGGCTCAAGCTGACAAACGAACCCGTTTGACTGAAATCTCGTCTCGTCTTCAGTCGCTCTTTTCCGGATTGCGGTTGTTGTTACAGCCAATCCCAGCTGACTGCGCCTGAGAAGCAGGGTGTACCCTGGATGCGTCGCCAGAGCATCGCAGGGCCACATGTAAGACAGACAACCACTCACCCACACATTCACACCTAAGTTCACTTAAATTTGCAGGTTTTTGGAGGTGGGAGGAGAGAACCCACATTTTAAACACACCGTTTAAAGTTAATTCATGTGAAATTAATTAATTTCACATGAATTAACTTTAAAGTCCAGAGGAAAGCTACTGGACATAAAAACTTTTGAAAATATCAAAACCAAGACTCCAAAAGCTCCAGAGTACAAGAAAATTAAAATGTAGTCTCCTGAGTATTAGATCCGTGTCTTCAAAAGTGATTTTAATCAATGACATTCTATCAGATTATCATATAGAATTATTCTGTTTGACGGAAACCTGGCTAAAGGAGGATAAGTATTTTTCCCTAAACGAAACTACTCCTCCCAATCACCTAAATTATTAGATCCCTCGAGTCTCAGGCAGAGGAAGTTGCATGTTTTTTTAATTCCTCACTACAGCTGAGCCCTAAACCGAAAATGATCTTTAATTCATTTGAAAGTCTTAGTCTGAGCCTATCAAACCCAGCCCACAAATTCCTCCAGCCTCTATTGTTCGTCATAATTTATCGTTGTCCTGGTCCATACAGTGACTTTCTATCTGAATTTGCCGACTTCTTAACTAGTTTAATTCTTAAAACTAATAAGGTCATTATTGTTGATTTCAGTATTCACTGGACCTCAGTAGCGCATTTATGTTGTGACTAGACTCCATAGGCTTTAGACAGTGTGTACGGGAATCTACTCACCAGTTTAAGTACAAACTGGGTTTAGTCCTCAGTTATGGGATCGAAATTGAAGAGCTACTCGTCTTTCTGCAAAATCCTCTCCTCTCTGCCTGATAACTTTTGACATTCGGCTATTCCCTTCCTGCAAAAAATGTTTATACTAGACATTTATCAGATCAAGCTATTTCTAAATTCAGGGAAGCATAATGATGATGATGAGTGACATAATTTATTAAAATGGGTAGAAATCTGCTGATTGGAGGAAAATTACCATCTAAGGGTTCATGTTTCCTCTGAACTGTTTAAATTGCTGTTGTAGTTTTCACAGTTACATTTCCTCACTAGATAATAATGAAGTGATTAAGAGTAAATGTTCTTTACCTCATCTTATGTCACCTCACCTGTCCTTGTCACTGCGCACAGGAACCACAAGTAGAAACTTAAATACACTTCTTAGGGTGTGGTCCTGGTGACTGATAATCTGTTTGATCCCATTAAGTCAAACCACTTCAATAAAAGCAGCAAAAAATCAGTGTTCAGAAAAATTTATATTAGATTAATAATCCTTATTAGCAACATCACAACATAACAGAATGATGAGAAAAATACTTTTAGAGGATCAATATGTATTAGGTTTCAGTCCAGCACCAGAGACAGGAGGATACATCACACCACCACCAATATCTCTCTGAGATCATTCAAAGTCAGTCATTAAAATGTATCTCTTTTATTAACAAAGGGTAAAAAGTTACATCTGGATTGAAATCATATTTTATTTGTTAACTCACAAACTGCTGCAGATCAACAAGACTCAAAACGCTTGGCACAAATTTCCAGCGTTCATCATGTTGCATCAATCAAATTCCATTCAAGCCACATTGTCACGGTGATTATAAAATGTCAATGAAGTATTCAAACATTTTCTCTAATGGAGTTTGAAACACATTTCCTGGTTCTGCAGGTTTTGGCAGAGCGATGCTTGTTCTGAATGCTGGTTGTAAATACGTCATTAGAAACACACAAACGTTCCCTGACTGATTAGTGTTAAAGTGTGATAATAGTGGATATACTGTACATGAGGACCTGCTGGTGAGGTTCCTTCTTGTTCTAGAAGAGATGAAAGACGCCAAGTAGCAGAGGGATCAAACCCAAGGTGATGGAACAAGCATCCCTGATGGTTGGAGCAGTATTACACAGACTGGAGCTACAGCAGGATAATCCGATGCCAAACGTCATACTCATGTTGAGAGAAAGCTGGGTGTTCAGACACAGGCTCTCTGACATGCAGCCGAAGGCTGGAATGGATGCTGATAGTATGCCCACTGGAAATGAGAAACAAACGTTACTGGACAAACTACTGTTGATCTCAAGCAAGAATATTTTATATGTGTAATTTCAAGAATACATAAACGTTAAACAATGATCAATGAATAGGTAATGCCGTCTAACTATGGAATAAATGTTTTCTCCTACAACGAGCCTGGTGGTGTGTCGGGTTGATTTTTATATTAATATGTTTGTCACCTGGTTGAAGGACGCTGGTAAGGACAGTCTATGAAAGAATCACGTCAGACATTGACGTGAACACCGCAGAAATGAGAGCATGAGAGTCTTCATTTAGAAGTTGTTATCGTCTCGTAAAGTCTCACCAGATACTCGAAAGCAGCGGTCCTGTATTCCCCTGCACTGGAGTCGGTCATTGCAGTCGCCATCAAGACAACATGTCAGGTTGTTAGTTGACTGAATCACAGGAACTGAAACAGAACAGAAAGTCATTTATCTGAGGGACATAGAACACTGATGAGAATTAACTATTTCTACTCATTCATACTTACCAGAAAAATTTCCAGAATTGCAGTTAGTTGTGTTGCAGCATTCAAGATTTGTGTCTGAAGTGATGTTACCAATGGTGAATGAAAACATCTGAGTGGTATTGATTGGGCATTGGGAGGACTGTGCACATCCCTTTAAGTTGACCACTGTTGTGGTCGTACCTCCAGTGACTATAAAACCAAAGCAGAGTTAGATACTGCTGGTGGAAAGAAGACAAACATGCAAAATTTGCGGAACAGTTGTGATAGAGAAATACTGACTGTTCGAAGAGGCTGTTAATCACATCGTCTCTGATGAACAATTCATTGGTCGGGTGGTGGAACATGTAGAACTATTACAGGTTTGACACTGAAATGCTCCGACTGCAGCAAATAGAACAACATGACTGACAATCACCTGATAGATACAGATAATTGATAATTAACTGATCAATACTGGTGAATGAATCAGGCTTCAAAGATGAGTTGCAGTTACCTGAGCTGGAGAGAGTCCAGGCGAGAGCCAGAGAAAGAATCAGCTTCATCATGATGAAGATGAAACTACTGGAGATAAAGATACTTGATGTCTCCTGTACTGTAATGTTCGGGTGTTGAGAACAAAATGAATACCTAAGTAAGTAAATAAATAAATGATTAAGAGACTAATACCTGAGCGCTTAGAGGCGTTCCTTGTTTAACCAATCAGAAACTGATATCATAACTACATTCCATTCCAACACTCCATTTTAAATCTGAACATCTACTGCATGATTTGATCAAACTCATACAATATAATGTGAAGGTGTTGTGAAGTAACATGACTCCAATGAAGAGGTGATTTTCACATTTTTTTCAAAAGAGACATTTGTTTAAAATATTTTTATTTCCATGACACTTGTTTTTATCTCTATCAACAGATGGACAACATTTATTTTGATGTATTTTAAGGTAACGATAAAAACCCCAGCTGAAAGTCAGTGAGAAAAGATGGGACTTCAGTTGAGACTTGAAAAGACTCGACTATCCAAGTAGTTTGTAACTGCAGAGGGAAGGTGAACCACAAATCTGACGCGCCTATTGCAAAGGTTTTGTCACCTGTGGTTCTAAGACATGATCTGGGAATATCCACTGTCATATTAATGGATGACCTCAGAGCTAACAAGACATAAATCAGGAGGTGCCATAACAGCTAAAACCTTGAAAACAAGCAATACAATCTTAAAATTGATCTAAACATGGACAAGAAGTTAAAACTGGAGTAACATGAGTCGTGTTTTGTAGTGCCCATGTTTTCTAGCTGTGGTTAAATTCCAAGCAATAGAATTTTCCACCAACTGCAAATGGGCAAGTCAACACAGATCCACACCCACATGCGGAGAGTTACAATAATCATCGTGGGTTCTTATATAAGCATTGAAGATTCTCTCAAAGTCCTTCAAGGAAATTCAAGGCTTAACTTTGGCCAGTAGCCTCAGCTGGAAAAAGCTGGCTGATTACACAAGTGGGCCAGAAATGTTGGCACTGCCATCAAGCAGTTTCACAACAACCAAACATAACTTCAGTTTCACATTCACTTAGGCAAAAAAGTTAAGATCCTGCCACATTTTCAAATCCCTCTGGCAGAATCAGCTGGATTCTAGTGAGTCCTTGTTGTTAGCTAGTAGAGGTAAATAAATATCAATGTTTTTCTACAAAACAATGGAAAGAGATATACTCGTTAAAGATGGAGCCCAGGGGCTACAAAAGGAAAACAGTAATGTGCCCAAAATAGAATCTTGGGGTACCCCACAGGAGCAAGGAGCCACAGAAGAAGAAAATCCCCAAGTGGAACAGAGAAACTCCTTTTGGTCAAAATAGACATAAACCAATAAAGGGCTACACCTTTAAAAGCAACACACTCTTAAAGATTAGATAAAACAATGTGAAACGTGAGTGATTTTACTGTGTCAAAGAGCGAGGTCAAGTGTAAAAGCATCAAAACAGATGGCTTAAAAGAGCACGATAGCAGTAGACACTATCTTGATAGCTGTACCGACCCCTGAGAAGATGATCATTTAAAGCAGTGACCTCCAAACCCCCAGGCTGCGGACCTGCACGAATCAATGGCCAATTGGATTGCACAGAAAACTGAAACTAGAGTCACATGGTCTGGTTTTCTATAAATAGTAATGCGCCCAAAATGGAACTTTGGGGCATCTCACAGGAGAAAGGAACCACAGAAGACGAAAAATTGCCAAGTTGGACTGAGAAACTCCTTTTGGTCAAAATAGACTTAAACTGATTAAGGGCTGTACGTTTAAAAACCATCACACTCTTAAAAACAATATGAAAGAATGGAGAAATAGAATGATTCAATGCCTCCAAAGGCATTGAATCAAATCCACTGGACTTACAGTAACTTCTCATCCAAGAAGCTACTTCGGTTCTGGTGGTGGTTGGTCTTGCCTCAGCTTTTAATGTCTGTGGGGTGTGGTCAGTGCTGTCCTGGCTCTGCCTGCCCCAAAAAGATTATTGGCAGTACCAAGGAGTGTCAATGGTGGGCACTGGACTAAGAATTTCAGAGACATTAAACCTTAATATGGTAATGGTGGTCATGAGCAAGAGCCATCTAACACGAATCAATCTGCTGAACAGTTGGTTTTCGGAAGTTTTGAAAGGACTGGATTGTAAATAGGTGATAGATAGGTAGATGGAAGGATGGATGGATGGATGGATGGATGGATGGATGGGTGGACGGACAGACTGACGGATGGATAGACAGATGGAAGCTCCGCTCCCTGACAAATCACGTGGCATCAATCAAATGAAGAAGCACCTACTTCTAATGTATTCACTCATTCTGACAAGACAGAAAAAACAACACAGACCAAAGAGAGGAAACACAATTAAGGGAAATCAGCTAAATTTATCCTGGCATATACAACTTACTGGTATGAGGAAATAAACTGTGGTGACGGGAAACAGTTTCTGATTAACGAGACATTCCAGGACTGAAGGAGTGGCAGATGTAAAAACAAAGGTGATTTAATCTTGTAATGATCCTCATGAAGACGACTCCATGACCATCGAAAGAAAAGTCAACAGAAGAGTTAGAGTCAAAATGGGCTCAGAATTGTATGACTAAAAAAATAAAATGAATTATTATTTCATCTAAAAATGTTAAGCCGAATTTAATATTTTCGGTACAACCATCAAGACAGTGTCTCCTCCAATCATGCTCCTTTAAATCGGCTATTTTGATGCTTTTAGACTTGACTGCTGTCTTTGACACAGTCAATCACTCCATAGTTTTATCTTGCCTTGAAGAGTGTTGGTTTTAAAAGTACATCTCTCAATTGGTTGTCATTAAAAAGAAGAGGCACAAAGAAAGGTTCTTCCTCACGTGGTGAACTAAACCTCTGTCCTCAGGAATGTCGTCCTGAATGCTGTTCTTCCTTTTTAACTGGGTTGGGCCGCTTTAAACTGTTCTGGGGTTTTTCCATGGATCTCTCATTTAATCAAGATTCTATCATGAAAATGGCTTTAAATGAAAAGATAAATAGTAAATTATAAACTAGACTAATACCATTCTTTGTTCTTCATGTGAAAACACATCAAGACACTTTATTATTACCTTAAAATACATCAAAATAAATGGACCATTCAAGAATGTTGTGCTTCATCTGCTGTTAAAGTTAAAAACAAGTTTCATGGAAATAAAAAATATTCAAAAACAAAGGTCTCATTTGAAAAAATATGAAAATCACCCCTTCTTTGCAGTCACATTATTTCACCATACCTTGCTATATAATTGTTTTAGTTTGATCAAATCATGCAACAAGAAAATGTTCAGATTTTAAATGGAATGTTGTGGTTATAATGACATCAGTTTCTGATTGGTTGAACAAGGAATGCCTCCAGTGCTCAGGTATTAATCTGTCTGTTCTCAACACCCAGACTTTACAGTACAGGAGACATCAAGTATCTCTACCTCCAGTAGTTTCCTCTTCATCATGATGAAGCTGATCCTTTCTCTGGCTCTCGCCTGGACTCTCTCCAGCTCAGGTAACTGCAACTAATCTTTGAAGCCTGATTCATTTACCAGTATTGATCAGATGATTATCAGTTATCTGTATCAGCTGATAGTCAGTCATGTTGTTCTCTTTGCTGCAGTTGGAGCATTTCAGTGTCAAACCTGCAATACTACTGATTGTTCCACCACCCGACCAATAAATTGTTCTTCAGAGACATGTTTAACAGCCTCCTCTAGAGGTCATTCCTTCTTTACCAAAACTCTTATTCTGCATGTTTGTCTTCTTTCCACCAGCAGTATCTAACTCTGCTTTGGTTTTATAGTCACTGGAGGTACGACCACAACAGTGGTCAACTTAAAGGGATGTGCACAGTCCTCCCAATGCCCAATCAATACCACTCAGATGTTTTCATTCACCATTGGTAACATCACTTCAGACACAAATCTTGAATGCTGCAACACAACTAACTGCAATTCTGGAAATTTTTCTGGTAAGTATGAATGAGTAGAAATAGTTAATTCTCATCAGTACTCTTTGTTCCTCAGATAAATGACTTTCTGTTCTGTTTCAGTTCCTGTGATTCAGTCAACTAACAACCTGACATGTTGTCTTGATGGCAACTGCAATGACCGACTCCAGTGCAGGGGAATACAGGACCGCTGCTTTCGAGTATCTGGTGAGACTTTACGAGACGATAACAACTTCTAAATGAAGACTCTCATGCTCTCATTTCTGCGGTGTTCACGTCAATGTCTGACGTGATTCTTTCATAGACTGTCCTTACCAGCGTCCTTCAACCAGGTGACAAACGTATTAATATAAAGATCAACCCGACACACCACCAGGCTCGTTGTAGGAGAAAACATTTATTCCATAGTTAGACTGCATTACCTATTCATTGATCATTGTTTAACGTCGATGTATTCTTGAAATTACACATATAAAATATTCTTGCTTGAGATCAACAGAAGTTTGTCCAGTAACGTTTGTTTCTCATTTCCAGTGGGCATACTATCAGCATCCATTCCAGCCTTCGGCTGCATGTCAGAGAGCCTGTGTCTGAACACCCAGCTTTCTCTCAACATGAGTATGACGTTTGGCATCGGATTATCCTGCTGTAGCTCCAGTCTGTGTAATACTGCTCCAACCATCAGGGATGCTTGTTCCATCACCTTGGGTTTGATCCCTCTGCTACTTGGCGTCTTTCATCTCTTCTAGAACAAGAAGGAACCTCACCAGCAGGTCCTCATGTACAGTATATCCACTATTATCACACTTTAACACTAATCAGTCAGGGAACGTTTGTGTGTTTCTAATGACGTATTTACAACCAGCATTCAGAACAAGCATCGCTCTGCCAAGGACACCAACACAAAACCTGCAGAACCAGAAGATATGTTTTAAACTCTGTCAGAGGAAATGTTTGAATACTTCATTAGCATTTGATCATCACAATGACAATGTGGCTTGACTGGAATCTGATTGGTGCAACATGATGAACGCTGGAAAGTCTTTTGAGTCATGTTGATCTGCAGCAGTTTGTGAGTTAACAAATAAAATATGGTTTTAATGCAGATGTAACTTTTTACCCTTTGTTAATAAATGAGAAACATTTTAATGACTGACTCTGAATGATCTGAGATAAATATTCTTGGTGGTGTGATGTATCCTCCTCTCTGGGGCTGAACTGAAACCTAATACATATTGATCCTCTCCCAAGTACTTTGTCTCATCATTCTTTGTTGTGATGCTGTTAATAAGGTCCTGTCTCTCTGTAAACTCTTGATTATTAATCTAATGTGAATTCTTCTGAAAACGGTTTGTTGTTGCTTTTATTGAAGTGGTCTAACAATGAGATTAAACAGATTATCAGTCACCAGGACCGCACCCTAAGAAAGGTATTTAAGCTTCTACTTGTTGTTCCTGTGTGCAGTGACAAGGTCAGGTGAGGTGAGATAAGATGAGGTAAAGAACATTTACCGTAAATCACATCATTATTATCTAGAGAAGAAATGCAACTGTGAAAACAACAACACTAATTAAAATGGGTCAGAGGATACATGAGCTCATCCATCCATCCATCCATCCATCCATCCATCCATCTTCAACTGCTTATCCGGGGCCGGGTTGCTGGGGCAACAGTCTCAGCAGACAACTCTCCCCAGACAACTCCTCCAGCTCTTCCGGGGGGAGCCCGAGGCATTCCCAGGCCAGCCGAGAGACGTAGTCCCTCCAGTGTGTCCTAGGTCTTCCTTGAGGTCTTCTCCTGGTAAGACATGCCCGGAACACCTCCCCAGGGAGGCGTCCAGGAGGATCCGGAACAGATGCCCGAGCCACCTCAGCTGGCTCCGTTCGAGGCGGAGGAGCAGCGGCTCTACTCCGAGCTCCTCCCTGGTGACTGAGCTCCTCACCCTATCTCTAAGGGCGCACCCAGCCACCCTACGAAGGAAACTCATTTCAGCTGCTTGTATCCGGGATCTTGTCCTTTTGGTCATGACCCAAAGCTCATGACCATAGGTGAGAGTAGGAACGTAGATTGACCGGTAAATCGAGAGCTTTGTCTTGCGACTCAGCTCCTTCTTCACCACAATGGACCTATACAGCGACTGAATCACTGCAGAAGCTGCACCGATCCGTCAGTCAATCTCACGTTCCATCCTTCCCTCACTCGTGAACAAGACCCCAAGATACTTAAACTCCTCCACTTGGGGCAAAGACTCTCCACTGGCCTGAAGAGAGCACACCGCCCTTTTCCGGTCAAGAACCATGGCCTTGGATTTAGAGGTGCTGATCCTCATTCCACTCGCTTCACACTTGGCTGCAAACCATCCTAGTGCACGCTGGAGGTCCAGGTTTGATGAGGCCAACAGGACAACATCGTCTGCAAAAAGCAAACATGAAATCCTTCGGTCCCCAAACCAGACCCCCTCCGGATCATGGCTGTGCCTAGAAATTTTGTCCATAGATTTCTACCGATTTTAATTATTTCCTCCATTCATCATCATCAACATCATCATGCTGGAGCCTGTCCCAGCTGGCTATGGGCAAGAGGATTGGGTACATCCCGGATGAGACGCCAACTTTTCACAAGGCCAAACAGAAAAACAGACAATGCACACGCACACACACACACACACACACACACACACCTAAATACTCATTCCCCTGTTCTGGGTTCATGTCTCTGCATTCTGGTTGATATGGGAGGACTGTTCCCCTGTCAATTGCCACAGACACTGAAGCAGGGCATTTGAGTGCGTTTTATTCTTTTCTATTCAATTTTTTTAAAAAATTGAGTGTTGGACCACATCCAGGGTGAATTTCAATTCATTTTCCATATTTTACCTTTTCTTTATGATCACTGTTTACTTAAAATCTACTTGAAGACTTATTTTAATATATTTATCATTTGTGGACTTGTTGGTGTGGGATTAGAAAATGCTACTCCAGATTGTTCAAAGTAACAAAGGAACTTCAGGAGCATTCTTGAAAATGGAGAAATAACCTAATAAGTACAGACCGTATAACTAGAAGCACTAGAAACTGGAGATCAACTTGAGAGAGGATGATTTTGCAGGAAGCAAAAGCAATGTTCTGGCACCAGAAAAGACAAAGCTGGTTTAAATAACTAGCTGATTATAAGTAGGAGCAGGTGTGACTCATTCACCCTACTGATGAGAAGATGAGGGACAGGATCAGGAAAAGCATCATGATAGTAAAGACATTTAAATGACCTCAAAGGGTGAATATAGGTTGAAATAAATAACTTAGAAAATATTCAACCTCTCAGAACCGATTATAGTCTTAGGTTGGGGACTACCCGTATCTCCATAGGCATGAGACAGCATCACATGTCCGTCTGTTTTACAGAATCAATCTGGTACATTAAGTTATAATATATAGTAAATTGTGTGATATATGTTTTAATCACACTAAGAAGAGTAATAAAGATTAGAAAAAAATTCAACAGAATATTAGGATTATTCTAACAATTCAATATTGTTGGACATTTGTGCTTTGCCCTGCACACACCTCCTTTTTAAAAAATTCTAACATTTCAAAGATATTTCCAGAGTCAACTCCTGTTCTTTTCTGTACAGAAAAGGTGGAATTGAACCCAGGAAGCAACAGTGCTACCCACTGTGACACCAGGCTGTCCTGAGTTCAATTCAAATTGAACAATTCTGTGAATATTCTAAATCTAAACCAATAATGCTCACATTCACACCTACAGGCAGTTTGCTTAGACCAATTCACCGACATCTTTTTGGCAGTGGAACCCGGCAAACACACAAAATTCACATAACAAGGATTCCAACCCAGAAACTCGTTGCTGTGAGAGAACAGTGCTAACCACAAGTTCCTTAAGCATAGCACTGACATGCATTTATCTCTACTTCCTGAACCTGGTTGGATCAACTTTGGTCTTTATGGAACAGCTTTTCCCCAAATTGATCTGTGAGATGAACTCAGTTGTTGGACTTTATTCAACACTTTTCTTCAGCATTTTATGGAACAGGTCCTTGAAGTGAAGCTTAGATTAACATTACTATTAAAACCAAAGACTTTCATTGTGAAGATTATTTATTTATTTTGTATAACATTAGAATTCCGCATATTCAGCCTCTCAAATGCTAGATTTGATACTTGCTTTGCTTATTAACTGCATATTCAATAATTACCTTATCTCAATCTCTGTGAGAAATCATGTCAGCATGTTTTCCAAAATTTCCAACTAGTTCTTGATTTTTACAAACAACAGATTATCTGATAGAAAATTCTGCTAGCTGAGCCAATAAAGCTGTTAAAGTAAGCAATTTCTTCATTTTCAGAGTTCTTCAAATCTCTGTTAACCCCTGGAGAGGTTAGATAAAAACTGTACAGAAATTAATCACAGCTCAAAAAAAAAGCCCTGAAAAGAACAAGTCCACAAGTGTTTGTGCTCTGCAGCCCTACAGGGTATATCACCATAGCAGTAAGTGGCAGGCATTAGAGTACTTACACAGCCTATCCTAAAAGAAGCAGCAATACACCTTTCAAAGCACTGTGTTACTGAGAAAGGTCACAGTATGGTACTACCTGCAATCAGTTCAGTGGGCTAGCTCTTAGTTTGCAGGGTGTACTGTGGGATCGTGTAATCGCACACACTTGATCAGGCTTGTTTGGTCCCAAATGTTTCGGGGATTTCAAACGGGTTCTGGGGAAGAAGCCTGAGTCTGAGTCAAAAAAGTTGGTACCATGAGCCTGTTGATATCCGTGAACCAATGAGGGAGTCCAGCCGTATCAAAACACTTTGCCTGGTCAGATTTGAGTGAGTGGAAAAGCTTTGATACTCAAGCGCACTTATAAGGTTTTTTTTCTTTCAGATTTTCACGTCTGAAACTGGATTATGTAATTGTTAGGCAGGATCCACATCCACATTGTGTTTATGTTGGAAATAGTATTCTGGAAAGCCACAGATCCATTTAAAATACAGCATATTGACATTTTTATGCATACAGTTGTGTCTGAGATATCCATTGTGAGTGACTTCTTCAAGATGTTACTTGCTATTAGGATCTGCTAGCCTTATAATCACGATATATTAAAACTATGCCAGATCTTGTAAACATCTCTGCTGCTTTAACAAAAATCTATTTTTAATGTAATGTTTTAGATTATTTGCACAAAATTAGCTTTCATTCTATTATAATTTTACAACATCATCATATTTGTAGTGGCAAATTTATGGATATGAAGTATTTAGCTGGTCTGAGCTGAATTAACAAGTTAACTAAAATGCAGGACTTGACTTTTCATCAGTTAAAAGACAATGACGCCCACCTCATATTATGTGATCGTGCTACCTTCAGGTGTTCAGACAGGGAGTGGGAGATCGGATGTTCTAGAAACATCTAATCAGTATGTGAAGAAGACTTGGTTCCACTGTCCTTAAGTTTTCTTTCATAACATTTTCTCCCGCTCAGCAAAATAAGTCCACCGTTTTAAATAGAAATAGGATGGAGACAACTTTTAAAAAAAGAAAGTTTACTTTCCCTTCAGTCATTCGGTCATTTCATGGTTCTGCTGATGCTCAAAAATTGAGCCAAGTTCAGAAAAGTCATGCCAAGGTGGTTCAATGTTCCACCTTTTGATACTTGTGCCAGCTTGGCCCCTGAGAACAACTGCAGCATTTTAAAAAGGAGAGAGATGCTCCTATTTAGATGCAGCACCCTCATCAGGGCCTCTTTTTCTTTTGTCTTTCCTTACCAGTGATAAACACTTCACATTTTCTGCACTTGGAGCAAATACTTAGGGAGGGTTAGGATTAAGGGTTACATTTAAAGTGAACTTTCACCACCAAAAATGGAAATACTCATGCATGCATTAGTATAGCCAATAATTAGCACATTTTGTTTAAAATATTTGTGAGAAGAGACGACAGATGATTAAAAAAAAAAATTATTTCCCTTATTTCAGGTTTTACCATGTAGAACATGCGTTCACTCCTCTCTAGTAACCAATACATACAGATATAGTTTTGAACTGTGTGCAGCCACAGCAATATGTCAAATTGTACACAATCAACACATCTCAAAACCATTTTCTATGAGCACTACTGTCATTTACAGCATGGAGATGTTTACATTAAACCTCATTACATCTAAAACTAGATTTTCATTATTTAAATCAAGGTGTAAAATCTACTCTCATGACAAACTTTTTTTTTTTTTTTTTTTACGGCTTCATACTTGAATATATTCACAAAGACGACCACACACAGGCTTTGCTTTTCTATCACTGACATATTTATTTCCCATACTTGTTATTTCCTCAGTATATTTTAGCCATTTTTAATGTATTACTATATTCTATCATCATGATTCTTTCTCAGCTGTAATATGGGGCTGTCTTGTACAGGCTTACTTTGTTACTTATTGTTGTTGTTTTTTGGGTTTTTTTTGGGGGGGTGCATATTATAGGCCTATAGATATTATACTGTATTACACCGTATATGACATAGTATTGAACGAGACAGCTGTCCAGCAGCAAGCATAGCACTGTGTATGAAGTGAATTTGGGGGGTTAGGTTGACTCAGGTAGGCGCTGCTCACACTGACAGGTACAGGCCTGTTGCCATTCTATCAGACACCCCCCCCCCACCCACACACACACACACACACACAAAAACACACACGCAGGTAGCCCTCTGTAGTGTGGAGGTAACAATCGCAGTGTTTCTAATTCATCGTCATTTCAATGTTTGTGGCGGTGGGCGACCCAAAACAACACCGCAACATGGAACAGGTGTGTGTGTGTGCGCGCGCGCGTGTGTGTGTATAATCGACTTTCTGTGTGTGCACGCGCGTGCTTGTGTAGCCAAACCAGCAGGTTCGATCAGAAATACCACGCAGTGGGCTCGATGCGCGTTGGTTGCATTTGGTAAATCTAACATTTATCGATCATTGAAAGGCCACCCGTGTCTTTATATACAGACAAACAGACCGCGCGCGTGCACACGACACACACACACACACATACACAAAAGCAAAAAAATAAATAAATTCGTGAACATGTTCAATAAAAAAAAAAAAAAAATCATATGATAATGGTCAAAGAGTGAACGCGTTAAGGCCAGATTGGTTTTATCTCCAACATCCATCGCAGGGAGAAAATGGGAGCGATCCTACCTTCCGTGGGTCGATGCGGATCCGCTCCTCTCCTTTATGTGGGCTCTCCGGCCACAGGTGATAGCTGGAGCCGTAGTTGGGGCTGTCTTTGCTGCTGCTGTTGCTGACAGTCGCAGACAAGTTCCCCGCGTATGCCTGTTGTGTTACCGGCGGGTTTACGCGTGAGTCGCGGCTGTGCGCCTGCTCGCCCTGCGCGGAGATTCTTCCAGACTTGCGGTCTTGTTCACAGTGCTGCGGACGCTCCGATGCGTCTAGATGCTGTCGCTTCTGCTGCTGCTGATCTTGCTGTTGCAGCAGTGGAGTGTGGTGAGTCCTACATAGCTCTCCTGAGCCGCTGGCGCAGTAGTTGATAGGCAAGCTGCTCCCCACCAGAATCTGTTGCTGCGCTCGTAATTGTGGGATCTGTTGCTGCTGCAGCTGCTGCAGCTCCTGAGTCTGGGACTCAAACGCTTTCCTCTTAGCCTCAGTTGACTCACATACATTTAAACAGCGCCCTTTCTGTGAGTTTGCACGGATTCCTTCTGGGGAGGGGTCTCTCTTTTGGAGTCTTAAATGACTGTGCCTTTGCTGCTGCTGTTGCTGCTGCTGATGCTGATGCTGCTGTTGCTGCAACAACTGTCTGTGGTCTCGGTGCCCTCCTGCTCCTCCTCCTCCCCTGCAGCGTTCCACGATGGTTGCCTGTTGGTAATTATTTGCACTCCTTTGGAGCCGAACCCCTCTCTTAGATCCCCCAGAAAACAGCAAAGAGGAGGAGGACGACGTTGGCGGCGGTGGTATAGGCGGCGGAAAAGATGGGGAGGGCTGCGGTGGGAGAGGATCGAAAGGATGGTGATGATTTGGAGAAATGCTCGCCTCTTGCTCGGAAAAACTGCAGTGGCAGCTTGGAAAAACAGGCTGCTTCTCCGACTGATGCTGCTGCGGCGGATGCTGCTGCTGCTGAGAGCCGACCGGGGCCCAGGGATCCTGCCGCAGGTGCGCCGGCTGTCCGGTGGCGGTGATAGGTTCGCTCCCTCGGTGTGAAGGTCGCTGGGCGGTGTCGTGAGCGGCCAGAGGTAGAGGGTCTCCGCTGTGAACGGGTCTCCTAGAAGGCTGGCTCAGACAGGGGAGCTCCTGGAGGCTCTGGCGGTGCGCGGCGGTGGTCAAAGTGCGGTCTCGGTGGTGAGAAGAGGGCGGGGGCGGCAGGCTGAAAACAGGAGCGACTGTGTCTTGGCTCTGCTTGCTGATTCCTGGCTTTTCGTGGGGAATTTGGGGCTGATTGACAGCTCCCGCGCACCGATGCCGCATCCCCCTGATCGCCGCGTCGCGCTCTGGTTGCTCCTTTGCCGTGCAGAGCTCCGACACCCGTTCATTGCGATCAGTCCCAGCTGAATAGGACTGACTTGTATCATTGGTAGGTTTGACCAAGACCTGCCTTAAAACGTCACTCTAGAGCCAAAACACCGCCTTCGACTGAATATTTGGTCCATTGTCTGCTATGCGCACAGGTTGCAGCCTCTCCATCTCTCCTTTTAAGGCTGTTAGGTTATTACAAGAATGGGATTATCCCGGTGTGGAAAGGTGTTTCAATCTGTTCACATGGTTGATCTTCTTAATCCACTGTGGACCCAGTCGACTTTGTCAATGTTGACATAACTACCCTGCATAATCACTTTTATTTACTGATACGTCACCTCACAGATCCACAGGCCCTCAAAACATTTTTGCTTGTACATCCTGAACGTCACTGTGGTTTATGATCAACGTGAATCGATCAACTTTCTTCTTAGTTTGACATCCGTAAATAGATTCATGGTTTCAGATTCACGAATAATAAGACTCTTGATAGATGGACCCCTATTTCCAAAATACATTTCCACTTGTTGGATCAGGGAACAGCTGTCAAACAAACCAGGCAGTAATGGTTACCTCATGCCACACAGCCTGAGCCCTGCAGTCATGGTATTTAATAATTTAGCAGAATATGCCTGGTTTTGTATTACCAGGCAGAAATATTTAGAAAGGGAGCAGCATGCAGACTAACAGCAACAGTGTGTGTGTGTGTGTGTGTGTGTGTGTGTGTGTGTGTGTGTGTGTGTGTGTGTGTGTGTGTGTGTGTGTGTGTGTGTGTGTGTGTGTGTGTGTGTGTGTGTATCTGTGGTCTGTCTGTCTTCCCTGTTGCAGCAGCATGCTTTCACCAGTCAAGGCATTACTGTCACAAAAGTCAGGAAATCTGTTTCAGACTGTATCAGATGAGACAGAGAGAAGCTGGACACAAACGGAGCTGTCCACAGCGCTCAAGACATACATCGTGAAAGTGGCCCCTGATGGGGTGTCAGTTTGGTAGAGGATGACACAACTGCCCATCACATGTCGGTCAGACATTTTTTACATATGTGACATTTCAAATTTGGTGGCACAGAATTTGGATGAAGGGATAAACTAAATTTAGTTAAGCTTCATCTGATAGTAAAATATGGGCTTATTCCTTCCAAGTAAGACTTAACTATAACAGGTGGAAAATAAAATTCACTCCACAGTCTTTGCTTTGTTCCTAGTTTCCTGACTGTGCTGTGTTTTAGATACAGTAACACATAGAAGGAATTATGTGCTGGAAGGACTAACTTCAGGAGATGCAGCCTTGATGTACTAGTAGTACAATCTGCTTTAGCTTATATATATATATATATATATATATATATATATATATATATATATATATATATATATATATATATATATATATATATATATATATATATATATATATATATATATATATATATATATATATATATATACACACACAGAGAGAGAGAGAGCACAAACAACACAAATACATCATTTCATTGCAAAAGAGGGAAGTTGAGGCTGAGCCAAAGAGACACGAGGGGATGTAGATGGAGAGGCAGCCAACTTTTACATCATACATTAGCCGTTCTTAATAAGTAATATTCTTTTCGTTAAAGCCAGTTCAGCCATTCTGAGTTTTGATGAGTCTAAAGACTGCAGCGGTGGCACACTTTGCCTAACCACTGGAAGAAAGCTGAGGTCCACTCTATTTTACAGCCGAACAAAGAGCTGCGGGAATCCTGAGTCCAGTTCTGGCCTCGGCCGCATAAGAAACCTGATCATTTTCATTAACTAATTGCTTGCTGTGACCTGAGTGAGTTAATGGGCAAGATGGAGTTTCATTTGCTAGTTTGGGAAGCAATGTTACTGCTTCCACATGAATAATTAAATTACATTTTACGACTCGTGGACACACAAACACTTGTTCAATAAGTAGCTGTGAATGCCAAAAGCAACATTTTCTCCCTGTCTTGTATTTTGTGCACACCCACAAACACAGGTACATAATATTTCCTACAGGGCTTCATTCAAACAGCCTCTTTCAAGAAAGAACTGTCATCAGAATTTAGTGCTTCTCTGATTTTTTCCCAACCAGCCCACAAACTTGGCTGGTCCAGCTTTGCTAAAATAATGTTTTTGTGTCTCTTCCTTGTTGGCATTCGGAGGGAGAAGAAAATCTGTGGCACTAAAATGGTAGAGGGGGAAACATGAAGGAGGCCAGTGGCTGCAGCATGTAACACAGGAAGTAGATAAGAAGCCTGCAATTACAGAGAACAAGAAATCCAACCAAGTCGGAAGATGTATAAGTATTCATGTGTGCATGAGAGAAAGGAATAAACTGATAGCGAGCAGGAGAAAAAAACAGACAGAGAGGAGAGGGAGAGATATCTAAAAAGAGCAGGTGTGCTAACACAGAAGAGATCAAAAGAGTTCAATTGAAAGGAATAAGAAGACAGAAAATATATTGTACACTGAAGTGAACAAAATAATTTCACAGAGCTGTAGAGATTAACTTATTATCTTCTCCACGAGAAGACGAGTCGTATGTTCTCTTCTAGTCACTACTCTGACTGACATGTACCTCTGTGAGTCTGGTGTCTTGTTGATTTATTCTAAAAATTTACAGCTTCAGTTCTAATCAAATGTTACTGTTATTCCAAATATGGATTGTGGATAGACAGCATCATATGTTTCACAGATTTTCAAGTCTTCATAAATAAATTTGTGAAATTGAACCAAAAAATTTTTACTTTCCCTTCTAGCTTTTCCCAATATACCATATCATTTGTTTAGAAAAAAAAATAGACACACTGGTGAAGCAACAGTTTATGTGCATTCCATTTTTCATTGAGACAATGAGGGAATCAGTTGTATCAGGACACGACATGATGATGAAACAGTAACGTGTTAATTATCAGTAGTTTATGAGTTTATATACATGCATATATATATATATATATACACACACACACATACATGTACTGTATACTAAGCCTAAGTCAGATGTGGAACCAGATGCACATAGTGGTGGAACGTCAGGAGCTGTCCATGCCAGGGTGTAGAGAAGAGGAGAAAGGAACTCTGGGAGACATTGCAGGGGTTTATCGAAAACATCCTCTTTGAATCTTGAGTGGGTTCATGTGTAGTAGCCATGTGGAGGGCAGCCATCTTGAATGAGTCTGTCATTTGCTGCATGTCATGTCTTTGTCTACCATCTCACTAAACGATGGCTGAGGAATAAAGAGTTCGTTCTTAATGGTGTTACAATCAGACGGACTGATGCGACTGTGGTCTGCGTAAAATGCTGACGTCAAACAACCTGCAGATGAGAGAGTCGTCGTGTCCCAACCCAAAGCAGCGTCGCGCTTCAGACAGCACGTGCTGGAATTCATCTTGTGACAGCTGAGATCATTAGTTGGATTTTGTTTTGGCTAATCAAAATACTAAGCAGCTTTGCCATCGCTCAAGAGGAGGTATAGGGAGAGCCGTTGTTAAATATCAGCTGACATATTAGCATCCCAAAGTCCCATCAATGAGCGGAAAAAGGCCTGCGCAAGGGAGACAACTATGATGAAGTGTTTTCTATTACCACCACAAGCAAAGTCAAGGTGCAGGGAATGATAAAGTGGCCAGCGCAGGCAGCAGCTGTAATGCACGAGCATGCCAGGTATAACATCAGAGATGAGAGGCAGCGGGTTGTTCAAAAAAGCATCCTGGGTCATCCTGACGTAAGCTAAGAGGAGAAGAGCTCTGAGATTCCTCGTCTATGTCAGAAGATGAATTAGAAGGCAATTAGTCACCGAAATACCCCACTATCACCGCCAGACACACACATATACAGTACCTCCCCCCGTTTTACGGTTGTTTCCTGTAGGAACAAGACACAAACGTAACACAGCAGAAGTGTTTTGTTCGTTTGGAGGAATGATTATTATTATCATTTTGGTTTTGCCGTTTAATTATTATTATTAAAGACAACACAAGGAAGATCTTACTGTAATATACAGTTATACAGAGAATAGATAAAAAAACCAAGAATGTAATGTTTACTTTTAGACAGGAAAAATAGACTTAAACCTTTGTCAAAGGTTTGTTTATCACAAGATAGCTCCCTTTGAGTCACTTATCTCCACACGTGACGTTATCTCACTTGCTTTAAAGCGTCGTACGTCACACTCCTTCCCACCTCTCATCAAGGTGATGCACTGTTAATGCAGCAGAGACAGGAGTGTCTCTGGGTTTTGTCTGGTCGTACATGACCCTCCCTCCTTCAACAACAACAAACACCTTTCTTTCTTTTTCTTTTTTTTTTTTTTCCAGTACGGCCTTGTAAGCATTGGACCATCAACCTCCGTTCACACGACACAATGACGTTACTGCAATAAATGGAGCGGTTGATGATGAGGGGGAAGTGGTGAGGACAAAGAGAGAGATGACAAAAAAAAAAGAAAAAAACAGGAGCAATGTCCTTTTATAATGCAGTCTGGCTTGTGCATGTGTGTGTGTGTGTGTGTGTGTGTGTGTGTGGGAGATGCATATAGACATTAAGACGTTTGTGCTTGTGTGTGTGTGCAGAATGTATGCTTCAGGGTGTGTTCTCGGGCGTCAATGTGCACATGTGAACACACGTGCAAACCCGTGTGGGCGGCAGGGACACACGACAAGGCTCGGTTTAGGCCAGTTGTAAAACATGGTGATGAGAACTAGAGGAGCACGCTCATCACAAATGCAAAGGTTCAAAGACTCGGCCCCCCTGTCTCATCATCAGAGCAGTAACACACACACACACAAAGGAAATGACCAACTGACACCCCCCCCCCAGATATACCACCAGCAGGCTGCCATGCACTGTACACGCTTTTCTTAAGAAACGCCCCTTTTTCAGGAGAACCACACACGTCCCCTCACTTAATCACCCACACAAGGTGCACAAAAACAATCATTTAAATACTCTGCACAAAGGTGTTGCATTATCACACTAATATACTGCATGGAATTTCCCTTTATGCTTCATCAGCATGCATTGAAATGATCCATTTATGCTTCCTTAAGGTGTAACCATGTAATAAAAAAAATAATTAATGCAATGTGCGAATGCAAATGAAGCAGGCTCAAAAGCTAATTAGCTACAGGATATTTTAACAGTCCTTTTTTGAATTAATACTGATTTTTAAAAAAAATTGCATATAGGTAAGGAAGAGAGGCAATGAGAAGCAAAGACATACCTTCTATCTGATGGAGATTCCACAGGAAGGATTTTATTATTAATGACAGCAGGAAAATGACGTCTCCTTGGAATCGGGTTCTCCCAGTCTGTGAAATCTCCTGCTGTCTGCGAATGACTGCTTGTAGTGTGGAATAAAAGGGGAATTCATGCTATGATTTTTTTCCCTTTTTTTTTTTTTTTTTTGACAGCACATACTCAGCTTATTGCAGCTATTGGCTGCTCTCCTCGTGTATTTTTACCCTCCTATCCTCCACCTGTTTGTGCTGTGATAAAGACAAATCCATTTAAGCTACGTTTAACGTAGTTTTCTTGTATTCTCATTCACATTTCACAAGAGGGGATTCTAAATAAGATTTAAGCGCAGATCCATGCAGTTTAGCCTTTTCTCAATCATATATATATAATTGGTGTGGGTCTTCTAGAAATAAACTGCAGATGTTAGGTGTGATAAATCACGAAAAACACAGACGGTGTGTTTGTGTGTGTGTTGGGGGGGGGGCGGTATGACCTTGTATGCGCTGACGTCCCCCATCCTTCCCTCTGAATTGATGCGGGGATTCCTGGTTCTATTTTTAGCCTCTCAGTCGTGGAGCCGTCCGTGGGTGGAGGAGAGAAAGGGAAGGGAAGCAGGAGGAGGGGAAGGAGAGGCAGCAGGGGATGGAGAGAAGGGAGAGAGGTGGAGGAGAGGAAGGAAAGGAGGATCAGAGAGAAAGAGGAGGAGGAGGAAGAGGAGGAGGAAGAGGAGGAGGAGGAGGTGGGGGGGGGTTCCCATGCGGACTCCGGCTGCAGCAGCATCAACACATTGCTCCCCACTGTGAGGGCTTTGAATCGTGACCAGACAGCAAAGAAAAAACAGAAAAGGGAGCGCTGTGTCATTCTCTCCACACAGGACGGTACTGCTTTCTTTCATTTAGCTGGATTTTTTTTTATTTTTTTTTTACCATTTAAAATTTAAAATACCCGTGGCTTGTACTAGTAATTAGGAAAAATGGATTCATTTGGTGTTTACTCGACCTATATTGTCGAAAAACAACGAGATACAGTATTAGAATGCTGGTCAGGGAGTGTTCTCTAATTGACAGGCTGTGATAATTGCTCTCAGTTTTAGGATTCTAAAGGTATTTTCTCAATTTTCTATCGGAGCTCTTTCTCATTTAAATGAATGTCTCTATTTCCACAGATCATATTTAATAAATAGGTTTAAACGCGCATGCCTTACATCATGTCTATACCAAAATAAAATAAAAAAAATAGGCCTATAAATATATAGAAATAAGAATATATTTGAAAATATTCAACATTTATTGTAATCTCTTATTGGGTTTTGTTGTATTTTTTTGTTTTTAATTCTACAACAGCGTTACCTCCGTCTCTCCATCTTATATTTCAGTACAACACGCGTCCTATTAAAATTAATTCACACAATTATCCACACAAAATGAAATCACGGAGGAAAGCAGGGCTTTAGCAGAGAGGCTTTATTATTTATCACCTGCGGACTATTTTTAGCGCCTGCTGCCGTGTTGGCGTCGCGGGTTTCCGGGCGCATGGATGACAGGTTTCCCCGTCAGCGCGGGTCACACGGCGGGGGGAGACCCAAGCAATCCAGACGTCAGGAAGGGAGGGCGGGGGGGGGGGACGACGACACACGACAAAAACAGAACACAGGCATCACAGAGGACTCCTCCAGCTGCTTGCATTATTCACACATGCACTTAATCAGAGGCGTATAATTACCACAAGCAGCCAAACCGCCACAGAGGAGCGTTTATATCCAACTATAATGACCCGGGTGAAAAGAAAACAACAAATTGTCATGTAGAACATTACAGGTACAGTTGATGCAAAGCAAGACGATACTTAACTACAGGCCTTCAGAGCGGCTGGATTTTCCATATGGCTTGTTGGTTATTATTGGTACTATTATTGATTGATTGTTTGTTTGTCTGGTTGCAGAATTACTGAAGAATTATAATAAGGTTTTCTGACATTTTTCAGAAACACAAATGGTAAAGATACAGACGTGAACCTAAGATCGAAATTAGAATTAATACCGATGTGAATCCAAATTCTAGGGTTGGGCTTTTCACTGTTGATGATAGTCAAACTACGGGAATATAGTTTTTAGGTGCAACGGTAGGATTTGTCCTGAGTGATTTTGCTTTTTTGTTTCAATAAGCTCTCAGTGTACAGTATTTTCCGCACTATAAGGCGCACCTAAAATCCTTTCAATTTTCTCAAAAACCAACAATGCACCTTATAATCCAGTGCTCCTTATATATGAAAAAAGTTTTTAAAAAGGCCATTCATTGAATGTGCGCCTTATAGTCCAGTGCACCTTATAGTGTGAATACTGTAATCACACAAATAGATTTAATGTTTTTCAGTGGATAGAGCAACAGCATTTGCAATGTTTGCTGAATAAATAACACTTTAAAATGTGTTTCTGGAAAAATAACTATCCCACCTCCGATTGAGGAACATCCAGAAATCACTCATTGTGGCCAAAAATAATTAAGGTTAACTCTAGTAAGAACAAAGCTAAAAGGACTGTGGAAATGT
This sequence comes from Antennarius maculatus, assembly GCA_013358685.1. NCBI lineage: Eukaryota > Metazoa > Chordata > Actinopteri > Lophiiformes > Antennariidae > Antennarius > Antennarius maculatus. The sequence continues at coordinate 15,977,054 of CM023619.1, forward strand.
AATGTAATGTTTTATTATTCCTTAAATTTTATGTATTTTATGTCGCTACCTTCAGAAAAATGCTGGACCTCCTCTCTCCCTCCCTTTTTTCTCTCCTTGGTGGGGAGTAAAACCACTTTCTCTGCTCTTGAAGGGCCATAATTGGCTAAACGCAGTGGGGGGTACGCTTTAGTTTCTCTTTACTTTCAAAGTGGCCTCAAGGTGCAGAGAGGCAGCAGGTTTGTGTCGTCTGCCTGTTGTTCTGTCTGCCCTCCATCCACTCTGCATAGACGTCTGGATTTCTACGTCCAGCCTTCGTGTTTATCTTTCTATCTAGCGGTTTTTCTGTGTGTGAGTCAACTTGCCTGTCTGTATTTGTCTGACTAGATGTTTGTCTCGTCTGTGTATTATTTAAATTCTATGGATCTTTGTGTTGCTGCATCTTCTCTCTGTCTTCCTCGCTGACAGCCTCCCTGTCCCTCACGTCTGCATGTTGATGTCTAGCACCACTTTGTTTGACTTCCTCCATTTTGCTGGATGTCTCTGCTCAACGCCTGCTGTATGCCTGCTGCTTGCTTCAATGCCTCTTTTCCTCCTCAGAAAAAATGTAACAGAGGGCTCAGATGACACCCTAAAAAGCCACAATGCTTGATCCACAGCACAACCTGCAAAGGCATAAAGTCTGTGTGAATTTGTATAAATCTGGATAACTGAGAAGTTGAAGGAAACATAGAACAATATCACAATTATAACTACAATTATCAGGAGTAGTCATAAGAGAATATTGTTTTTTGTTTTATATACTGATCTGATCCCTGAAGGGAAATTAAGAGCATACCCTAGATAGTAAATACTTCAAACGCATGCATACGTGTTAGTTTGTACAGGCCCCTGTAGCTCACACACACACACACACACGCACACACACACACACACACACATACACACACACACACACACACACACACACACACACACACACACACACACACACAAGGGGGCCTGTAGGCATGCAGGGGGAGATAGAGCGGCACCTTGCTCAAGGGCACCTTGCTCAAGGGCACCTTGGCAGTGCTCCAGACGTGAGCTGACACCTCCCACTGTCAGCTCACACTTCGGGTATTTTTTATTTGTTTTGTTTTTTTTGGGCGGGAGCAGGAATGGAACCACCGATCTTAGGAACACCCTAATATCTTTGATCTAGAATTGGTTGTGGGTAGATTTTTTTTTCTTTTAATTTTACTGTACTAATCTCCATAAGGAAATTATTAATCCACTCTAGCACACATCGTTGGTCAATCTGATTCAACTCATTCTGATTCATGGCTAATGTCATCTTGATCATCTTTGTATGACCAACTATATATTCTCTTATCAGATTGTTTTAGCATTCAAGGATTATGCTTGACATTCTACATTTTACTGTTTTATTTTTCACCAAATCCTTAAGGTTACTTATGATATGATAGATATAATATATAAGTAATTTTGTCATTAGAGAGTTAGGTTTCTTTAGTATAACTCATTTTAAAAAACATAAAATATTTTTGACAACACATCTATAACATAACTGGTTAATAATTTACTGAAATCAATACGTTAAACTGGTTATTAGTTGACTGAGGGGGAAAAGCGTCTTCCAGGCTGTTGTGCTTTGAGACTGTTGTTGTGTTGATAATGGCCCAGACAGATGTGCTTGCTATCCATCAAGCCACAACATACTTCATGTGTCACTAACACTTTATTTCCCAATGGGGCTGCCTCTCTTTAAAATGTGTCATTTTATTGTTCTGATTCCTCTCTCTTCTCTGGGGAGTGGAATATGATTTCACAGAACATTAAGTGGATGGGATCTAAGGGAATAGTGTGAGGACTGGGAATAGTGGTGGTGAAAATCAGTGGCGATCTGGCCCAATTACGCCCAACTACCTCCTCTTAAGCCCTCCTCCACTTTCACCCCCACATCCCAGCCCCCCCCCCACACTCCCATGCTCTCTGATGGTCAGTGACTTTCATGGAGTATGAAGGACGAAGGAATACTCCTTCAAACATAATCCGCCTGACTTTGGGAAAAAAGGGATTAGATTTGCTGTCGTATGTGAAACCATGCAAAGAAGCACGCTTATGTTTAGCCCCGTATGTCCTTTACAAAGACACAGTTAGAGCAGTCAGACATGGCATAACATGAGAGGGGCGAAGGCCTGTGGTCATAAATCAAAGCACGGCACCGCTGTCAGTCTGTAATGATGACTCTTATGCTGATGATATGTTTTACTATAATTATAACATGATCATCTCTTGTCTTTTAAAAACACGAGGAGCTCAAATAAAACGGAAAAAAAAGTGATAAAGGGAAACCCACTGAGTTTCATGCAAGGATGAAGGACCCGGATAAAGAAAGAAATGCTCTAAACACACCATTCAAAGGACGGGTGCCTGTGACTTTTGGCGTCACCGTTATGTAGGAACGGTAGGGAGCGAGAGCGGATGAGTCCTGCAGCGACAGCACATGCCCCCTCCTGCATACTGGGCACGGCACCCGGGCAAGCATAGAGTGATTGATAGGAGTGCCAAGACAACATCTCATCAGGGGCCCGACGCACAAGGGGGGCCCAGCACAGCAATGATGGACGACACACAGAAACTACATAAAAATCGAACCTGGCATATATAAGACATTCCCAGCTCCCTTTCTTAACCTGTAATGTATGGTGATAGAAATTTGTTCTGCGATCCATTGTTACAGACAGTGATGGATGCTAAGAAGAAAGAGAGGGAACGGGGAAGAGGAGAGATGGTAGGGAAAGGTGATGATTCATTTGTGTGTGGGGTGGGGTTGTAAAAGTGTTCAGTGTTGAGTGTTTTGCTCTTGTTTGGTTTGTGGCTCTCATAATGTTAATTTGAAGTCATTTAGTATGATGTGTACATGAATTTGTTTTTCCCTTGACTCAGGATGAAAGCCCAGCTTATTTTAATATGATGTATTTAACTTCAAGTCATGATTTTCTCTTCATTTTACTCTTAGGTATCTCTATTTACAAGATCAACAAGAGGGTGAAAAACAATAGATCACATTTTCAGGTGCTTTTGTGCCAAGACTGGGTGATGCAGTTTTGAAATAGTTGAGTGTTTTTGTGAGTTAACAGCCAAATCTGTAACACTTACCGTATAAGAAAACTTCACAAACCATCACATGTCATACTCTCTAGAACACATGTACAGAGATGCTCTTCATAATTTATTTATCTTATTGTAACATGAATCAATTCTAACGTAGTTACATTTGCATTTAATTCCTCAATTAAAGTCCTTTACTATTTAACTAACTAGCAAATGAAAATGGTGTTGATTTTATTTTCATTAGATTATTCTTATTAATCATGGCTATAATAACTATTAATACTTACAAATCCCACTAAGTCACCAATAAATCTGTAAAATTATTCTATAAAAAGTGTTTCATAACAAATAATGGTTTGTAAATAATTATGAAGTCTGTATTTATTCTGTGTTCACATCTCAGCTTTGCACATGCCCTTCCATGTGTGAACTGATTATTGCTTGTTATAGCAGACTCATGCCTGTTTGTGCACACAACAACACGGACCACCTCGGTGCACTGTTAGTCAAATGACTTGCACAAATCTCCCAGAACCTGATGAATATTAGATGGGAGTGGATAATACCTGGAAAGGGGAGGTCTCCCCCCTCCGTGGCGGAAGAGGCTCCACACTCAGCAGTGAAGCGTTGCCCACTGAGAACAAACCCAAGATGTTGAGAAGACTCCTTTGCAGTTGTGAGCAGGGAGCTGTATAATTGCAGGTGGATTTCATGTAACTTGAAAAGTGAGAGGAAGTGTGGCCATGTGAGAAATTGTATGAGCCCATATTTGTGACGTTATATGGCAGAGAGTAAGAGAGGGAGAGCCGACAGAGAGGAATATTCATCTGCATCTATCATAATAAAACTTCAAATGGGTTTTACAGCAGTCATGAAGTGATGGGTCGTAAGTCCAAAGCCCAGGCTCAGAGAGATTTTGTGTATATGCATGGCTGTCTTCTGAACACAACCTGAGCATATGAAGGGCGCACATTCAGTTATACATCTTAGTTTAAATGACTGAATATGAAATTACTTAACATATATATGTCATCGGAGAGCTTTCCCATTGTGCCGAGTCAGTCCTTTATTTAGACACTGACTGAAGCTCCTGCTGGAGATTCAACTCAGAAACTGAGAAAAGGATCAAAACTAGAATCACATATGACAAATTTATTTAACATGATGCATTTAAAATTTGATTGCACTTAATTTACGTTAATATCAGTATGAACTGGACATGCTGATCTTATATATTACACTGTTTGATTTTATATGTTCAAACTCCTTTGCAATTCTGTTCTGAAAAATTTGATCATCATTCCTTTCAAACTTTACAAGTAAACATCTGAATGTCAATGAACAGACACAAACCCAGCCACAAATACATCATTGTTAAAATAAAAATGCTACGTTCAGACATCTGTAATATAAGGGGTGCATTCGAAACTATATTTATATTCAAATCCTCTGACAGTAGACCTCACCTTTTCAAAGAGACTGTCAGGGCTCCACTCTGAATACAAAAGATTGGGATAACCTTTTTAGCATATCGGAGGATCTACCCAACAGATGGCATGGATTATATTCAAGGCTTGGCTCAACTGCGTGATGGAAATGTCTGACACAGGAACCTCTCGGTGTGCTGTTTGCCACTCGATGCATGCTATAATCAAGAATAAGCATTTACCTGATCTCCAGGAAAGTTTCTCTTTGGATACACTCCATCAGGTCACAGTTTTTACTTTTAGTAGCTTTTTACTTTCTTAAAAATTATATTCTAAGACTGATTTCATTTGCAGTGCCTCAGAGTTGTTGCCAAAATACTATATTTTCATACATTTTGAATTACTTAATGCCTTTGTAATGAATCACCGACATCCTACCCTTACATCGACTATGGCTGAGCAACCAGCCAGATTCATTACCAGTCTAATTCCTGTAAAGCCTTAAAGTTGGCGCCAGAGCCACCGGTGTTTCTATGGTATAAAGTAGCTACTGGAAAATGCATTAGTTGATAAGATGGACTACCTTGCATAATGTTACTGAAACAGTGGAGGTTAACAGGGTAGTCGCCCATCATGTTCAAGGTTATATGAACACGTAGGAACTGACTTAAAGGCAAATACAATTCTTCTTTTCCTTTTGGCTTTTCCCTTCAGGGGTCGCCACAGCGAATCAACCGCCTCCATCTAACCCTGTCTTCTGCATCCTCTTCTCTCACACCAACTACCTTCATGTCCTCTTTCACTACATCCATAAACCTCCTCTTTGGTCTTCCTCTAGGCCTCCTGCCTGGCAGTTCAAAACTCAGCATCCTTCTACCAATATATTCACTATCTCTCCTCTGGACATGTCCAAACCATCTCAGTCTGGCCTCTCTGACTTTATCTCCAAAACCTCTAACATGTGCTGTCCCTCTGATGTACTCATTCCTGATCCTATCCTTCCTGGTCACTCCCAGAGAGAACCTCAGCATCTTCATCTCTGCTACCTCCAGCTCTGCCTCCTGTCTTTTCCTCAGTGACACTGTCTCTAGACCAAACAACATCGCTGGTCTCACCACAGTTTTGTACACCTTTCCTTTCATTTTAGCTGAAACTCTTCTATCACACATCACACCTGACACTTTTCTCCACCCATTCCATCCTGCCTGGACACGCTTCTTCACCTCTTTTCCACACTCTCCATTGCTCTGGACTGTTGACCCCAAGTACTTAAAATCCTCCACCTTCTTGATCTCTTCTCCCTGTAACCTCACTCTTCCACTTGGGTCCCTCTCATTCACACACATGTACTCTGTCTTACTGCGGCTAACCTTCATCCCTCTCCTTTCCAGGACAAACCTCCACCTCTCTAGCTTCTCCTCCACCTCTTCCCTACTCTCACTGCAGATCACAATGTCATCTGCAAACATCATAGTCCATGGAGATTCCTGTCTAACCTCGTCTGTCAGCCTGTCCATCACCATAGCGAACAAGAAGGGGCTCAGAGCTGATCCCTGATGCAGTCCCACCTCCACCTTGAACTCCTCTGTCACACCTACAGCACACCTCACCACTGTCTTACAGTCCTCATACATGTCCTGCACCGCTCTAACATACTTCTCTGCCACTCCAGACTTCCTCATACAATACCACAGTTCCTCTCTGGGCACCCTGTCATAAGCTTTCTCCAGATCTACAAAAACACAATGCAGCTCCGTCTGGCCTTCTCTGTACTTCTCTATCAACATCCTCAAAGCAAATACTGCATCTGTAGTACTCTTATTTGGCATGAAACCATACTGCTGCTCACAAATGCTCACTTCTGCCCTTAGTCTAGCTTCCACTACTCTTTCCCATAACTTCATTGTATGGCTCATCAGCTTTATTCCTCTGTAGTTGCCACAACTCTGCACATCTCCCTTGTTCTTAAAAATGGGCACCAGCACACTTCTCCTCCACTCCTCAGGCATCTTCTCACTATCTAAGATCCTGTTGAACAACCCAGTCAGAAACTCTACTGCCACCTCTCCTAGACACTTCCAAACCTCTACAGGTATATCATCAGGACCGACTGCCTTTCCACTCTTCATCCTCTTCAGTGCTCTCCTCACTTCATCCTGGCTAATCTTTGCTACATCCTGGTCCACAACAGTCACCTCTTCTAGTCTTTGTTCTCTCTCATAACCCCATGTTTTTAATCCCATGTTTTTAATACTCTCAATAAATTAAAGGACATGAAATTGAAAGAAGGAAGTCTGAAACCTCAAATGTACTGATATGAGCAATGGTTAGCCCACCCCCCAAAAAACTTCACTTCATCCAGTGACTGAAGAGAAATACACAGGGTGATGGAGCTCCTGCATTGCGTATTGATGAGTGTGACTGGATAGGATGACAGCGTAAAGTGAAACAAGAGACCTTTTCAGAATGAGGGAGGGTGGAGGTGACAGTGGTGGTTGTGGTGGAGTGATTTAGCATTTCAACATTATCAGTTAAAAAGCCTGGCGGGAGGGGGGGAAGCAGGTCTAGAGCCCCGAGGTCAGACTCACCTTTTCTTATTTACCAAGTGTGAGGAGGGAAGACTGAATAACGTGGAGACGAATGGAGAAAAAGAGGAAGTGGAGGGGTACACTTCCAGGAGAAACTTAATTATGTATAGCGGGGCAACCAGAGAAAAAGTGAGGAAGAGGAATGGCTGGAGAAGGAAAGAGGAGAAGACCCATTAAGCATTTTGGGACAGGTGGAGCGGAGGATGAGTAGGAGGAGGAGGTTCAGTCTAAAAGCAACTCAGAACCAAGAATACCTGCAGGAACTTAACCAGAATGTACATTATTGTTTAGGGTAATAAAGAATCTCAAACTCCAAACTAGCACGAGGCTTGGCTTTAACCCTATTAAAGACAATTTACTCACTGAAGTGTATACAATTTTATACAGTAATATTTGCTTTGCAAAAAATGTTAGAAACCTCCCACTCATAATGTAAATTTGGGGTTAAAATGTTGGAGATAGTTGATCTTTATATTCCATTCCCAGGAAGTCCAGAATATTAATACATATAACTTGTGCTGTACCTGTTCTTTCTTTTACACCTGCCATGATCATGTGACCACTCCTTAAGTGTACATTTAGTAAAGTGTGTGTGTGTGTGTGTGTGTGTGCGGGGGGGGGGGGGGGGTGACCCCTGAACCATTAAGCCTTCATATTCATTAATGGCTCCACTTACAGAAAGTAAGAGAGAGGCAGTGTTTTAATTTCTTAAAAAGCTGCAGCACTCCGCTGAGATACTGTACCTGCTATTGTTGTACTCCTCTGTGCTTACATATCCTGCTGAGTCACATGCAGAAACAAACACACACACACACACACACACACACACACACACACACACACACACACACACACAAACACACACACACACACACTCACACACACAGAGTGTGACATTGAAATAAAGGCCAACGTGCCCAAAAAACTCTGACAGGGACAACTTGTATGCAGTCTCTCAAACACACATAAACATTTCCAGCCCCCGTCTATATGTCTTCATCTTCATCAAAACGAGTGGGGGTGGGGGGTCGGGACACTGGAAGTCATGCAACTTAATTTTGATTGGCTGAAGTGTATTGACTGGGCTATTCTTGTTTTCACATGTTTTTAACAGCAGTAACATCAAGCCAACAACAATGCAGTAATTGTTTGTGTAAGAGGGTCATAAATAAATTAATACATTTTGCTTGCCAATTGTAATCAATACATAATTTGATAATGCAATGAATAACCTAAATAGTGATTAATAGTTTCCTGCTCTTTCCATTCTTTAACTCTCTAACATTTTATTGCGTGTCAATAAAAATCCTCTCCCAGATTGCCACAGCAGCATCTTTATGTTGTACGACAGTGGAGCAGTGCGCCACACAGGCTAAACACTCCCACCGCAAAGCGTTTTGTCAACATTGCATCACCTACAAACAGCCGAGTCACGCACCGGAGCATGGAGGGGTGGGATGGAGGCAGGGGTGGACTGACAGAAACAAGGTGCAATAGAGAGACTATAGCAGCTGGGCCTGTCGATCGCCCGTCTCTCTGTCTCTCTCTCACACACACACACACACACACACGTTCTCTCTCACTCACTCACACACGTTTCATCTTTAGGAAGTCTCTCTTTACATTCCTGTCAGATTTTCTGTCATGTGCAACAGGTGATGCTGTATAGTGCAAAAGGGCCAAAGGATGAAGGTTTACTTTGTGGACTTTGTTCAGCATCCAAGAGAGCGCACATGTAGAAACACAAAACGTAGAAACACACAAAACCAGCAGAGGCTTTGTGTCTGTTTCAAACATACGACCATGACTTCATGCATCAGCATAAGAGCTGAGCAGTCAGCAATATGGTGGCATGACATCATACTAAGATTAATCCCAGGACAATAAACAGGAGACAAAGGAAAAAGGAAAAAAAACAACAACACTTTTTTGGTTGCCTTATTATTGAGAAGCCCAGCGAGGGTATATTATTTACACTTAAAAAAATATAAATATTAATATAAAGTACAGCGAGAGTATATTATTTATACTCAATCAAATAGAGAAGAGATCAACCTTTCCAACATGTCATCAAAGAAAAAGAGTAAAACTGTTAAAAACGTGGCTGACAGCACATTGAATGTGGTGGCAAAAACAAACTATGGATTTTCAGTTATTCAGTATACAATTCTAAACATCTCATAATCTCTGCTGTGCTTTACTTTCAGCCGTGCTTCTGCAGAATTCATGCCTGCAGTAGGTTTACTGGCCACCGTCGCCACACTGCCCTCCACCAGCTCAACTCTATTAGTTCAGCTTCACCACCTCCCAGTGGCCCCAAGGTTGTGGCAAAGTGCAAGTTAATGTCTGTGTGTGTGTGTGTGTGTGTGTGTGTGTGTGTGTGTGTGTGTGTGTGTGTGTGTGTGTGTGTGTGTGTGTGTGTATGTGTGTTGTTTGTTGCATGTGTTTCTATTCTTTCATTGTACATATTAAGTGGAGGTAATGCCATGCATATGGAAGACCATATCAGCAGAGAAAGTAACTAAAGGAGATGAGGTAATAATTGGCTTCAGTTCAGAGGCCAAGTGCTATTAAAATGTTATAGAACATGTTTTAGAAAAGTAGAACACATAACAACACTATCATCACACACTCACAAAAGAGAACTGACAAAACCAAAGATCTTTGTCGGTGATATTCTGAATGTTCTACACTGAAATTCATTTTTACCGATGCGAACATAAACTGCACGCTGGGATAGGTTTTCTGGCACAGCACCAAAAGAGCTTTATCCTAATAATGTATGAGTCTCCATAAGATAAAGGCATTCTGTAATTTATGAGATAGGATGCTGCATGTTTATGATGATTAATATATCTTGAAATGTATTTTATATATATATATTCATATTTTATTATTAAAATGTCTATATTGTATGCATTTCATCAAGTAAAAAAGCTGTATTGTTGTGCTCCTATACCACTATTCCTCCCTGGAAAATAAGATCTAATAGTGACACCATCCCAAGTCATACAAAATGTAGATGTGAGGTGATCAGAGCACAGCAACAAGGAGACTCCTTTGATGGTTTTCCATCGCCCTGGTCCTGTGGGAGCTGCGTCTAATCACATGACAATCCTGAAGCTGTCAGCGTCCAGTCAAAAGTAAGCATTGTCAAGGAGAGAAGAAGACAGACCCGTCAAATCACAGTAGGAGACAGCGGATGGCAGGTGGAGGGAAAAGAAAGACGTGTGATGCAGGGGATGATTTTAGGGCCCCCCTTTACGGGACTCAAATTACTTGACTCGGTTTGAGTGGGAAAAAAATGCAGCAGCAGGGATGTTCTTTATCTATTTCAGAACATTTTGTTACAGACATGAACACATGCATTCAGCTCATGCTGTCTGTGTGTGTGCATTCAAATGACATCATCGACTCAAAGAGGATGAACACGAAGTCCCAAGTGAAGGAAACCAGAAGAAAGCTGCAAAATCAAAATTTAACATCAAATCTAAGTCCACACTTTCACATGTACAATAACGACATGTCATTACATTTAGGTTACTTGTATGTTAGCAGACTTTCTCATCAGTGGGAGATGAAGTCGAGGTTGAGTGAGCATTAAGTGCATTACAAGGTTTGTGAAAGAAATCAGATATTATTTAATATTTGCAACAAAATGTGGTGTTCAAACAGGATAGAAGGAACAGATTCTTATTCCACCCCTCTCCCCAATACTTTGTTTGTGGTATGGCAAGTAGTATGAACCAAATAAAGATAAACATTCACATCAGAGAAAATTAATGTGAATAGTGTCAAATTAATAGTTCATAGTATTTTTAAACCTAACAGTCCTTATCCTTGCAATTAAAAACTTGCTTGTAATTGCAAAATCTGTTTTTAATTGCCCAAACAACACTTTGCATTTTCTAAATAACAGTATTACACTCTGAGGACAGAGAAGCTCCTTAACAAAGATGATTTGTTTAATAGATTGTTTTACAGCATCTGCTAATCAATAATTAATAATTGTGAACATTGTGTTTGTTTTGGCTTCCATGCCACTGGGTCACTGGTTCAAAATGAATCAGTCAAACCACCAAACAGGAAGACAAGCAGAGCATACACATTAAAACATGGACCTCCCCACACGCACACACACACACACCGGATATAATGTAGTGTTGGAAACAAGAGCACTGACTGCCGTTTCATTTACATGCAAATTGACACCCACCAGTCAACCATACACTCACTCTCCTGCCTGGCATGCGTGTGTGTGAATGTGTGTATGTGTGTATGCCCATGTGTTTAGACATGTGTATTCATGTTGCTCCGCTGGCGCTCAGTGAAGCTGCTACCCTCTCCGAATCACTAAAAATAAAATAGGAAATAAAGAAATACAAAGACAGAAAGAGAGATTTCATTTGGCAAATCTGTTTTTTCAGACTGTCAGTTGACTAAACAGACATGAAGAGGAGCCCATTTAAGCGCCCCCCCCCCCCCCCATGCAGGCCCTGGGTAATGATGGACTGAGGCCTGTAAGTATCCTCTGATCAGATTTCTCCTCTTGTCACATGGAGATAAAGGATCACTTGAAGTGATTGAGCATTTCATATTAATGAGCTTTGAGGGTCTGATCATCAATTGAGGGAAAATGTGGTTGAAATGCAGCTGTAATGACTGAACCTGATACAGTAACATTGAAATTACACCCTGGAGTTGGCAGACCGAGTATGTTTTCTACTGTTGACAAACGATAAGTGCTTCTGTCAGATGAGAAACACTGCAGAAATTATATCTGTCGCCTCCTGCTGGTTGAGACGAGATACTGCATCACATGCAGGAAAGCACGTGTACTGTACGTGTTGTACTTACAGTATGTATATCTAATGATTGTAATAAGAGCAAGGTTTTCATGATTGAGTATATGTTTGCCTGTAGAGATATTTTATATTCTTGTGCATCCCATTAAAATATTACTCTTTATGAATATATTTCAGAATTAGTTCTGTGCAGATTTATTAAGTTGAAAATACATTTATAAGAAAATTACAAACCTGCAAAATATAGTATGTCACAGTTTCATGCGTGACAGATAGTTTCACACCCTTCAGTGTCAAAATAACAATTGAATTAATTACTTTAATTAGTTTCTTCCGTATTTTCATTACAAATGATGCTTCATTTCAACTCAAGAACGAAATAAATGGTATTAATGTTTAAAAATTCTGAAATCAGTTTGCTCAGTGCAGCCGATGTACATTTTCAGAGTATCTTACCATCCATAGATAAAAACCTTCCCAGTAAAATAATCTGTTCATTATTATTACAATTTGAAAATAATCTTGGGGTGTTTTGCCTGTTTTTGTAGGAACTAAAACCAATTATCCAGAAACCAATTGTACTTACAATACAATCCATCCCTGCCCAAATAAAACCAATTAACCAATCAGCCACTCTAGGCTGATTCCATTTGCTATTAAGAGTCATTTAGTGAAGACAGCAGCATAGAGTGGCAGATAATCAGCACCACATTTGATTATCCATTGAGAGAATTATACACTCAGTGCAAGAAAGTGGCCAGTTTGCAGAGATTATGCCTGTTGTTACGGAGCTGAATGGCCTCAATCCGGTTTAGCACTACATCAGAGGGAGCACCACCATGGCATTACTCAGGACTTGGTCTTGGACTTTATGTGTGTGTGTTCAAATATAAATGTGAGCAGAAAAATTACATGCATCACACGTTTAATCTAGCTTAATTGACCCATTTGCAATTTCATGGCTCATTTTTCTTCAGGTTTAAATATTCTATTAATTAACAATAGAAAAACATGGCTGGTTTTCTGAGAGTTTAGAACTTGGCACTTGGTTTGCTTTTGGATGATTTGCTGAAATGTTCATTAATCTAATATTGAAACTGTGTTATGACAGATGAGTCACCGTAAAAATTGTTCTTACATTTATATTCAGTTGCCACCATGATTTAGACGGTGTATTTTAATTCCAGTCTGAAATGAGCAAAATGTACAAAAGTAGCACAAACAAACTTTCACTACGTTTATTCCGAGTCAATCAAATATATTTCATAAGAGAGTGAAAAATATGTAAATCATATTTTTATAGATGCAAGAACTTGCAAGTGACATGGTCATATGATAGGTACTTGAGAAGTTTGAGAAGGTGACAAGAGGACACAACTCACTCTTGTTCGTCATCACAATTGCCGCCTGCAGTTGCTGTTTGTTTCCTTATTCTCCCAACAAGGCACTCTGTTATTACCGAAATGCATATACTGTAATAGATAGATAGATACTTTAATAATCCCGGAGGAAACTGCACAATAGTATCTGAAAGCCCCTTTTCATACCTTCCAGGGGCAGTTTTAATCATTAAAATTGCACAAAGTTGCGAGGAATTGTGGTAATTTGAAATACACGTGCAGATAGGTGTGACCCCTTGGTAGTAAAAGGGTTTTTAAAGCAAATGTTCAGCCTTGTTGAAGGAAAAGCTTTTCCTCATCTCAAGCTCAAGAATACTAAGTCATTTTTAGACAAAAATTAGCCTGGCCTTGAGAATTCTCATAAGAGATGTTTTGAGACTTGCTGAAACCATTGAGACAAAACAAACCACGGTTCCTTGGAGATTTAGCTGTTGAAATTATTGTCAAAACATCAGAATATTGTTATTTAATTAATGTATTTTCTATTTTCTCATGAGTTGCTGTTGCCCCTTCTTTTGACACACTTTGAGGGATGGGATATAACAGGACCAGAGTGAGACTGGCCAAATGAAACCAAGGAAACTGATGCAACTGTTCACACTCTTGTTCACCCCTGGGCTGTCATTCATTACATAATCCTGTCAGAGGTGATGGTTTCATATTTTCAGCACAGATGATAAAATGAAAGCTGACATGTAAATGTACTTCAGGCTATGCTTGGTATTTTAACCTCTGATAACGATATCCCAAAATTGTTATGCTAATTAAAATATATATTTAGTCTTAGAGCAGGATGTCCAATTCAAAACATTCATACTCTTATCTTTTCTGTTTTCTGTTTTATTGAGTGCCTTGTGCATTTGCTTTGGCTCAGTTGTTCTACAGAATACTGTGTAGTACTTCAGGTCTCTGGTAGAAAATGAAAACTCAGTCATACTTTTCTATTATAAAAGGGAATAAGTTTGCCAGTTAGTCCAGACAATGCCTCTAATAGCAGTTATCAATGTGTTTCAGCTCCCCCACTTTGATATTTTTTTGTTTTATACATGGCCCACCTTTACTCCCAGTTTCATCATCATCCAAACAAAAGTTTATGTGTAACTGCCAAAACAGTCCAAAAAGTAAAACATTTATTTGATGTTCAAAAAAGAGAAAAACCATCTTGACTTGACTTGACCCATTTCTCAAAATCCTCTCCAAAATGTTAACAAGTTTATCCTCAGTTCATGTGAAACCCATCTACCAAGTTTCATCAAAATCTGTTCAGTATGCTTTTGTGTAATAATCTGAAAAGTCAACCAAACAAAAAACAAATAGCATAATTATTTCTTCATTGTACATAATTAGTAAGTTCATGCATTAAATGATTTTAGTCAGGTGGATGAGTTTTATCTTTTCTCTAAACAGAGCACTCTTTTCTCTGCCTGCCTGCCTGACTGACTGTCTGTCTGTCTGTTTATTGATTTGTCCCTGACTTCCCTCTAGACTGCATTCTCTTCCATTCAGTCCAGTCTGGGTCACCTGACATCAACAGAATCCCTCAGTGTCTCTGAATAATTCAAGTGAATGCTGACGACACTGTTTAAGTATTGGCATCTCACCCATTCCCTTATCCTGTAATGCTATTAGACAGGAAGCACCATCCCTCAGATGAATTAGGTAAGTGCCTGTTAATAGTTTGAGTCTGGAAGGAGGAGGAAAAAAATGTGGATGATTATGTTAATAATTAAGATAACACATGAGGCATATGAAGTTTTAATTGATCAAGATATTTTCTTTTTTTTTTTCTGAAGTGCACTGAGAACAAATTTATATTTTAAGATGGAGCAAAATCTGTTTTATGTAGTGTCTAATTTACAGGCAGTCCTAGAGTTTTTTTGGTTGGTCAAACATTTTGCAGGATTTGTATAAAACAAATTTTATTTTATTAGCAATTTTTAACAATAGAATATTTGTCCTACCTATACTGTTGCAGTATAGGTAGCTGGAAGTATTTCGACCTGTGATTGCACATAAAAACGTGGGAGAAATTTCATCATTGTCATTTTTTCTCCAACAACTATTTATGGATTACAAGGAATTAGCATTACTAATGCTATAACAAAGATTTTCTCTCTGATCACAGTCAGTATAATAAGCAAGTCTCTCTTTGATTTCTGTATGTTTCACACTGGCCGTGACAAGGTGTGAAGCGTCACAGGTATCTGTTGTAAGTCAGAGGTCTCTATCTATATAGCCACATTAAATCACAAGCACAGTTTGTTGAGTGGGTTTTGGAGCTGGTATTGATCCTGATGGATTAATTTGTTTTCATTTGAAATGCTTCTTTTCTCCCTGTTTAAACCAGTGGGCTAAGCAGAACAGCTCCGGGCAGAATAACCTAGACTTTTACCTTCCAGAGCTTTTTCTAATACTGTAATATATTTTGTTCTTTTAATGATCTTAACAGGGGAAGCTAAGCACATCCAGCAGCACAGCACGGTTTGGTTTTAGTCCAAAACTGGACCATGCTTGATCCTCTAGAGATGAACAACCTGGAGATCAATCCTCAGTAACTCCAACAGGAGATCATACCTACCTGTGTGGCTATTATTAGCACTGTTGCACATGTATAACAACTGAGCATGAAAAGAGCTGTACCTCAAGTGAACTGCTTGAGAACTCTACCAGTTATGCAGTAAATTGAATGTCACAAAAGAAAGTTGTCTGCAAGAACTTAAAACAGACCTGGTTGTGTCTGCCACAGAAATAACACAGAACACGATTGACTCTTGCCCTTGTCTGACCAAGCAGAAGGCATAAGTGCAAATCCCGGTAATCCTTGACAACAAAATTACACTCATGCTCTTGATCGCTGCTGATGCACCCTCTGCTGGCTTCCTTCTCCCACTTCAGTAAAGCCAAGAGCTTGTTGCGTGACTGGAGTGTGCTTCTGCACTTCACTGACACGTGATGAATGGCACATGGCGGAAGGTTGCCTCTCTGATCTTCAGCTTTTCTCAGGTGCATGGGAATTTTTAACATCTTGTGCATTTATTTGTGTGATTTTATGCTTTAGCTTGCAAAAGACAATGACAACAGAGTGGTTTATACTGGCCAGAGATTTTACAGAAGATTGAAGATGACTGATGTCAGACTGTCTCGTGTGGAACGTGAAATAAAATATAAGAGATTGTGAAGAGTAGTTCATTAATAGCACTTTCGTTTAACTTTAACATTATTTTGCTAATAATGCCACCACTTGACTTGTCAAATATTTATTTTCTTTTCTTTAATGACAGCTGCAGCTAGGAGCTGTTTTTATAAAGAGAACATATACTGTCCAGTGGAGCTTCTTGTCCATTTGACTGAGGAGACATCACCCAAAACATGCAAACAGCTCCTACTTTAAAGCCGAGGCTTGAGGATTATCTCCCCTGGCCTCCATTTCATCCTTTATTATTATATATTGTTTATCTTAAATCACATAGGCTCAGAATTGGAGGCAGATGGGGTTTTACTCTTTCTAGACCCACGGGTGACAAGGCCATTTTGGGTGAGCGAGGTCAATAGTTGGCAGCTTTGCTCAGTCAGTTTGCCTCCTGTTGGGTCGATATTGCATCTCCTCCTCATCAGACTCATCTGGCTGAGGTTCGCAGCAGCTGTTGCATTTGCGCTTCAGACGTTTTGCGAGCTGGAAGGTGCGCTCCGTGTTTGAAACTCTGTATTCCTGTTCCTTCAGCTTGGCATAGTAATCGGAAAACTTGTTGAACAGAATAGAGATGGGCATGCCATTGAGGATGATTCCAAAAGAGATGCAACCAAATGCCACACAGCGGCCAAGATAGGAGATAGGGACGACGTCACCATAGCCCACAGTAGAGATGCTCACCTGTTGGATGAAAAGAGTAGAGTCAACTGGTTCTGTGTGTGGTGCCCCTAAATAACTATGAAAAGAAAAGTGTTTGTATTAACAAACAGTATCAAATAAATCTTCAGGGATGCACTGCCACACTTTCTATCTCTCCAATGCAATCAGTATGTCTGGCCACAAATGAGACGCATTACATTGTATTAGAGGGGATTAGACACATAGAAGTTAACAGCTGCCACCAGATAAATGAAGAGCAAATGTTTCTAAATGAGAATGCAAAAAATAAAGACAGCCCCTGATGATGAACAAGTACTCTAGTATATTAAAACAAAATGACTAACGTTTTATATTGTAATTATGCTGAAAAATAAAAAGATTTCAGTAGTAATAAATCTTTATTTAGCAGAAAATAAAGTTTAAAATGTATTCCTGCACAATGCCTGCTCAAAGGGCAAGTTACTTACTGCATATTCTTCTTCTGCTTTTTGGCATTAGCAAATAAAAAAAAAGTTCTTCTTTCTTATTCTATTTCTTTGGAAGTCTAAATAAGTTTTAACTCTAATTCTGTATTAAAACCACAAGTGTTTACAGGTGAATTCTGAATTTTCTTGCCTTGTCAAATGTATCACAGTTGTTCAAGCCGAATATTAATTAACACAACAAATTTGTATTCATGAGAAATTTCATTCTAGATTCATTGCTTGATACAGTCACAGCTGTAGCGCAGAACCCAACTCTGCCTTGCATTGTGCATGTCTGTCTTGGTCTGACTAGGCAGGCATCACAAATCCCAGTAAGTGTAATCCTTGGCAACTGAGATTCACCGTACTGCTTGATCATACAGACACTCTCCCTACTGAGCGCCTGTTCTATCTTCTCAGCACAGTCGAGTGGAACAGCTTAGTAAGCCACATAAATGAGTTAGCTGATGCGGAACAATTAAAGAAGGAATCATAAGAGCTGATCAAATCTTTTTAAATGCTGTGCAGCCTTCCTTGTGTTGATGGTAATGACAATTCAGGTTATCTGATATCATATTACAAGTTGTACTTAGTTTGACTTAGTTTTTTAATTACTTTGTTTATTCATCCTGTCTGGATCATGTTTACACTGGAATTCCCATCAAGACAAATGATAAGAAGAGGGAAAATAATAATACTAATATTCCAGTAGTTAGATTGAGCCAAAATCATGGCACAGTCACCAGAAAGCATCTGCCTAAACAGAGTACAAAACAAACAAACACTGGAGCCACAATTGTGCAAAATCAGAACCACACAATCACAAATTTCACTGAACTTCAAACAGAACTATATGGTACTCACTGCTGCCCACCACCAAGCATCTGGTATGCTGCTAAATGGTGTTCCAGGCTGATCCACCTCCACAGAGTGCATCAAAGCGGAGAAAGTAAAGATGCCCATAGCAATGAACAAGAAGAGACAGCATACCTATATAACAAATAATAATGACAGAAGGGTACATGTCAACAGCAGAGCTCATTCATATTTTGAAGCCTGTATATTTAGTAAGCCTCACATCAGATCACGTGACAATTTAAGCCTTATTGTGACCGACCTAAAATGTCTACATAGATTGTGTATTACCACAAAATGCAGATCCAGGTTGTCGGGTTTTTTTAACGTGAACAGCCCTAATGTGTAGAAGTTACCAGAAGCCAGTGAGTGAGAAAACAGCCACACTTTGATTGAAATACGTTGCTGTGCGAACAAATCTTAACATTCAGCATGTATTACATCAGTCTGACCACAGGGGGCAGCAGTGCAGTAATAGGTATGATAGCAAACGAAGAGAAGAAGAGCATCTTCAATCTTTACTGGAATATATTAATTATGGATGTGTCACCTATTTTGCTGTTAAATGTTTATCCTCTCACAATATCAATAATTTGTATACTTAATATTAGGATCTAATAGTTATAAAGTAACATAAGAACATAAGAAGTCTTGTCCATCTGTAAGATGTAAGTTTAACACTATCTGCTTTACCTCTGTTTTGAGCTCTCTCTCTCTCTTTCTCTCTCTCTCTCTCTCTCTCTCTCTCTCTCTCTCTCTCTCTCTCTCTCTCTCTCTCTATTGCTGCTGTATATGTTAAATATTCTACTGCTTACTGAATAGGTTGAGCTAAAGCAGTGAATTTGCAGGTCTGTAAACTCATATATGGAGCAAAATAAAGACAAGATGAGTAAATCCCTGCTGTTTCATTAACTAGCCACTTTTATGTCAAATGTATCACATCTAGGCATTTGAAAACTTCACGAATGCTATTTTAGTTTTGCATAATCTCCAAAATAATCAAAACAGTGCATTTTTATGTTATCATGCATTATCCTCCATACCTGCTCAGAGCACTGCCTGATGGTGAAGCCAAACGCCCTCATGCCTGTGGAGTGACGGGCAAGCTTCAAGATACGGAAGATACGCATCAACTTGACAACCTTGAGCACCTTGCTAACTTTACTGACCCTGGACATCGTCTTCAAATCTTCCTTTGCACTAATGTCTTCTGAATCCATAACAAATGCCTCAAAAATGATCTGGAGGAAGTAGGGCATTACAGCCACCATATCAACAAAGTTCAGAGCACTCTTCACAAAATGTTTAATGTTGGATGTGGTAAGTAACCGTAAAAAATACTCCAAAGTGAAGAAAAGGATGGAAGCAATCTCTATCCACTCCATGTACGTTCTATCACCAACTTTATACTCCCTGAGTTCTTTCACAGTATTCAGTGTCATGGCAACAATAGAGATAAGAACAAAGAGGCTGGAAAATACGGCAAAAGCTTTGGCTGATAGTGAGGAGTAAGGATTCTCCATCAAGTCCCAGAGGATCTGCCGAAAGTTTCCAAGAAACATGGTCTTATATCCCTCGTCATCTTGGTGAGGTTTAATCTCATCAATCAGTTCCTGGTTAACCTTCAGCCGGTCCCTGATGTCATCTACTTTCTCTTCAAATAGAATGCGGCAGCACCTGAGAAGAAAGACATACTGATTTATTTTCTACTTCTACAAGAGCTGCTTCTCAGATTATGCTATGAACACACAAACAATAACAGGTAAACACTTTGATAGAATTATGAGTATTATTTCGTATATTCTGCACACCTCTGAGTGTCCCTCAGTTTCAACCCCCAGAATGACATTTCCTCTTCAAAGTTGACAGGGCAGAGACTATCCATCACCCAGAGTACCTTACTGCAGTAAAAATGAAAGATGTAGTGGAAAAACATGGGGTCTCTGTCAAAAAAGAACTCGTTGTTCTGAACATTGTAGTCATCACAGAGTGTCAGTCGCTTGACTGGATCGTTGCAGACGGCAAGGACTCCAATCCTGGTTCTTGGGTGTTGGAGAACCAAATGCTTCGGGATATGAAATACCTTTCCACCCACATTGAGGTTTACAATGTTTGATTGCCTTGGGTTTGATACCTCTTTTCCACTTCTTTGGATGTCAGGAGCATCAAGGTTGTCCATGGATGTCCATGCTTTTACAGAGCTGTCCTGTGAAAATGGGAATTCAGAATCCTGTTGTTCAATGCTTTGCGAAAAACTAACCTCCCGTTTAATGGTTGCAAAAAGACTGGAGCGACGCTTCTTCAGCACTTTCAATCTGGGTTTCATAGCTTCCATTATGACAGATTTGTAGATAACAGACTGAAGAGAAACGTTAAAAAAAAAAAAAAAAATGGCATCAACGGCAAGCGGCAAAAATCAAGTCCACAAAATTCCACAAAAAAAAATCCATTCAGGTTAAATGTTGTCCTCTGAGCAGCAAATGTGAAATAATGATAAAGAAAAATGCTGTTTGTCTGTCAGTGTGCAGGAGGATCAACTGCATGAGTTAGGGATTCAGCCTCTTTGCTGATTCTCTAATCCTATTGCTGTCCTTTCTGTCTAAACGCAAGTTAAAAATACTGTTCACTAGGATTAGCGTTGTGATTTAAGGCTTTGAGTTCTGAGAGAGGAGTAAATGCGGAGAGTGATTCGATGACGTTAGTATTACATTGCTAACAAGGCTATAGAGAGCTTAATGCAGGGCATACTAATGCTACAGGTAAACTACAGTGGCTAACTCCAGCTGCGGTCTTTTTGATCTTAGTCCGAAATAATAAAATACACTTGAATTTCCTTACATTTCAACATTTTAATATTTAAAATAAATATTTTTCTTTCTTTTTAAAATTTTATAGAAAAGTGGATTATTCTGTGCTTTTGTCTTAATAAAAGGTTATTAATCAACCCTGTTTTTCATCCATGTGCCAAGACAATCATTGATCAACTGTTTTTGCCTAGTAAATATTAATACAATACTTTATTGAATTATCATCAACCATGTGCATATACTAACATGGTATAACAGCTCAACTATTACCTGTAGGCATAATCTGTAAATCTAGGATATGAAATATTAGGATATAACAAAGTGCAAACTTAAACACGTAATATTTTGGTATTGATGTAATATCAAAATTTGGCTAGCCAAGATGTGAATATATCTAGAAATATGTATTCAACTCTACCACTGATGGCACAAATTATGTGACTGGCTTGCTAAATGAATGAATGAATGCTAACACAGCTTAGCCTCTTTTACATGGTGCAGAAAAGTCAATGGAAGAAGTTGTAGTAGAAATTAAAAGCAAGTATTTTAAAACAAAGCATGTAAAAACTACAAGAAATATATTATTTGACACCACACAAATTATAATAGGTGTCATGAAAAAATATCATAGTGGTACGGTCTTGGTTTACCTCTTGAAGAGTTGTAAGAATGGTTACGTCCATTTGGCGGAAAAGGAAGTGGTACTCTAAAATTACGTTTAAATGAAACAACAATTTATATATATATATATATATATATATATATATATATATTCGTCTAATACATATTTATACTTGCTTGTAGTTAAAATAAAAATTTGAAATGAAGAAAAAAAACGATATGAGGAATTACGGTTACCACATACGCAGAGGTGCCCCACGTGACTTCCTTTCCGCTCTAGCCTGACAACATGGACGCCAGCCGCGTGCAACAGATCAAGCTCGCAAGAGTAAGAAAGCATCTATAATAGTGAAAATGATTATAACTAGACAGATTAAACACTGTATAAACTGATGGTGTCGTATTCGGTGTCAAAATCTTGGCGTAAAATCCACTCTGATCCACTATTTGGAGTCCCAGACGGCGGACCCTATACGGCCGACATGGAGGCCCGTCCAATGCTACTGTCTGCTAGCTTACTCACTGTTAGCATCACTGCTCTGGATTAATTTTGTAAATTATTTTTTGTAGGTCACCAAGGTGCTAGGAAGAACTGGTTCCCAGGGACAATGTACACAGGTATGTTTATAAGGCCAATGCTTCAGAGACAGCATTTACACTGGCGACATGAGAATTCTCGTCCCATTTTAATTCAAAAACTAATACATACGGGTAGCACGTATTCCCAACTACTACTTGCATGTCGCTTTGTGGATTAGGATTCATGTGTCTCAACCTTTCGTCTGGTTGTGTATGTAACGTTAAGTGTTCCTTTTACATTCAGTGTATGAAGATGGAAGATAAAATCTAGCTAAGGGCTCAACCAGATAGCCCTTAGCTAGATGAGAGGAACTACATGTAATAACTTTTCAAAGTTTCAGGATGGGACGTGAACACACTTGTAGGGGTTCATTAAAGGTAACTGAGGGGATCATAAGGATAGCGATTATTGGTGTTTGCATCTTGGGCCACAGTACAACTATCTAGTGGTCACACAACGTGAAGAGAACGGTCCAATCAGAATTTTTGCTGCTTTTTGAATAAACACATGGGTTATGCTCTGTAGCCAGCAGCTACCGCTGTTAGCACAGCAAACGAAAAGGTCTAAGGAGGATACATGGCATTGTGGAATGTCAACTGTTAAGAATTTGTGTGAGAGAAAGTGCTGTCCTCCAGTAAAAATTGTGATTGATGCATTGACTATTAGTGAATTTGTGTTCGTTTTTTGTCATCTGTTGTCTCACGAGACCTTTTTTGTCCTGGGTGATGTAGATGACTACTTAGGTTCTGGATGATTCACCTATTTATGACTGTAAACAGACAGCCAAATATGATCTCAAAGAAAACAAACTGATTTGCACTGTTTAGTAATGTGAACGTAATCTCACTTTATTTATGAATCTGTTGAAGGCTTGAAATTTACTTTAATTCAGTTATTCTTCTTGTAGGTCTGTGTTGAGTTCATGGATGACAGCAACCGATCCATCATCAGGAATGTGAAGGGCCCAGTCCGAGAAGGAGATGTGCTGACACTTCTTGAGTCTGAAAGAGAAGCCAGGAGGCTGCGATAGGGTGAGGCTTCAAACCCAGCTATGAACCACAGCATCGTGGAAAGCTATTAGTGCTTCAGACTTGTAACGGGAGAAAAAAAGATTGAAATCACCGTATTCTTGATTTTTGTTGATTGTTCGTCACTTTAGATAACTTTGTAATTTATTTATTTGTTTCTCTTGCCTGTATGTTTGTAGAATCTGTATTAAATAGGCTATATGATCGCATATTTGATGATATTGATATGTTTTTAAGACTGATTTCTTTCCTTTACAGTGTCGACTGAAGCGGTGATGTGTCAGTCCAACACAGTGGAGCAGAAGATGTCAGTTTCACTTTGTTCAACATCACACTTTTCTCATGGAAATAAAATTGGTTAAGATGGACTTCTTGTGTTTATGTAGTTTGTGATTTTATAGTTTTTTTAAGGTTGCAACATGAAGCATACGACTGAATTAGCTGGTCAAATGTGCTCAGTTACATTCTACTTGTTCATTCATCAGTTGTGGTCGAGGTATAAACCAGGGTGATTTCACACTGGTGCTTTCTACCACTGGGCACTCATTCGGCGGCAGTGGTGAAGCGGGTCGTCCAATGTTCCAAGATCGGCAGTTCGATTCCCGCTCCCGCCCAAAAACACACAGCTGACAGTGGGAGGTGTCAGCTCTGCTCTGGAGCACTGCCGAGGCACCCTTGAGCAAGGCGACGTCTCCCCTTACAAGCTGATTTGGGGGCGCACAAAGCAGGAGTTGCTCGCCACTATCTCTCTGAATGTGTTCAGAGCCTGTACACACTGATATCCGCATGTGTGAATTACTAACACTAGAATGTGCCACTAATTTCCCTTCAGGGATTAATTGAGTGCATGAAATAAAATGTATTATTGTCACTGAGGCAAAGAATAAAATTACATGGATGTCAGTTTTTTCCCATAGATTTGCTTCTGTAGAAAATAACCTTAAAACTAATCCAGCATCGGGTGCAATACAAACATCCAGTGTACCTAAAGATAAGGTGAACCTTGGTGTTACTCTGAAAGCATCAAAGGCTCACGCCATGAAAACTGCTGGTACATTTCGAACGCTTAGAAGGGGTGTCAAACTCATTTTCACCGAGGGCCACATGAGCATAACGGCTTTCTTCAAAGGGCTGGGTATAACTTAAAAATGTAACTCAGTGTAATGTAATATAAATATTACTACTTAAATGTTAAATAACTGAATTTATTACGTATTCAAGTTAAAAACATTACAGAAACACGTTTGTTTCTCTGTTATAACATAAATCATATTCATTTGTCTGGTTATGAAAACCACATAACCATCAATTAAGGATTAAACTATCCAAGTGCATAAAGAAAAATAACATCAAACACAACCTAGGACATTAACTTTGTTCAAAATGTTTTTGTCAAAATTAAAATGGGCTTCATGACCGCATTGTGGGAAATGTAGTTTTTTGACTTATTTATTTGTAGACACTGTGACCTTTTATGCTCTCGTGGGCCACATTTGGCCCCCAGGCCATGGCTTAGAATAACATGGTGAAGTTCAATTTTTTTTTTTTTTTCACGATATTTCAGACAGTGAAAACTACATACTGATTGCATGTACGCCACTCCTGAAATATCTTTTGTTAGTAGAGAAGAACTGAAACGCTGTTTAGTGGTCCAAAATTGTCTTTTAAGATGAAAGCAACTTTTTCCAGGAAATCCACAAACATATTAACAATATATTTGGAGTCAGTATCCCTTTTACCTTTGTCGCAGTTTATATGGGAGAAATTCAACTTGACAGATGGAAAAATAACAACAAAAACTTGTTTCAAATTCTTCTAGCCGGAAGCAAAAAAGATATCACAAGAAACTGGCTGAAACCCCTTGTACCCAGTATGGATGAATGGATTGATATTATTTATGAAATTTATGTAATGGAGCGGCTGTCATACTCCCTCAAAGTCCAAAAGGACAGATTTTACAAAATTTGGAGAAAATGGACTGAGTATATCAAACCTATAAGACTGGACTTCCCCAAAATTATTTAAAAAAGGTCACGAAAATTGTTTATTGACCTGCTGTTGTTGAGTTTGTTTGGGTTTTTTTTTTCTTTTTTGTTATTACTATTTTTATATATAATTTCTTGTAAAAAAAATATTATCTCAGTTCTTTTTTTTCTTTATATATATATACAGGTACATGACAGCTTCCTAAGTTGTTTTTTGTAAATATTCACACTAATACTCACATAAAGCATTAAAAAACTTAAAAGAGCTACACAAAAACTTAATCAGGAGACCTGCGATTATTTTTATGATAATGTCATTGTATATATTGTATATGTGATTGAGGCTGAAAGTAACAGAACATAACATTATCATTTGAAAGCGCTCTTTTAAAATTCAAAATTAAAAAAAAAAAAAAAAAAAGAAAGCAATTTTTGCATTTCATCTTCAAATCAAAGTCCCAGGGTCTGGAGGAAGAGCGGAGACACAGAATCCATTGATTGAAGTCCAGTTTGACATGTCCACTGTCAGTGATAGTTTGGGGTCCAAAGTCAACGCAGCCATCCACCAGGAGATTTTAGAGCACCAGATTCTTCTGTCTGCTGATAACCTTTATGGAGATGCTGATTATTTTTCCAGTATGTTGTGGTATCTTCCCACAATGCTAAAATTACCTGTACTGGTTTGCTGATCAGGGTGTTACGATGCTTGATTGACCAGCAAAACTCACCTGAATCCAACCCTGTGGAGAAATTGGATAATATCAAGAGGAAGATGAGAGACGCCAGAGCCCACAATCAAGATGAGGTGAAGGTTGCCATCAGAGAAACCTGGACATCTGTAACACCTCAGCAGGGCCACAGGCTGATTGTTTCCATGCCACAACACACAAGTTGTAATTCATGTATAAGAAATACCAAGTATTGATTGTATAAATGAACGTACTATTCAGAAGACTTAAATTTCTGCTTAAAAATTCCTTTTTCATTGGTCTTAAGTAACATTCTAATTTACTGAGACATTGAATTTTAGGTTTGCATAACCTGTGAGTCATTATCATCAAAATTAAAAGAAATAAAAGCTTGAACTGTCTGAGCAGGTTAACAGTCATCCAGGCTGAGATAAATCAACAAGAGAGAGATTTTTTTTTAAAAAAAAAAAGGAAGAAAGAAAGGGTTTTCTTCTTGAGCTTGAAAAGCTCAAAATATTTTACCCTGTGAATAGAATAGAATAGAATAGAATAGAATAGAATAGAATAGAATAGAATAGAATAGAATAGAATAGAATAGAATAGAATAGAATATTATGTGTGTTTCATTTATAGAATGTAGTTAGTGACATAAAGTTAGTGTCTTAGTAAGACTCACCATCCTAAACCAGCGTCGGGTTTAGGACGTTCCATTTGCATTGTGTCCAGCAGAGGGAGGTATGACACCATCTTTACAGGTCACATTCATCCCAACCACATCAGACAGGCTCCATTCAGCAGCTCTTGTTGCGCAGTGTTTTATAATGGTTCGCATCCAGACAGGATGTCGGTGACTGTGGGCTCTTTTTATTCTCAACCCCTTAATGGCTGCTGCTGGTTTTTCAGTATTGTCAACATGTGGAACAAAAAAAAGACCCTTGTGTCTTATTTTATTCATATCTTATTCATTATTCATACCCCTCTTATCTTTAAAGCAAACCATCATCTTTAAAACATACTGAAATGACTTTCATAGTCTAAACCAGTCACTAACTTTTCTTTTTTCTTTTGGATTTTATTTTTTATATTCTGTGCGCCCTCTTAGTCGGTGTCCGCTCCATGACCCCATGAAAGATTTGTAATGATGGATGGATGGATGGATGGATGGATGGATGGATGGATGGATGGATGGATGGATGGATGGATGGATGGATGGATGGATGGATGTTCTCCCTTCAGTCGTGACAGCTTGCACTTATGTAGATCAATAGATCTACATAAGTGCTGTAGATCTACACACCCTGTTGTGTTGTGTAGATCTACAGGTATAGACTAATCCAATTGGAATATTTACAGTTATACACTGATCCCATTGGAATATTTAGTTATACACTGATGCCATTGGTAGATATACAGTTATACACTGATCCCGTTGGGCTGGACAGGGCAGCAGCTGCAGGTCCTCACTCAGCAGAGACGTTGTGACTGTAATCAGGAGGACATCAACAAGTAACGTGAGACCACAAGAAAGCCACACCAGGCCAAACATTAATCCAAGGCTGCTATTTGTATAAGGCTGCTATATATAAGTGAACTCAGGATCAAAGAGAAACAGGAGTGACACCATTTAATCTGAACAGAGAACACATTTGTGACCGAAAACAGACCCATTCCAAAAATGAATTACAGTCGAACGGAGAGAGAGAGGGGGGCAAACAAAGACAACAAGAGCAGATTATTCAGGTTTCACAGTCAACAAGCTCAGTGCTTGTAAACAAGTTGCCGTCACATTACTCATCCTGTCAGCAGTGTTTCACACCTCTCTCCACACCTCACCCACACAAATAGACTCACGGTCACGGGTGGCATGTGTTTACCATCTTTCCTGTCTCTCTCCCTTATCTCAAGGCAGAAACATACCAGCTTACAAACCCATCAATCCAGAGTCCCGCCCCCGTATTCCTGCAGGTGCCCAAGGCCCAACCAGCCGGGAGAAAACACGTCTATCAGTGTGTGCTGTCGATATCTGGGAACGGCACCTTACAGAAGACACACCAACATGCTTCAGAACAGGAAAGTTGTGCCTAGAGGGGAATAGCTGGAGAAAAACATGTTTACTGCTTTCTAACGCTCGGCACCGGCTATTAAAGGAGTCTGGTTCTCGTTAATCTAGTCCCTAAATCTAAAATCATATTTCTTCTACATTTAAGAGATTCAGAAACACTGCATGTAAAATTTGGAGTCTTCCTAGTACGACACTTTCGTTGAATCTAGTCATTACTTAGCACTGGGGAAAAAAATCAGAATAAAGTTACTGTTAATGGATTTCTTTTTCTGGTTGTTGCCATTCATGAATATGATATAAATCACTACTAGTGATGATACAGAGGGGTCTTATTTAAAATGGGGAACGTCTTCTGAGCTTTACTGGGCGTTTTATTGCCTTTCAGCTCAATGTTTTGTTTTTCCAGCTTTGATTTTTAGCCACACAGCAAACAAAAAAAGTCACCTAATTAATTTTTTTCAACTTTCATTGCAAGCTTTGCTAAAAGCATTTATATATATATATATATATATATATATATATATATATATATATATATATATATATATATATATATATATATATATATATATATATATATATATATATATATATATATATATATATATATATATATATTTATATTTATATATATATATATATGTGTGTGTGTGTGTGTGTGTGTGTGTGTGTGTGTGTGTGTGTATATATATATATATATATATATATGTGTGTGTGTGTGTGTGTGTGTGTGTGTATATATATATATATATATATATACACACACACACACACACACACACACACACACACACACACACACACACACACACACACACACACATATATATATAATATATCAAGTCAATGATTTAATGTATGTTAACTTTGAAATGTTTGAGTGTTGAAATACACTATAAAGTTGCATAAAATAGCACAAATACAATAATGAATGTCAGATTTTACATTTGTTCAGGCTCCCTGTTATAAATGTGTGGTGACACAAGCCAGAAGTGGAAACTGTCTTGTTGTCTTTAGGGGACTAGGCTGGTTGGGAAATGGATGAACTTGGCGGGAGTTTATGTGCTTTGCCCCGACCCATGCTGGGCCACAGGATGTGTAGCATGGAGGTCGTGGCTCGTCCAGCGGGAGAGGCTTGTGATTTAAACATTCTAAACCCAGCTTCGATCTGGGTCAAAGCCTGCAGATTTAGAAACAGGGCCCACAGGACTCAGAGAAGAAGTCACCCCCGAGGTAATCAGAACACTTCCCCTGCCTCGTTCTCACTGGTGTCTGGTGGTTTCTGTCCTTTTCTTTCTCACATTCTCAAAATTCTCAAAAGGCCTCTAAAACTTGTTTACTGTCCCTGGACCCTGTAAATTATTTAACTTTAAATAAATAAGGACTGCAGACCTTTAAAAAAATCTTGAAGGAAAGAACTGAGAGTACAGGCATTAAAAGAAGCCAATGCATATTTATGTGAGCTAGAGAAACTGCACTCTATATTGACTGTAAGTGTGAATGTGTGCCTGACTGCGGGTTTGTCTCTCTATGTAAACCTGCCATGAATTGGCGACTTATCCGGGGTGTAGCCCACCTCCCGCCTGATGTTAGCTGAGATAGGTTCCAGAGAAAAAAATGTGACTCAGATTCGGATGAGTGGCTGAAGATGTGAAAATAGGTCTTCAACAATTTGAATGCATGAACAACATCAGAGGCGGTAAAATCACAAGAAAGACTGTGTGATCACATCAAAAAGCCAAACACAGTATCACTTATTTACTTCTATGTGAGTGAAAGTGCAAGAGAGGGAGGCTCCATCCTGTGAAGGTCAAAAAAACAAGCCATCCATTTATTTTGTGACGGTTCCAACCCCACCAGTGCATTTAACTTTTAAGGTATGGTTTCCCACAGTTCCCTGTGCAGAAATGTCACAGTGCAAACACCAACTGCACAGAAATAAAAAGTGACTGGCTGAGAAATAAGGTTAGATGCTTCACTGTTAATGATAAAATGGGTTACAGAGGTTTAGCAAAGCTGCTAAACATTAGGAGTTGACGATGCCAGGGTATTTTCATTTTGATTGGCTTTGATTTTATTACTTTTCATGATAATGGCAAAATGTAAGAAAATAAAAAGATCCAAAAATTGGTAGACAACCCAACAGGCTACCGAAAGAAACCTGTTAATATGTTTAAGTATGATAATCACATTAATTTTTCAAGGTTTTAAATTTTGATAAGACAGTCAAGACATGGTAAGATATTTAATGTGGAAATGGCATATATACAGCATATATTTACATGGTACTGATCTTAATCTGCAGTATGTTCAGTTTGTTTGAATTAATAGTCATTTCTTATGCTGTTTTTTTTGCGACATATTTGCGGAAAGAAAAGCGGACAGCCTCTTACTGCCAAGCATCCAGTGGTTTGGACAAGAAATGAGGTTTGAATTTCAAAGTGCCAGCCATGACAGAAGGGGGTCTGACCTTTCACTGTTTCACAGTAGCTAAACATTACATGTCTGCTGAAATGATGTACTTCTCACCAGTGTCTCTTTTGCGCTGTTAAAGTATAATTCACTTCTTTATAGGAAACCGCTCACTGGAGGTCTTATGGGGAAAAATAGAGTAAGAAAAGCTTTTGTACAGGTTTCATCCCTGCCTCTGATATTTATCAATTTTAGGGAATGTGCAGATTTCAATTTTTGATGATTCATGAGTTGCATGAAAAGATCTTCACAATGGTTAAAGATGAAACTTAGTGTAACATGACAAGGCCATGTAAAAACTACTCCTAAAATGACTTCTAGCTATTTTATCAGTGAATAATGAAACTCATTAATCTCAAATCTCAAATCTAAGTAAAGCTGAGTGGCCTCACAATGTTTAAAAGGTTCCAGCAGGCCAGAACCCCACATGACTAAATAGTAGAATGTCAGTGGGATCCATATTTTGCCACAGTCGTGAAAAAATAATTATATATTGAATCATTGTGTAGATAAAATATGAGCTTTGCTTAATTCTGTCTTTAGAACTACATATTCATTTTTAGCACATGCCAGGAGTATGATTTCCCAGAATAAGGACTTGGGTGTTATTCCAGTACTCGATTTTTGCATGCGGTAGATACAAGTTCAACAACATTGTTTCAACATCACGGTGTTGTGTGCTGTGCCTTTGGTGCACTGATGTGTTATAACTACCAGGAACCACAGATAATGAAATGGTTTTCAAAAACGTTTTGGGAAACTCACTGTGTTCAATCTTGCATGAGAAACAGACTCAAAATCAAGGTTGTGCCGTAATTTACAAAACCTTGGATTTCCTGTCTGAAAATACAGAGAGATGAAGTGCAGAAGACAAATAATGTCTGAGGAACTAACAGGATTATTTTCACAAGAGGATCTAATGTAATAATGTGCGAACCCATACATTTGTTTGTTCAGTTTAGGGTTCACTGTAAATCAGAGTCGCATCACCATGAAGAACCGACGGGACACACAGCTGCTGAGTTCAGGCGTTGTCTGTATTTACATTTTCCAATTTGGAGAAATGCGTACATTCTGTACTTTGCTGCTTCCTGCCAGCTGTGATGCTCTTTTATGCTATGAGCAGGGAAAAAAGTAACATGAGCTTTCATAAGAGGAGAGGATATATATGGGTCATTCACCAGTGGGAGCTGCTCCATACGACCAGCTTGAGAGGGTAAAAATCTCCCACAGAAAACAAATACCAGCGACGACAAGCAGTCAGAAAAAAAACAAATTTGTCAGAGTGTCACACGTGTCTGTGCATGTGCTGGCTGAGCAGCAGATTCAAGGAGTGGAAAAAGAGATGACTGTTGGTCTATCAAGTGTGAATGAGGTGTGTGTGGATTAACTTCAGTGGTCAGTTGAACAAACAGTTCACTGGAACCTTTCATTCTTTGTCTTACAAAACTTGTGTCTATTTTTTACAATTGGATGAAGCTAAAAGCTACAAAAACTGAGTATAATGAAAGTGTTGTCCTCATAAAATGATTGAAGCCAAGCTTTTGCTTGGGAACAGATGGAGTCCCTCAATAAAAGCTCGTGCTAAATGGGGACAATCTTTGTCCTGTGTCCCCACAGGAAATATCCAATATCTTCTCACCCCCTGACTCCTACTGGTCTGTTTGTGCTCAGAATATCTGGGGATTAAAAAGCAGTTCATTCTGTTGTGTCACTGTCAGTGAGACTCCTTAAGGCAACAGCAGTCAGTAGTGCTGAATAACTAAGAGCATTTATTCATTTGTATAATTATGTGCATTCTAAATGCTACGTTTGCTGAGGTAACTGTTCTTGTTCGGGCTTTTGAATCAGAAACAGTAATATAACGTCTTCTGGTTTTACAATTTACCCTAGAATTAACATTCCTGAACCGGTTAGAACAAAAAAATATAGTTTCCAAACCGGCTAATAACGTTCCTTGTAAATATAAATAGGTAGGTAGCTTTGGGAGGCAGTTCCACCTCAACTTGGCAATTAAGGCAATTAGTTTACATACTGTAGATATGTCCCTACAGTAAACATAACAACACGGATCCAGATACGGTTTCAGAACTTCAAAGTTTCAACACTTCAAAGTTTCAGAGCAGAGTCTGGGGAATTCTGTTTAAAAATGACTGTCAGTCAATGAGTTAATGTCTAAATCAAACATTTTTTCAGATTGACAGACTGCAGTGTTTACCTTTTATTAATATAATCCAGATTGGGAGACTGCCTTTTCCTTGACTGCTGGTGATATGGCTCAACTTCTCTCCTCTCTCTCATCAAGCATTGAGTGAATGAAGTGAAACATGAGATTTTTTTTCAAGAACGAAAAAAAAAAAAAGGTATTAACTGGTTACTATTATTTTGAATAACCATTCTGTTCTAGAACATTAAAAAATATAATTTTTTTTGGTATCGTTTTCGTTCCTGGCAATATTCAAAAGCATTCTGGTTTTTGTTTTCATCCCATGAACCGGTTCAAAGCCCTGGTTCTTGTTTTTTTCTGGGATGAGATTCAATTAGAAAACATTTACATGCTGCTAATATAAACCAGCGACAGAATTCCAATTAGTTTTTGATGAAGTACTTTAAATGGACATTTTTTCCAAATAAGTACTTTTACTGTTGGAAATTTAACCACAATTTCCTTCAAATATTCATATCTACTTTACATGTGATTTTGACCACGGTACATTCACTTGCATCTTAGTATTTTTACACCAGAATGTCACCACTCACTCACTTATACTTGAACATCTGCAAGAGGGCCCCCACTGGGAAGATGAGCAGGGGTCACGGCTGAACATACAAAACTGACATGCTTTGTTTGAATTTGCACCACTGGGAGGCAGTCAAGTGTTCCACCTGCATGTTACTAGTTCTAAAGACAGAACACAGTGAGACCTGTTTCACATCTACACATCTGTATAGTGCTCAAGCTCACCTGAGTCCATTCATCAGCAAGTTTGTATGTTCTTCCTGGTTTAATTTCATTCCAGCAGAGAAAGTCTTATTGCTGTCTCAATAATGTTAATGTTAATAATGGAATGTTTTTTCATTCCACTTAAATTACCTTACAAAATGAATTCCATCAGGAAGGACTCTAAACATTCTTGTCTGGGCGAAGATGAACGATAACATTTGCAGAAGAAACAAATGATGCATCAGGTGTACCCGTTTTAAAGTCTTGGTACTATATTATATTTATGGGTGTAAATGCTTTGGTTTCAATCCCCAAGAAAATCTGTCAATCGTTCTTCACCGCTTCCTGACATTAACGTCACACCGTGGATGCATAAACATCACAGTAAATGTTTTGCTGGTCAAAAAAAATTATTTTAATTCCTTCCACAAAAGTATGGGGGGGGGAGCTAGGTTTTTAGTTTGAATTTATTCAGTTTCAAGTGTGCGTCTCACATTTAGCATGTTTTCTCAAAACCTTTTCAGATACTTAAGGACCATTTTATTGTTTTGTCTTAAATCAAGTCAAGGACGTTTATTTCCGCCGCACCCCGTCACAATATAATCTACTGTATATCGAGGCACTTTTCAAGAAGAGGATATCTGGAGCCACATTTTGTTTTGCAGAACCAACAATCCCCGATGAGCTAGTGCATGGAGGAAAACTACCTTTTAACAGGCAGAAACCAGGCCAGACCCGGAGCTTATTGCTCATGAGGGAGCTTTTCCCTGTCGCTGTCGCTTATGGCTCTGGAGGGTTCTGCTGGGGTTCTCTGTCTGTAAAATTGATTGATTGATTGATTGATTGATTGATTGATTGATTGATTGATTGATTGATTGATTGATTGATTCATTCATTCATTCATTCATTCATTCATTCATTCATTCATTCATTCATTCATTGAGATTACTTTCCAGTTTGGGATGGAGGTTCATTCCAGGATCATGTCAATGCAGGACAGCTGGTACGTTTGTTATTGTTATTATTTACTTCTGTCTTTACCCACTCGTCCAAATGATTCCTCCAAATGAGGCATTAAGACACAAACATCTAACGTCAGTGGAACATACTGAACATTCTTGGTTAAAACCGCAATAAAATCTCCTGCCAGCTATGATTTTAGGGACTGTTTCCTATGACCATATTGTGTCTGTAAACAGTCTCCACCCTGTTGTGTTTCCAGAGAGCATATCTTTCCCTGAATTTTTTACTCTCCAGCCAATCCTGACTAGTTTTACTTCTCAGTCATACAATATGAAGCAAACAACATTTGGTTATCCTGGCTAATTTATGATAGATGGATTTTTTGGGGGATGATTAAATTCTAGGATCTTCTAAATTTGATAAAATAAGGATTACAGTAATCGGGAATGTGCCAAATGAAAGTTAAAGTGACTTCTCTACTTACATGCTTCTATTTTTTTACTTCAAAAAGTAGTCTAAATCTTTAAGATTGCTTGCTTCATTAGATTATGTTCAGATAAGCACTTCTGGCAAACACACGTGGAAAAAAGTCCCTGACTATTAAACCCCCAGAACCCTGTAAAATATTCCCAAATGGAAAAGATCTTTCCATGTGAATCAGAGGTTTATGGCTGGAACAGGCTCCATCCCCTCGGTTCATGACTAAGCCTGGAGGCTGCGCTGGGATTTACAGATGTTCTGTGTTTGGAATCTGGGTAAAAGGTTACAATGCCGGGTTCAGATGGGAGCGGCCATTTTGGGAAATTGAATAAGCAGCTGTTGTGAGGTGTAGCTCCATCAGTGATCGAAACCACATGACTGTATGGGCGGGGATAAGGCAGATTCCTGTATGTTCTGTGTGTTACTATGGATACCATACTGAACTTCATCTGACTACCTATTGAGACTGTCCTAAACATATAGTCGACTATGTGAATAAAAGCCTGCAGCAGCTTCTTTTTGGAGCTTGTTTTTCTAAAAGTTGTTTCTATTTTGAGGTACTACTTCATGCTTCAACTCATCAACACTTTGAAAGAAAATATTGTACTTAAATTGCATTGCATTTAACTTTTTTGAAAGCAGGACTTTTATTTGTAAATACATATTAAAGTATATGTTAACGAAGGCATTACTAATTTTACCAAAGTGAAAGATTTGACTCTTGATGAGGTCAAAAGGATTTTAACCACAGCATCGTTTTGCCTTCAAGGTCACAATACAAATAAGTATAAACCAACTTAATGGCATTGCAAAATCAAAAAATGTGGATTTTGCAACGTGTCATTTTATATACCTTCATACACCAGTGTATACTTTATCAAGCTAAAATTTTTCTTGGCCACCTCCAGATATATTGGTCGAAGTCATTACATAATGTCAGGGGCATCTTTAACATTCCTTACAAAGAGTAAATACAAAAAAGCAGACAGCTCCATATAATATACACCATTATGTTATTTACAAGTACAATGGCATTTTAACCAAGTTACTGCTTGGCGGTAATGTTACATAATTATTATTAGAATATTATTATAATACTCTGTTGTCCTTGACCAAAATGTGTTTCCATTGGATGATGTAATGTAACAGAGAGGGTGTGAATCGTCAGAGTGACTGTTTGAACGAACAATGAATTTCTGTCTGGGTTGACCTCTTTGCTCCTATTAAAAGGAACAGATTTGTCAAAATTGAGTTACAAAAGTTCATTTTTAAGCAGAACCCTGTCGTGTTCAGAGGAAAAAGTCCCTCTGACAAAGATTTGAGAAAAACAATGCATGCTTGTGACATTCCAGACACAAGTGAGGGCCTTGTAATTCCTCTGCACTTAGTTTCCCCTCAGCACTGTCAGAAGTCTCCCAGTTACCTTTCACCTACTTCTACTGGGCTGCAGACAGGAGAGGGTTAAACAGTCTCTGTCTTTGTGAACAGCCCTCAGATCAAGTCCTGCCCAGGAGCCCCCCCAGAGGCATTTAAAGTCACCCCAGCCTGAAATTTGGGCATCATGAACTTTCCCCTAATTCTCACAGTCCTTACGGCTTCCCAGCATCACATATTTGCTGACGCGTCCCTCCCCCAAAAGACTTCATTCAATCCTGGCATTATATACAGAAAATTATTCGCTATTTCTTTGATAGCTTTAACAATATTTAATAGTGTGTATTATACATTTTTAATAATATGTAATTATGATGTCATGTCTATATCAGTCAAACAACAAGACAACAGTCACTCAGACTTTTGGTTATGACACTTCAAGTGCTCATGATCATTAATCGTGCCTGAATTTTATTTCATTCTAATGAGGAACTTATCAAATATTTAATCTGGTGATTTCTTGATAATACAGATTTAAATCATATGTAATTTTTTTTAAATGCTTCCTCAATGTTTTATTCATCAAAATAAAATCTGCACCTGGCAGCATGTGATCCTAAGAGCAAATGCAGGTGAACTAGACTAACAGCAAGATCCATAAAATGAAGGAAATATTTCATCATTTGTTGGAACAATAAAGTGAGTTATCGTATAAAACATAGAAGCCCTCACTTCGTGTTGATATGAAGTAATGAAATACAAAAGGAACAAATAGTTCGCTCAGATGGTGATGAGAGGACCATGAAGGTTTGAGGTCGATCTTTCATGTCTTCATCATAAAGGAGAGTAGAAGAATTCACACTGGGTCCATCGGCGGTGGATGATGATGCAATCAGACCTAATCAATAGGTTTTAGATTGCCTGTGTGAATACTGAGTGAATGAATATACTTTACATTACATCCTAATTCATGCTGTGTTATCATAATTATACCATCTAGGAGTGTTCCTCTGCTTAGACATGGATTACCTCACATTCAGTTACAGAACACGTGTTAAACTGGTTCCTGTTAACTCAGCCTTAAATAAATTCTACATTCATTCCACATCAAAAAATAAATAAAAAAAATCAAACGTTTAGTTCCCCCCACCCCCCATCAGATATCTTCATCCCTGTCTCCTGCAGTGCTGCCTTTATGTCACGTCTCTCCTCAGCCTCTAACATGATGAGTGAACATGGAGGAGGAGGAGGGACGGAAACCTGAGAGTAACCTCCACCCCCCCTCTCTCTCCCTCTGCTCAACCGGCCAATGGCAGGCAGCTTACAGTTGAGACTTACGGGCTGTGAAACTATATAAAAGCAGAGCTGAGACTGTTGATCAGGAGCCTGAGCTCACATATCTGAGACGAGAAGACAGGACGGTGCAGATTTCTGCAGGAGACTTCTGCTCCACTGAAAGCACTTCGACAGGTTGAGACCATTAAAGCAATGAAGACAACACTGGTAACCGTGACCCTCTGCCTGGTTGTGCTCACGGCAACTGGGTTCCCTTTTGAGAGGAAGGGGGTCTCATCCTCCGGCGGTGCCACCAAGGAGAAGCGTGTCCAGTACGCAGCGTGGGATGATGTCAATGTCATCGCCCACGGCCTGCTGCAGCTGGGCCAGGGGCTGAAGGAGCACGTCGACAAAACCAAAGTCCAGATGAGGGACGTCTACAGCAAGTTGAAGATCTTCAATCACACCGTGACCGAGCTGGGGAAGGAAAGCCACCGGTTGCGAGTGAAGGGGGAGGCCTTGAAGGTTCAGGCGCAAGGGCTGGAGGACAGGGAGGGCCAGCTGCTGAACGTGACGGCCGAGCTGAGAGAGAAGGCGGATGAGATGCAGCAGGAGAGGAGGACAATGATGGAGAGGATAAGCCAGCTGGAGAAGAAGGTAGACAGCATGCTGCAAGGAGATGCTGCGCTTCCTGAAACAGATTCCAGCGCCAAGAACAACAGCGATGCTCACAACATCCAGGTGAGTTTATTTTATAAAGAGAATTTGTTTTAGGGGAGGCAAAAGCAAAATGAGGAGGAAGTAAGTTTGTGAGACTTTTCATTATATGTTAACATAAATGACAGCATTTAAAGTGATTACCATAAAACCACAAAGAGAAAAAAATGTTTTTATTGTGCAGAATAATGGATGTACAATGTGAGTGGATTATTGTGTGACGGTGGCTTTGACTGAGCTCAAAGACACTAAATCTTGCATAGAGGGCAAGCAGTGGGTGGTGGGTGTCATGGAGTGCTGGGACGTGTGTGTGGGGTGTGTGTGTGTGTGTGTGTGTGTGTGTGTGTGTGTGTGTGTGTGTGTGTGTGTGTGTGTCGGGGGGGGGGGGTAGGGGGGTTAACAAGTCTGAATGGAGTGAGAACGTGCAGTACGTGCAAGGAAACAGAAGACGCACCCCCCCCACCCCCCCCAGAACATCAGCTGCAGGATTCATTACTCCTTTAGTGTTCAGCCACATGATAAAGTGGACAGGATGTGTGAAGCAGTGTGAGACCCCCCAAGCCCCCTCCGTCAAGAAAACCCTATGGTGATGTTACATAATCAATCCACAGTTGGTTGTGCACGACAAAAGCTCGTCTATGAGGGGTGAAAATGTCTCTAGTGTCCGTGTCTCAGGGTTTTCAGCCACTGCAGTTTTTCAACGCAGTGGCTACTTTTACGCACAGAGACGGCGCATAGAAGTTCGTCAAAAAATGCTAAAGCTTTCCACGTTTTTGATTATTTTGATTATTTGATTGTTTCTCTCTCAGATGATGCTGCAGACTCAGAACAGACGCATTGATGAACTGGTTGAACGGATCAAACTCCAGCAAGAGAAGCTTGACAAGCAGAATGTGCGCATCAGGACGCTCCAAAGTCAGGTACGCATCAAAACGACTTTTGGAACCGTTTCTACATCCGTTATGAGTTGATACATTTTTTAATGCACTTTAATGATTTATTTATGTGTTTATACATTTATACATTTTGATTCCTAATCTTTTCAGGCCCAGGAGTCTCGTCAGAGCAGCAGCAGCAGCGGCGCTGACGCGTCGGTGCAGAGCGCGTCCGTGGAGCAACGCGACTCTCCAGTCGGTAAGTAAAAGCAAGAAAGCGCACGGAATCCTCTCTTAGCGCGGTTTTAAGTCGACTTGACAAAATCTGACGCCAAATCTGTCTTGCCATCTGTTTTCCCAATCCACAAACACGCTTAAATCACAAGCAATTAAAGTCAAAGAATCGAATCAGCTAAAAGACTTATGGAGGTAGTGGTGCCATTCAGCCGGAAAAAAAGTAGACATTTTCATTATTTATTATTCAAACACTCATATTATTTATAAAGTAAGAAATATTTTAGCTGGAAATGAATATTTATTTGGCTGTGAGCACAGGAAGAGGTGAGGCTCAGCTCTTTTAACTTCTTACAGTAAAAGCTGTGGGCTGTAAATGAGGCTGTCGGTTCCCACCAAGCAGCTGCAGCTCCCACATGAACTTAACCAAGACCAGACCAGCAGACATGATGAATGCTTTCATTCAGACTAGACTGAAAACACTTCAGATGGGAAACAGCTGAACAATTTAACCATCTCATCTGCAGCATTTTGCTCTAACATTTAAGCTTATTCCGTTTTCAAAGAGGGTTTGAGGAAATGTAAAAACAAAAATACCAAAAAAAAGTATACATCTCCTGAACAAGTCATTTGTAATGATGGTAGATTTATAACATCACCATGAATTTCAATTATAATTAAAGTCAAATCTTTATTTGTGATTGCCACAGATTAGAAGTAGGTGAAAGTTGATTGTGGTTGAGGCAACAGTTGAGCACAGTCAGCCAAAACAAATCACAATTACACACCAGGTCTGACGTCAGTGAGATTTGAGGAATGAGGGGAAAGAAAAGGTTGTCTGGCAATGTTTCAACTGGGTTAAAGTTCTCAGCTTGAGAACAGTTAACCAGGGTCACATAGCTCAGCACGATTACTCACACTGATTCCTGTTATTTGCAGAACACTGGAAATGTGAGAAGTCTTTGTTCAAATCAGACACGCAGTATTCCTCAGATTACTGTCTTGGTGTCAGAGCCAAACAACAAAAGGGGAGAGGAAATATTTTTTTTTATATTTATCCGTGAACTCTGTACAGTCATTTTTGAATACTTGCCTCCTC
This sequence comes from Antennarius maculatus, assembly GCA_013358685.1. NCBI lineage: Eukaryota > Metazoa > Chordata > Actinopteri > Lophiiformes > Antennariidae > Antennarius > Antennarius maculatus. The sequence goes on from CM023619.1 coordinate 16,017,747, forward strand.
CCCTTTCGTTAGACATCCCATCTTATTTGTGTAAAACGAGAATTTGCACATCCCTCAATAATGAGCAACCTTTCCCCTAGATCTGTCGTCGAGTCAGAAATCCCTCCTCCACATCTTCCTCAGCGTCCTCTCCTCCCCCCATCCCATTGAAATGAATAAGAAGTGTGCCAAAGGTCAGGAGAACCCTTTTACCCCCAGATGATCGCAGCCACAACTGACCCCCACGAGGCCATCAGGGGACATTTAGGTTTAGTGGGTCTGTATTAGATGCCTTCCCACTAAAACGATACAATATTGAATATCCAAAGATTAATACAAAAAACAAATATGTTATTGAATTCTCATTTAAGCTATTCCACACAAAAAAAAAAAATCACATGATGATATAATTCATTATAAAAAAGTTAGTCTATAATCAGTCACATGGCGCATGAGCGCTCCCAGTTGGATCTAGATGGTAGCATTCCCAGTCCCCTTCAGCTCCCGGTGATCACTCCCTATGCACGCACCAACCATGCACTCCTACGTCACAGACAGGCCGCTGTGCACGTGAGGGAGGTGTGACAAGGAGGGCTACCAGAGACAGGGGATATGGGGGTGGATGAATGCAAAGAATAGTAATGTGCAACTTAATATCCTGACTGAGGCTGCTTGGGAACTAGAATAAAGGTCATATTTATTTTTTTAACTGAGAAAGGAGTTCTCACTGTTCCTCTTGTTATGGCTATGTCAGGTACTCTGTTGGGAACACATATATATATATATATATATATCTCCAGACTTGCTGATAAGGGCACTCGGAAAAATCTTATTTGCAGATCCTTTTGCTATCGCAGTGTGAAGAAAAATATCCCGCTGAGATTCCCTAACTCCAAGTTACCTATTTTTGAAGGCTGAGTAAAGCAAACAAGTTCAGATTCAACAAATCCCTTTTCCAAAATCACACCTACCACAATAAAAACTACTGATAAAAAATGTACTTTTTTGCAAATGCAAATTGCAGGAGAATAAACACAAACCAGAACGCTTCTGTTCTCATAATCACATATTGTCAACAGTGTAAATTGCACTGTTTGAATGGTGTTCCTTTGCATACTGTCATCTAAAAATTGTTTGTTTTAACAAAGCTGTCTTCTTTCTTTGGTCCAGGGATGGCTTCAGACTGTCATGAGCTGTTCCTGAGAGGACAGACCACCAGCGGGGTCTACACTATTCAACCAACGAATGCCGAACCGTTCAAAGTCTTCTGCGAGATGACAGCTGGTAAGTGGAGTTTCCAGTTTCCACTTTGTACCCTCAGCAAGCTGTAATTGTGACAAGTCTCCAAGCTGCACCAAGAGCAGCTTTCTTGGTATACATAACTTTTTTTAAATCATTTTTATCTGTCTTTCCGTCCAGATGGTGGATGGACAGTTATACAAAGACGCCAAGATGGCTCAGTGGACTTTGACCAGTTGTGGGAGGCCTACAAGAAAGGCTTTGGTGGTCTGAATGGTAAATACTCTTTTGACATTGATCTCACAAATGATGTAATGGCACTTGGTTACCAGGCTTGAATAGTTAGAGGTTTAAATGGATCAAAGGCTGTCATACATCATTTACAATTTCTTTGTTTTATTCACTAGGAAATTTCTGGTTGGGTCTAGAAAGGATCCACTCCATTGCCAAAGAGGGAGGCTACATCCTCAAACTCAAGCTTACTGACTGGACTGGTGATGTAGCATCTGTCCATCTTCCATTTCATCTGGGTGGAGAGGAAACCAAGTACTCACTCCAGGTTCAGAAGGTGGGCACCTTTAGCCCCTTGGAAAGCTCCTTGGGGACTGACGCCGTCTCCGGCCTCCCCTTTTCCACCCGGGACCAAGACAACGACCGGAAAAATGACACCAACTGTGCCAAGCACCTCTCTGGTAAGTTATTAATGATATGTGTAATTATATATACCTCTTCTTCCACATGGTTGGGTTGGGATAAACCTCACATACAGTATCCATCCTGATATTGTCTTGTCTTTCTAGGTGGCTGGTGGTTTAGTAACTGTGGCCGCTCCAACCTAAATGGCAGATACTTCCAGAGCCCTCCTCCAAAGTACCGGCACCAGAGGAAACAGGCCATCTTCTGGAAGACTTGGAGGGGCCGCTACTACCCTCTGAAGTACAGCAAGATGATGATTGCCCCCGCTGCGATCCTACGCAAGTCATAGAGAGTAGAAAGAGACTGAGAAAAAAAGCTGAGACAAACAAAAGGGGGAGAAAGAATACATTTTAGACCTCTCTTTCTTCTCCTTAGTGCTTAAATGATGCTGCAGAGGTTTAGAATCTTCATGTCTCCCTGTGAAGGGGGAGCAAACCACAGCCTCAGCTGACAAAATCAAAGCAAAAAGAAGTCATATTTACTGAGGTCCTGATTCCCACTGGTTTGCTCTCAGAGAGGAGCCGATTCCTCCTCGACACGCTGAGCCGCAGAAGAGAAAAGAAGAAAATGTGCAGCAGGAAATCCATCACATGTCGTACCGTTGCTGTTGATCCCTTTTCTTGGCACGAGGCTGGAAATCCAAGACAGACGAGCGTTACTAAGCGAGTTCAGGCCTGTTTACTGTTCTTTAGGTGATAAAGTATCCCTAACAAGTTGAGGCTCATCAACGGACAAGTGGAACAATTGTGTACGCGGGTCGTTGGTGACATCATAGGTCAGTTTGAGATTGCGCTTCATTTGTAAAGTGTAGGACTGAAGGCCGATTACGCAGGTATTTTAAACCAAATGACGTGGACCAAATGGTGACTTAATTAAAACAATGAGCCATTTTTCACATGAACATAAGATTAGTTTTGAAAGCATTATGTAAAGTTACGAGTCATGGAAAACTAGGTTCATGATGCAGAAACTGTGTAACTATTGGAAAGCGGTTTGGGAGGCACTGAGTGCATTCAGCTTTCACTAATTTGTACATTATATTTTCTGCCAGTAATGTTGAATCAAATTAAGTATATTGTTCACTAACTTTACTTTTTCTGTGGAGATTCTAATGCTAAGTCATATTGACTTCTTTTAAGTGAGAGACGTGGGGTTTTTTTTTTACAGTGTATGAATCACATCTGTCATTTCAGACGTATAACTGATCCCGATTTGTCATCATCTGTTGTCCTTGTTGTTTTAGGTGTTCCCTTTTCTTATTTAAATGCTGTAAAGAATCACTTTATATGTTTCTGGTGCTGCCTGATTGTAATTTATATTTTCTTTGACTTGTTTTTTTAAGAGAACATAACCATTATTTTGGCCATAATGAGCCAATAAAATTGATTTAAACAAATATTTTGTCTGTGTATTAAGTAATATATTTCTACAATACAGTCAAGTCGAAGCAATTATAAATACCACAAAAAACAAATATAAAAATTCCAAAACAAAAAATTAAGAGTCAACATACGTGATGGGCTCATTTTCAAGTGGCTTTATTATCATACATTTTGTCATATGAAATGCAAACCAGTTAGCCTATACTATAAAACTCCAGGATGTTTAGTATATAGTCTTTATTTTTCATTATAAAAAGTTTGTCAGGTTAATTTTTTAAAAATTTTAAATCAATAAACCAGTCTTTAGTAATTTCCTCAGGAAACCACCTGCAGGATACATCCCATACAGAACACCTGAGCTAAACAAAGTCATTGAACCACATGTGTGACAGATAGTTAAAGATTTTAGCAGCTTAATTACATTACCTGAAAGCAAACCTCAGGAGCCTCCAGGTGTCAGCTTTAATTTCTCCTAGTGATTCTCTGCGCTCCATCACCAGCTTCACTCTTTAAGGTGTTTCATCCACTCTGATCCTCCCAGAACTGACAAGTAGGTCAGGATCGACCTCCATCACAGTGCTGCGAATTTACCTCTGTTATCTGATTTATCTAGTAAAGATCAATAATAATAAGTTGGGTCAGCTGAAAGACTGCTATCTGCAGAGGAAAATGTAGGCCATAGAGGAACACTTACACAACAAAAGTCTTGTTACAACATCTTGTTCACGCCTGAAAACAGAAGTCTTGCTTCAGATTCAACCACTAAGGATCACCCTTGGCCTAATAATTAAACTAATTGGTACAGCTAACCCATTTCCAGCTGATGAAAATGTTAAATCTTGACACAATACCTTACAGATACCATATGAAATAGAAATATTACCCCACTGATGACTAACATTAGCTAATGTCTGAAAGCAAGGACACATATTACTGTAGTGTTGTCCTGATATTGCGTCACATTGTGGTGACTCAATATCAAAAAAAAAAAATTTCCCTTCTTACAGCTAACTTTACCAAGAAATTGTGTAGTAATGGTATCTTTCACCCATATGTATGCCTTTGCTAGATTTAAAATGACTAAAAACTAGTTAAAGACTATATTTGTAACAAAACTTGAGTGTACAAACTTTGTTGGCTTTAGATGGAGCTAGGGTGGTCATATTAGCGTAAAGCTAAACCAAGCAAATTCGCTAACTCCATCAGTCTTTTCCTCCAATTTTATGCAATGAATTGAAGTAGCACATTTGAATTAAAAGTATTGAGTGCATTTCAGACTTCTCTGTATTATAAATCCTTTTTACAGCTGGTCTTAGGAAATGGATACCAGATTTTTTTATTTCAGTGAGTGGTTAGCCATAATTAAAAACCAAATGCTGAAAATATTTCAATTTATGTGTAATTAATCTTATATGTAAATTTCAACATCTGAATTAAATTACAGGAAGCAAAAATGGATGAGATGCGCCTGTGCTTCCTCATAAGAAAGTCTGGTTCCACCCTGTAAAACAAATTAGGTGGGCAAATGCTGCACATCAGTCACATTTGTAAAATGTAACTGATTGAAAATAATGTAGGAAAAGAGAGTGATTGATTCATACATTTATTCATTATAATGTACAAATTGTATTCCGGTGGTACAAAGCTGTTGTAAGACTCCAACGCTCACTCTCCTGTTGTTTTTATTGCAGTAAAAAAGTAAATACCAGTATGATCAAGAGTCAAGAGGTACTTTGGCAAATATAAATTATGTGTTAAGAAGGCAAGCAGACATCACAAGCAATGTAACGTGAGAGGAGAAATCAGCGCAAAGGTTTCAATGAGCAACTTCTGTCAGTTCTCATTAAAAGAATAAAAATTCATTACATGTAATTTTAAACACACACTTAAAACAAGCTGACAGAGGGAGAGACTTGCTTCTTCTTTTCTTCATCGTCACACCAACCGTAATGTACAGTCTTGGAAGCTCATGGCTGCAAATGTGTATAGGTTCCATTTCACATCAGTGATCTTTAAGCCCATTTCTTCTTCTTTTTCTTCTTCCACTGGCTCAAGAGAATTAAACAGGTGGAATGGGTGGGCGAACGACACGATAATGTTTGGCAAAAACTCTCATGGTTGCAGAGTTGAGGACATGATGAGTCAATGTGACGCAGCCTGAAAGTGTTTTTCTATGTCTTTGTCCAGCTTTCAGTGTGAGACAAAGACAACGGGGGGGTGGGCACGAAGGAGTAAGAGTGAGTGGCAGAACAGACGGAGAGCACAAGGTGGAGGATTAGCAGAGAAGATAACATGGCTAGTTCACAGAGAGAGTGGCTAGTAGCCAGAAGGTGTCCGATAAGTCTCTTGTTTACAAGTGAACATCTAGGAGCTGATGAGGGAAAGTCAAGGAGCGTAAATGTAGGTAGTGGAGGGTGGGGGGAACTTCACATCTCCCCTGCTATCTCACTTCAGAGGTATTGTTGTAGAAAGTGCAGCAGCATTATCTCATAGTGCTCTCCAGACTCTGGGCAGCGAATACTGTGTCGCTCATTAGGATATACCTGAAAAAGTTCAAACAGAGGGTAGAACTTACACACTGGTGTATATCCTGTAAAATATGATGTGGTAAATGTCATTAATTTAATGTAATGATGATGATGTGAATAAATCACTGTAAGTACTATTTAACATTACAGTGGTGTGAACAAATACGACAATGATTTAAAGATATTTTGTCCTGTGGTATCAGAAATGCATTATTCAGTTGTATGAGGCTTGTAATTCTAACCTGAAGCTGGTAGGGCTTCCCAGCACGGATTATCTGTGACACGAGGAAATTGGTGTGGAAAAAGTGCACATTCTCATCTAGAAATCCATGCAGTATCAGCAAACGGTTGGGCCTGGAATATCAAGGATTATAACAATATGTCAAACATGGAAAGCTTCAAAGAAAAGTAAGAAATACAGTTTTAATGCTGGAGAAGTGACAGGTGCCATAATTCTTTCAAATTCTGAAAAAGTTCAAACTTGATTTTGATTTCAGAATCATTTGTCAAGCCCTGAGGGTTTCCTCTGGGGCACAACATCATGGTTTGCTTTAGCCTGCCTGTTTCATTATGTCAAATATTTCAAGTTCAACGACCGCAATGCCATCAAACTGGCGCAGTGCGTTCTTACTCGCTGGGGAGCTTGTCCACATGCAACGCCACAGAGCCTTCCTCATAGCCCTGCTGGTTGTTCTCAGGCACATCCATGTAGCGCTCTGTGTAGCCGGTGTCATAGGCCATCCACACCGTCACCGGAGCGCCGGCAATGGCCAACTGCAAGTAAGGAGAATACCATCAAAAATGGAAAAGAATGGAAAATAAAGATTAAAAAAGATTTATTTGGAGATTTATTGTTGAGGTTTATATAAATGTTCAATTATTTTATAGAATTGGTTCCAAAAAATAATATTTAATGCATCAACAAATGTTCCAACTGAATGAGGTTAACGCTAATCAACACTGCCACCGTGTGGATGTAAGTGGTAACTACATGACAGGTTGTGTTACAGACTTAATGACATATCTGATTACTGCTGAGGGTGAATGAAATACAGACACGGTAAACACTCTCAACAAACCAAAGGGAAAAAATTATAAAACCACAAATCTAATTTACGTCATCAAGTACAGGGCTTATTGGAAAATGTTGATGCTGTTGATATAACTTAAGGTTTCAACAAATTTGGTGCACACGAGGTGTTTATGAACTATCCATCCATCCATCCATTGTCCACCGCTTATCCGGAGTCGGGTCGCGGGGGCAGCAGCTTCAACAGGGAGCCCCAAACTTCCCTTTCCCCGGCCACATCCACCAGCTCTGACTGGGGGATCCCAAGGCGTCCCCAAGTCAGTGTTGAGAGGTAATACCTCCACCTGGTGCTGGGTCCGCCCTGAGGTCTCCTCCCAGCTGGACGTGTCAGAAACACCTCCCTAGGGAGGCGCCCCGGAGGCATCCGCACCAGATGCCCAAACCATCTCAACTGACTCCTTTCCACGCGAAGGAGCAGCAGCTCTACTCTGAGCCCCTCGCGAACAGCAGTGTTTCTCACCCTATCTCTAAGGGAGACACCAGCTATCCGCCTGAGAAAGCCCATTTCAGCCGCTTGTATCCGCAATCTCGTTCTTTCGGTCACGACCCATCGCTCATGACCATAGGTGAGGGTAGGAACAAAGATTGAACGGTAGATGGAGAGCTTTGCCTCTCGGCTTAGCTCCCTCTTTGTGTTTATGAACTAATTGTACATAATCCAGCACACTCTGCTGAAATGTCACTGAATTACAGCCAGTGATTTTCGAGGAAATGTAGACTACTCCCCCTTACACATGAACAGATGAACAAATGGGCCTTTATATTCCCCTTTGGGCCTGGCATAAAAATTGCTGTTCATTACTTCAATCATCGACATACGATCCCATCACCAACCAGCACAGTTAGAAAATTCAAAACTCTTCCAACCTTGAAGATATTGGGTCGCTGGATGAGGCCCATGAGAGACAGGAAACCCCCGTAGGACCAGCCATGAATGGCAACACGGCTAAGGTCTACAAAGTTAAACTTCTCTGCCACATACTGCAGCCCCTCCACCTGGTCTTCAATCTCCACCTGACCCTAAAGAAGCAGAAACATTAGATTGTTCATTAAAAACATGCACAAACACTTGAGGATATGGTTGTTAATTTCTTTTTGGCCATCTTTCAATTGTTAGAATGATTCCCTCTGGATATATTTGACTGTCTGACCCTTACTTTACCATTTTATTTTTTAGAGCTCCCTCAAACTCGAGGCCCCTCTGACAGGAACCCCTCCCATCAATGACGACAACAGCATAGCCCAGGGAGGCCAGTGTGTTCAAACGGAGGTACTTCATCCCTTTGAAGGAGTTGTTCACCAGCTGCACCTGAGGCCACATACAGAGAGGGTGTCTGAATTTACTTTACATTATTTACCCGATATATTAGTGTTATATATTAATAAAGACAAATATTTGCTTGACAAAACGTCTTCTCCACCAGGAAAAATTTCACAAATCTTGGTAAATAAAAGCAGTGGGATAAATAAAAAAGTGTGCACATGATAGCACTTCAGAGCTCAATGGAGTAAAACAGGGTTCAATGTCTATTTTATAAACTTTTTGTGAATGTCATCTACTAATTACACTAATATATCCACAAACCTGTGGGCCTCCATACACAAAGAGAACTGTTGGGTGTTTCTTGCCGGGCTGCAGATTGTGAGGCTTGTAGACCATCCCATAAAGCTGGAAACCTGACTTCCCTGGAAAGTCAAAAATCTCAGGCGGACTGTAATCTCCTGGACAACCTGAAAGACACATGTCGGAATTAGGTTGGTATATGGTATTCTAAAACTACCAGAGGAAGACGAGGATGGACAACCACACACTAAAACACACTAAATATTAATGTAATTCTGAAGCCAACACTGCAAGAGGCCCTCAGACAATACTTGGTTTCAATTTCATTTGTCTTTTACTGCAGACACATCGATTCAGGAACTGTTCTGCTTTCTGATGGGCCAGACAGACACCTCTAAAGCACCAGTCCTTCATTTCCAAAATACAATGTTTAATGATAGCAACAACAATCACACACAATAACTCAGTGAGAACTCCTTGGCCAGAGTAGTAGATGCTTTAGGTTCCCTTAACTTCTGCAGAAGCAGAAACATAAAAGTGCAACAAGAAATGTGATCTCGCTACATACACACATAAAATGTTGAAGTGCTTTAGCAACACAATATCTGATTTCTGATTGTCTGAAGGACGTCAATGCAGTTCAGCCAAACTGTCCTTGATTTAATCAGAACCAGACCTCAACCTTCCCATACAGACGTCTCTATTGATTGCTTCAAAAAAAAAAAAAACCCACAGTAAGTTGGACAACCTTCACGTTTGGCCAGACAGCTGTCTAGGAAAAGCTAAGTGGGCCCAGTTATATGAATACAAACTCTTCACATTGAAACCAGCATGGCCACTGGTTCGAGGCACAGATGCTTTACCTGGTGATTCCATCATGCTGGCCCAGAACTCAGGTACCACATGCAGGGGTTCACCTTCTGAGCTGCTCAGTTTGTAGACATGAACACAGGGAGGAGTACTCACATCACTATAGTGGCTGACAAAAAAGTCGAAGTTCTGTTGGGCAAGAGAATATGAGAGGTGCTAAATTATTATAGCTAAAGATTTGTATTTTAAAATCACAGACAGGAAAGAATGGAAAAGCTGAGGCAAGAAGGGACGCATCCATCTTTGCTGCAAGGCAGCTTAACACACGCTTCCATTTCTAAAAGAAAAAAACAAAACAAAAACACATACAGAATTTTGCAGCATTTATCATATTTGCTGCAGATGATCCAACCATCTCGAGTTTTGAAATGTTTTCCTGTGCTTCAATAAAGTGAGTTCAACTGGCATTAAACCACATTTTGCACCAGCCGTTACCCCAAAAGTTTAACTTTATGTCTCTTATCCTGATTTAGCCAGATTATCTATAGGTTTAAATATTCTATTGTGTCTAACAGCAGACAAAAAGAACATAAGTGTCTTTAACTAGTACTGTTTGATGACTCACATTTTGTACATCATGGACAGACAACCAGAATAAAATCCCTAGAAAAATGAAATGTGCACAACTTTTGGGCATAGAAACAAATGGCTTTACCTGACTAACAGAACAACTATGAGAAAAGCCGGGTTTGGTTAATCTGACCACATCTCTGGGAAACTCATAGCTGACCACATAGAGGTGGTGCTCCAGAGGAGTGTCCCTCGTGCCCTGGAAGAACACCAGCTTTGATAACTCATTCACCCAGATCTGACGAAGTAGAGAAAACATAACGTTAACAGTCATCGCAACAAAATATATGTCCAAATACATTCTTCATGCAGTCCAACACTCATGTGCCTTTTAAAAGATTTTAATTTCTACTTTCAACAGTGCTGGAAGGATCTAACCTTAGAACCATGTCTTGCTAGCACTTCCCATTCTCCACTGGTCAATGGAACCTCCTCCTTAATTGCACATTTGAAGTCTCCTTGCAGGAAAAAGACACAAGACGATAAATGTGTTCCTTGACATAACAAATGCACCACGATTATGTGATTCTTGTGTTATGATTGTTTCCAATGAATTCAAAAGATTCTTACCATCTACATGCTGGTAGTCGTCTGCCCAACAGTAGCAGCCCGTTTGTAACAGGGATGTGATTTTGTACAGATGGCTGAAACCTGATTTGGACTCATTCACCCAAATGAAAGTAAACTCGTCTTCCGTTGTTTGAATAAATGGATAGAATATATCGTGAACCTGCAAGACGTACAGTCTGTTAATGAATCTGAAGAGAAGAACTTATGGTGATCATGACAATGAGTTAATATGATACAACGCATGTGTCACTTTTATTCCAACTACAGATTTTAGCATGAAAAAAGACCTACGTTAATCCAGACGTCTGTGGTCTCCTCGTAGATAATGTATGGGTGTGTGCTGCTGTGAATGGCCGCCAAATTATTCTGCCTCTGAGCTGGATCATCTGTGACAGGGATGAAAAGGGCTGGAGGCAGAAGGACCAGTTGGAGTTTTCTCTGACTGCGGTCCAACAACACTGCCCAGCCACTAGGGGGGGGTCAAAGAGCAGACACAACTCAAGACAAGATATTGCATGATGTGATAAGATTGTTCAATTAAAAATCATATGATTTATTAAAATAAGCATTTTACTTGTTAGAATAATTAAAAAATGCTAAAGAAAATAACGGAATACATCTCCATGTCCATGTTCAAAATCACGTTACATGGCTTCTCATGATTTATTTTGAGAATGACCAGATCACTGACTTTTAACACTCACTATTTGCCATCGCTGGTCCATCCTACTCTGGCAATATATTCTGTTGTCGGAAACAATGAGGTGAAGGGGACAGCCAACTCTTTATCATCCATACGTATAATCTGTAAGTACAACCATTAATGCCAATGAAAAACGGCCGTGTATAAAGAAGATGAAACATTCACAGAAATAGTAAAACTTACTCTTCCTTGGTGGTCTGTCTTGATTTCTGCCAATTTAAGTGTAGCCTGGGGATTTTTACTCCCTGTAAACACAGAAATAGGAAAATACATGTAGAATAAATATACAAGGATAAAAAACAATCTGCTCCATGCCTGTGTTTGTACAGCATAAAGCTACTAGAGAGCTGGACTGACCTGTACGGGGATATCTATATGCATCTGCTTTCCGCTCTTCCAGTGCCGGAGATGGAACATGAATAATCTCTACTTCTGTCTCATCCACCTCTTCATACAGCAAATACAACGTTTTACCTCCATCAGGGTCTGATAAGAGGAGAAACATTAAATTGAGAAATGAAAAAATTATTTAAAGCCTTTTCATTAAAAAAATGAAACAAAACACCAATGGACAGTAAAATCCAGGTTCAGAGAGTTAAAAAAGGCTAATGTCCAAACTAACTGTTAAGTCTAAATTATCTGTTCTTAATGTTCTGTATGTGAACGACCTGGGTATTAAAGCCACAGCATGCTCACCATGCACTGCTGTGGGACTCCACCAGTAGCCAGTGAAACGGTCAAACTCTTCCTGGATGACAAAAGTTGCTACACCTGCAGATCTGGGGTCCTCCTTGACACTATCCACACCTGTAAGACATTTAAATATATTAGGGGGAAAATACATTCCTATATAATTGGTATGGCTTTAAATAATGTTAGAATATTGGTCTTTTCAATATAGTTTTAGATGTAGATAAAAGGTACTCAACAGCCCATTTTAAACACGTGAACCTACTTATTATCGCAGTACATTTTTTAACTTAATCCAACAGTTCAAATGAAAGTCAGTCTTCAGACCTTTGTGACAGTAAGTGAGTCTCCTCTCCTCGCCCGTCTTGATGTGGGCTATCCACAGGTCATTGTTGTTGATGAAGGCTATGAAGTCAGGATCTCCAGGGCAGATTTTAGGATCCATACGTGTCCCTGAACACTGGGTCTTGATCTCCACTGGCTTTACAGGAGCAGACTGCTAAAACCAACACGCACAGTCTTAGTCAAAGGCAAACTGAAAAGTGACTTTTGGATGCAAAGTTATAGAGGAGACCTGTGTGGGTGTAACAGCAGCACATGATCACTTCAAGATTATCATGGCCTAAGGAATTACAGTATTTTCAGCACTATAAGGCGCACTGGACTATAAGGTGCACAGTCAACGAAAGGCATACGTTTAAAATCTATTTCATATATAAGGCGCACTGGATTATAAGCCGCATCTGATCATAAGGTGCACCTTCAATGAATAGCCTATTTTAAAACTTTTTCATATATACGGTGCACTGGATTATTAGGCGCACTGTCAGTTTTTGAGAAAATTAAAGGCTTTTAGGTGCGCCTTATAGTGCTGAAAACACTGTACCTGTTAACAATATTACTGCAATACAGAATCAGTACAGAAGTTATTACATGTGTGTTATGAACTCATTATCACCATACTCATGTTTTTATGTCCTGTTATCAATAAAGGCATATCATGACACCCTAATATGACACGTGACCTACGCAATCAGATTTCGAATAAAGATTAATAAAGTTCTTGATTTAAAAAAAAACAAAATTCAGCAGCTCCAAAAATCTCAACTGTGTGTAAATGTATACTGAGCATACAACTGCTTTCAAGATTGGTAATTATGACCTGCTGAACACATTAAGAGGATGAGGAACCAACAATTGCAGCCCTTAAACTCACACGAGCTAAACTGAATTAAATATAGAACAATATTCAGGATTGACTTTGATACTAACATTCTCTTTTTTGAGAAAGAATTTTCAGAATATGGGCAAAATCACCATGAAATAAAACTTTAAATGTAAAATTAAAGTAATATTTGTAAGTTATTAAAGAATAAAATGGAGGGAGAAAAGTTGTCATGTGATTGATCATCTTTCTTGCAGAGAAAAAGTTAAAGGCAGATAGATATTAAATCACATTACATTTTAATGTTGTATATTTAATGACACACCATCAAATGTAAATTCACAAAAAAGGAAAAGACCTGTTCCATGTCAATTATGTTAAAATCTTGATAAAGTTATCAAAAGGATGTTTGATAACTTTATATTAAGGCACCAATGGGAATAATCAATGTGCCAATTCATGCAGACACCCCATGGCTGCAATGTGGAATTGTATACTTTTACCAAAATTAAATCTGCACTGAGTATCTAAGCATTCTCAACTAAAGAAAAACAAAACAGCACTGCACTCACAATGAAGCCATTGTTTCCTCCATCCTGACAGTAAAAAAGGCTATTGCTGGCCTGGAAAAGGAACAAGCCAGTCTGGGCATGATAGTCATAAGAAGTGATTCCAAATGCACCGAGACGTTTACGTTCTCTGAGCAACTCCTCCTCTCGTGAATAGGCCCCTTGGTGTGGCGTAGCCTGAGAAAACAAACAGAAATCACATTTTCGACATTTTGTTTTGTACACTCAAAACTTGCTGCCGTACAATCCGCTAAAAACAGTGTTACAACTGTGACATAAATGACAGAACCTCAATGATCTGACCCGGTAAATGGTGTAGTCATCATGCACAGTATTATCAGTCATTCTTTATTTATTATGTTTTACAACATATTTCAGGTTGAAACCCAACTTCATCTCAAATAAAAACTAAAGGAAAGTGTTGAATTACAACCAATTTGTCAGATGTCACTGTTATGCTTTCTCTTATGTCGCTGCATAAACAGGAAGGGAGTGTGTTCACCTGGAAGTGATCCAGCATCTGTTTCCATGACAACACTAAGAGGGCTTCTTTTCGAGTCTTCTTGGGGATTTCTGAGTAAAGTAACGAGTTCTCTCTGCTTCCATATGGCATTCCTTGTAAGCATACAGAAAAGAAACAAAGTCAACAACAACATCTTCAAAGAGTTGTGTTCACTGGAATGGGAGGGCTTTAGTATCATGTGGGATCACAGCTCAGCTGCTCCGAGCATTACAACATGACTGAGGCCAAGTGACAGAAACACAAAAGAAATTCAGACAAAAATTACAAGAGATTTTGGGCACAATCATTAAGTATCCATCAACTTACCCAAGTAGTATAACCTGTGGGAGTGGGGTCCATTCTCATCTTTTTTCTGCACAAACTGAAAGTCATGGGGAGCCTTGTTGGCAATCATGCCTGAATACTTCCTGCTACAATGGATAATGTCACGGAGACCCTCCCAAGAGTGCTTCTCTACAAAGAACTGAGACGGAACATCCTCCATCTCCACCACTTCTGTGCTGTTTGAAAGGCCGTCCACAGCCATCATACTAACTGTTACACACCTGCAGTGGACATTAGAATAACCAGTAAGAGGCGCAGAACCCAAATACTTGCTCTTGTACATAGTTAAAAAGCAACTGATTAAAATTTAGATTCATTTATCTTCCCCATTTTGCAACTGTTAAAATAAATATAACATAAAATATAATATAAAATTATAACATAAAATATAAAATAAATATAACATAAACATTATACCGTACCTTTTCCAGATGCCTTCTTTATTGTCACAAAGTTTGACCTTCTTGACTCTATGCATTCACCAGTCAACACACCTCGCTCAAATTCTGCAACCTATGGACATAGTGCATAGAGATGGTTGGAAATTCCAGAATAAAGTTAACGAGATTGTTTATATATCACTTCTATTGGTTATCATTTGTTAAATCCAATCTTTTCCTTTCAGCCTCTATCGTTAGGGGTTGCCACAGCATGTCATCCTTTTCCATATTAGCCTATCTTCTGCATCCTCCTTTCTGCCCTCATGTCTTCCCTCACTACATCTATTCGAATACCTTCTCTCTGGTCATCTTATTACCTGTTAGCTCCATCCTCATCACCCTTTTACCAATATACTCACTATCTCTCTGGACGTGCCCAAACCATCGAAGTCTGCTCTCAAACTTTGTCTCCAGTGTTAAATCCAATACATCACAAACACAAATGATAAGTCTTCAACTCTGCCAAAGGTCAAGTAAAAGGTATAGGGAATATCCCACATTCTTTCCTTATCCCCTTGTGTTTAATGAGGGATTAGCAAACAGGAAAAAGAAAATCAGAGACTGTAAAGACAGCCTTCCTCACAAAACTCCTAATAGAGTAGTGGGAGGCACTACTGAACTCACCATACTACCTCTGCTTGAGTCACTAATGCCCATAAAGAATCAACTCAACATTGACTTGCATCTGACTAATATGTAGACATATGAGGTGTTTATCTGATTTTAACCTAAAATTTATTTGATTATGTGCCAACAAAAGGAGCTACTTCAATCCTAATGATTAATCAGCAACAGATACTCCCTGAAAGACTCACTTTTAGGTGGTTCCTGTATGTTGCGCGAAATTTTTAAGTGGTAACAATTAACTTGTTCAGCAATTTCTATTGTAATATGGAAATGAAGAATTTTAGCTTTTACCTGAGCGCTCGTTTAAAAGGTAGGGAAAAACCTGAGTGGAATAGAAAGCAACGGTAACGTAAGAGTTAGCTAGCCCACAATAGAGCTTTGTTCTCGGATTTATACCACTCATTCACACTAGAAAAAACACCGGCACATCAATGTGTTGATATCTTAAATGACAGCACAGTAAGATTTGTTTGGTAGTAGATGTTGAAACCCAAAGTCGCAGGAAATGACAGCTATCAGTGTCTCCATTTAAATTTCTGACCTGCATTTTTTGGCATGACAGTTCCCCTCTGTCATTTTCGATCTGGAGCTAACCAGCGTTAGCTAGCTCGGCTAGTAGTATGCTAGGTGCTAACTAGCGATTTTAGTTATGTATAAAAAAAAAAAGAGCCACGAACTGGAAAATGAGAAACACTTACCAATTTGGTCACTGCTCGTTGAAACAAATGCTAGACTTTCTTAGCTTAATGGTGATAAATTGACTGTGTAAGTGCTGGAGGTTGAATCCATGGCCCAGAGTGGTCACTCACAAAACTGTAGCTGCTTCTCCAATCGAAAAGAGGAACCTTAGTTCCTCACGAGTACACTCCGGAACGTTTTTAGGTGCGCACTACCAATACTTGCAAAAAAAAAAAAAAAAGGGATTTTCAGCTATGACGGTCAGTGCTGCGTAATTTTATCGCAAAATCGTCCAGTTAAGTTTTTTCTCATGTCTTCACCATTGACGTGCTGTAATAAATAAACATGGTTCCAGATGGTTCAATGGCTAGGAGTTTGAAAGCGTCAACAATTGAAAAATAAGTTCCCAATATGTATTACCTTGGTAATACATTGATTTTCTAGATTTAATGAAAAATTCTTGCAGCTTTGTCAGTGTTCCACAGCACAAAAAGGAAAGCATAACTCAAGTAAATCAAAAAATCAATATGAATTTAAAGCCAAAATAGCATTTGCGGCAGTAAAAACAGGATTTGAACTGGAAAACCATTGCTGAAAATCATATCCTGTATGCAATCAGTACTTCATCTTTTGACAGTAAAGACAGTAAAACAGACATGGTTTGAGGAACAACCTTTTTTTATTTATACAAAGATTACAGCCATTCTACTTCAGGGGGATGAAACGAGAAGAGTGTGTAGCTCCAATACCAGGGCGACCGTGCTTGACTGGCTTGTAGGTGATGGAGAACTCACCCAAGTAGTGGCCACACATCTCAGGCTGCAGAGAGGAGAAATAAATTAGTAATCAGATAAATTACATACAAGTCATTTTGTGTGTGCAGTGATGAAGTAGTTTTGAATCACAATTCTACGACTGCACTCTGGAAGTAATGCTATTTGGCAATGTTAACATTATATGATGCTGAAATGTTACGGCACCAAAAACTATTCTGAGGTACCCTAAACTATCATGTAATTTAGCTAAATATAAACATCTGACAATATTTGTTGTACCGAAAGATTTCAGATGATTTCACGAACCTTTTCTTTTCGGCAGATATGGTAATGTTTTATATGTGTAAATTTGTAGAACACTCAATAAAAAGCAACAAGCACTTCAGTGAAACGTAACTCTTATATTCAGCATTACATTTCCATACATTTTTGTTTTTTTAATTTCCCTGTTTGGGATAAATAAAGTATCTTATCTACATCAAGTTGATGAAATGTGAAATTCCTTTAGAGCCTTAGTGAATTTATCCATTTTGGATGTCTATGTTTAACAATTTCCACCATTTGCATCAACTCATCAGCTATCATGATGTATGTACAATGAAAAGATCACGTTACCTCTCTGATCAAATTGTCCAGATTCTCCATATTCATCCAAACAAGCCACATCACACACTTGAGTTGTTTGTTATTGCCTTTTTCATTTTTACACACACTAACACACAAGATTTCCATAGCTTTTGTCCAAGTCTCAGAAGTCCTACTACAAAGAAATTTAGAGACTATTTGATATGGGATACAACAAGACTAATGAGAAACTTGGCAAACTGCTGTATCAGTATCTTTTACCGACGTTTATCGTTGTGAGCTTGACATGTTCATGCTGGTAGCATCTTATATTAACTGGATTACAGTGCACCCTCGTTCCTCGCAGTTAATGCGCTACAGGAACCACACGCAATTAATGAATTCCACGATAGAGCGACGATTTAGCTTATTATTTACGGTAATTTAAACGTTTATGACGCTCCCCATACTGATCTTACACCACCTATCTACCGTACCTTTTCCCACTCTCTTATCAACTGTGTAAAGCACTTTTGTGTCTCACGTAAGTCCGAGACTCACGGAACGGAGCGCACTTCCGGATGCCGTCAGCCAATAGAATGCGCGTATGGTATCATGTGACTGCTACCAAAAATCCGCGATAAGGTGAAGTCGCGAGAGTTGATGCGTGAATGTGTGATGGCGCATTTATCAATTTTCACTGGAACTGCAATTAGTATTTAAAAAATGGATGCAAGTGTAATGTTCATGAGAGTCAGAAATGTAATATTCTTCAGGTCTCCCTCACCTTGATTTCAACCTGGTTGAAAGTCTTGCCGTTGTATACTCCAACCATGGACCCGACCATCTCAGGCAGGACAACCATGTCCCTCAGGTGGGTCTTCACCACCTCTGGTTTCTCCATGGGTGGAGCTTCCTTCTTCGCTTTACGCAGGCGCTTCAGAAGAGACTGCTGCTTGCGACGCAAACCGCGGTTCAGCCTCCTCCTCTGGCGGGCACAGTACAGCTGCATCAGCTGCTCACTACACGGGGACAGGTCAGTAAATTCAGTTACGCTCCTGGTCATCCTTTAAGTAGTGGCAGCACAATATGAACCAAAACTGACATTGGGCTTTCTCCTGCAAGATAATTTGTGATATAGGATATTTCCCATAGCTATGAGTGTATTTTAGTACAGATGTTTGGGATTTTTGAATCAAGCTACATTGCCTGGTTCCAAAGGCAGCTGGAAACTGATTGCAATTCACTGTGATTACAATGACAGGCGATCAACTCATTAAATTAGAGTCATTTTGGTGAATTGTCAAAGTTACTGGTCCTTCATTGAACTATAACATTCTAAATCATGGGCACTGTTAAGAAACAACTAAACACACTCTTCTGATAGCATTGCAAGGGGCAACAGACTCGTTGAGAAAGCTGGGCTATATGGTCAGCAGGATGTAGAAAAAGAACAACAACATACAGCACAGTGGAATGAGCTTCCTGAATTCTGCGTTCCACTTACTAGGACATGTCCAGAAGTTGATCCAGGTCGACACCTCTGTAGGTGAACTTCCTGAAGGTACGCTTCTTCTTGATTTCGGTGTCCGCCTATAGGGATAATGGTACATGTAGTCAGTACCATAGTCAGTAGTCTATGCTTTATCATGCAAAAATTTCTAAGTACTAAATTGTATCACAAATGAATGGCCTGTTGTTGCTGACAAACACCAACAATAACGTGTCCGGTTACAAATACAAGCTAAAGCGATAGTTAGCTTAGCCTCTGAAGGCCGTAGCACGGGTTAGTACGGGGACTATTAAGAATTATTTCTGATATTTAAAGCGAAGATTTTCTACTACATAAATGGAAAATATGTGTAGTTGTCGGATGAGGCCACGAGTTGTATATTCTAAGTTTATTAATAGCCCAGATGCGAACAGATTATATATTGACAATCAGCTATAGCTAAGGCACCTACCATCTTGCCGGAGGTTTCGGAGGAAAGAACGGGCGGAAATCTCGTTCATGCTAATATCGCGCGATTTGCGCCAACATCCGGTGGTGTTTTAGTCATACTCCATATGGTCAACAGGCGGTGCTGTTGTGCAAGAAATAGTTTTCATGCCGTCAAATTTCCTCCCAACGTGTCCGTTTTGGTTTCCTGTCAACCCAAAACGAAAGGAAAGAGCAACGACACTAGATAGAGAACAGGTAAAGAACTGATCTTGTGGATATGTTACAAGAAACATTAACAAATAAATAACAAAACACCTGAAAAGCGGACAACAATGGCGTTTTTTAAACTCTCCCAGGGGGTTGACATGGCAACACTCGTGCACAATCGGAGCAGCCGGAAGCGCGCTTCTTCTCCGGGTCCAAGGACAGGAACGAGCTGGAGCGCTGCTCGCTCTGCCCCTATAAACCAACCAGACACCCGTCTCTGTGTGACCTAAATCTAATTTACTAAGAGCGTCGTTTACAGGACTTATTCATAAAACTGTAATAATTAAAAATACAATTAATGAATCCACTTTTTCCTGTCATATTAAAATTTATGTGCCTTTGGCGCAGGCTAAATTAGAGGAATTGACTGCATATGAGATTCAAACCTTCTAATCAAACCAAAACTTGAATTAAATTACAAATCGTTTGAAAGCCGTGATCTCAGTCTTTCATGACCAACTTGGAAAACTCACTCTGAAGTTTTTATCAAGTGCCTATCAGGTAATTATTGTAGGCTATTCGAGTTTATATGAATGTTAATAATGATAGCCTTGCACGGCTTCATCTCCCTATTACATTCAATTGGCTTCAGTCAGCGTGCATAAACCCACACACTGTTTAAACCACACCCTCAAACTTGTTCTGACATATGGGATTGAATTAGGTCATTTCAACAGAATCCAATTCAAAAAGACCACGATTTGAAGTCTTGTTAGTAGGTTTTAATAAGAAAGATTTCCACAGTAGATGGTGGCTGAAATTATTCCAGCTGTATTTATCACATCGACATGCTGCAACATATGAGACTCTCAGTTTCAGTATAGGGAGCAGTCTCTCTTCATTAAAGTATACTTAAAACATTCCTCTTTGGTAACGCCAGTTGTCAGGGCTGGTTGAGGCTTGCTTTGGCTCAGCCCATAGCCATGCCACTGCAGGCTTCCTGTGCTGGGGGACATGACACAACAGGCCCCTCTGTTCATCTCTTTAACCTTTACCCATTCATGTGCCATTAATACATGTTGGTGGCGTTGCCTCTTCCCAGAGTGCTTCTACTTCCTGTGTTCTCTTGTCTCAGAGTATTGAGCTGTGGGAATCCTCCTCTTACTGCAGTCCTATTCAACATCATCTCTACCACTCACCACTGGGCCTCTGTGGCATCAGCTATTTCACCTGTTCCTGCCAGACATCCAGGTACAAGATTGTTGATATGTTCTTTATATGTTGAGCTTTGTTCCTCATCTACAATTTTTTTTATTATATTCACAAAAATAGCCATTCTGATTATCAAACATTTTTAATTAGCATAAAGTGTTCCAGAAGAAAAAGTATAATCTAATACCAAATGGAAAACCACTTTTTAAAAAAATCACATGTGCATAAATAAGAATGATGCAAATACAATGACTTGTTCACATTACACCCCAATATGTAATTATGATATACATAATATAAATCACTGACCAATAGAATCCAGTATTCTTTTATGGAATGTTCAAAATATTCAATCATCCGAAGAAATGAACTTCACTCCGGTCAGAGTGGTTACATAAACAAGGAAACACTGCCACTAAACAAACTGAAAGGTTGTGACAGAAACAAAGGAATGTATAAAGAAAAAGATATTTATTCCTTAAAATATATAAATGTTTCCTCATCAGTACTAGCTGATACCAGACAACCAAAGAAATGAAGCTCATTATCAGGAATGTGTCTTTATGCACAGACATACAAACAGGAGTGTTTAAAGTTCCCTCCCCATTTTTTTTTAAAGAAATAAGGAACCCCTGATGATTGATTCATTAAATTTAGTCCTTGCAAAAAGTCTCCAGCTCTCCCTTAATGTAACAATTATATCAACAAAAACAAATATGAGGGCTTTGGCACATTTAAAAAATCCCTGTGATAGAAAACTAGGCCAAGCCTACAAGTCTTACTTTTGTGGACACCTTAAATACAACACAGAAATACAGTTCATTATGATATGTGTAACCTTGCTTTGCACAAATAAGGGATTAGACAACCATTTCTTACAATACTAAAATGGACATGGCCCCTAAAAAGGTTCAACATCCTAGGTAGAAAAATAAACTTCCTGCCTTGAGGTTCTCTCTTGTTCAATACCTCTCTAAACCTTCCTCAGTGTCCTCCTTCTTTCTAGTAATCTGTCCCATCATCTCTGTACACTTGCTCTTCTTCCTGGTAACCTTGGTAACCCTCATCTTGGTAATCTTGGATGTAGCTGCTGGAATTGCCAGCCCCATTCTGATCATCTGCCACCACCTCAGTCTTAGGACAGTATTTTGCATCGTAGATCTGCCGGGGGAGGCCAAAGTTCTGGCCGTGCTGGTTCGCTCCCTGGTTGTAGCCCATCTGCAGAGACAGGGTGCTGTTGTCACACTTCTCTATGCCCGACTTCAGGTCACAGATGGCACGCCTTGTGCCTGGGGCGGTCATCCCAGCCTTTGGGAAAGTGACAAAAGATGGAAAAAGTAAACCAAGTGATATTTGTTCATAAAACGCTGCATTTTAACATTTCTATTAGGGTTGAGCCGGATACTCGTATGAAACGAGTATCCTGTATCCGGTATGGATAACGCATTTGACGAGTACGATATGAATAAAACCAGTTAATACTTGTGATTGGACTGAAGGAAAATCATCCTGTTTTCACGCTCTGATTGGCCAGTCACACATACTTCCCGCCCCTCCCTACAGATTGCCGCTAGAGCAGAGCTTGTCCCTGTCCCCCTCCCCGGCACACGCAGACATTTACTGATCTCTCCGTTGGTGGCTTCACCGTAGCTCATGTCTTTCTTCTTAGGTTTTCTTCAGCTTGCCTCTATTTCAGTGTTTGGTTACCTGGTGAACTTTCTTGTCGTTTTTTTTTGTTACACGTACACATGCATTTAACCACCGCCTCCACTCGTCTTTTTTTACCCATTTGTTCTAAACTCTGTTCAAATTAATAATTCTATACTTTCTATACTGCGACATGGCACACACACACAAACACACACCAATCAACATTGTTTAACTTTATGTGAAAAAAAATGGCAAGAAAATTAGGTGCCAAAAATAAATAATTTAAAAAAAAAAAAAAAAACAACAAAGTTTGATTATTAAAAAAAATTTAACTGAAAAAAGAAAAAAAAATTTAAAAATTAGTTTTGTCAAGTATGACAATTCTTGTTCATGCATACTTCGTAGTTGATAATTTCCTATTGCATGCACTTCATTAATGCACTTTGTGTTTACTCGTTCTATATATAGTTCCTTTACTATTGTGATCAAAAGCGTTGAATCTCAATTCTGAGGCTCTTCAGTAAATATTCATTCATAGACTTAAGAATATTCATGTTCTGACTCAGTTCCATAAAAAAACTTGTTCTGTAAATAGTTCTTACTTTTGTGATCAAAAACATTGATTTGAATCTCAATTTCAAGGCTGCTCAGTAAATAGTTTTAAAATAAACAATATAGCAACTTGTGATCAATCCATATAAACTTTAGACTTAAAATGTAGCGATTTAAGCCCCACCCATTTCTGATCTCACCACACCCAATTCCAGTTTAAGCCCCACCCATTCAAAGTACAGATACAGATACAGAGAGTGGTGTACTCGCTCATCCCTAATTTCTATAAAAAGTTATTTCTGTTTAGGCAGTATTCATTTCTTCCAACTCAATGTTTACAGCTTTCTACAAACATTATACATGATACATGTTTACAGATGCAATGAAGTCCTTTTTCTCCAACCTAGTACTGACTTTATAGGAAGGTGTTGCAGTACCTGGGTTGCCCCCTTGTTAGTTCCCATTTGCAGACTGATTACTGAGTTGTCCATGGGGGGCTGAATTTGGCATTTGTGGTCAATCAAGTGCCTCCTGGTACCATATGCATTCATCCCTGCCTGACTTGCACATTTGTTGGTCCCCATCTAAAAAGACAAAACCACCACAATAAACTCATGTAAAACAATTATAATATATAAACATATGATTAATTACAAATAATTTAAAAACTTAACACTTATAAATGTTCCATAATGGGGAAAAAAAAATCCATGACTCATGATTTCATACAGGCTCACTAAAATTTAATCGGTTCAGTTCTAGACCATACTAAATAAGTGCTGTGTGAAATCTGACTGATAGTGTTTGTGTGATCTTGCAGACAAACTGACTGATGCTGCTTGGTGAGGCTAATAATGAACTACAGAGGCTGTGAGAACAACAAGCAGCCGTTGTGAAATATGGGTAAAATGAAATCATGGCATTGATTGTGCAAACACTATTACACAGGCTCTGCCGCACAGATCCAGTCACGTACAACCTGTTCTGTTTATGCTTCACTCAGTGTCAAACCTGTACTGGCCTGCACTGTATTGACTAAGAGACTAAAAAAAAAGCTGCTGTCTAATTGCAGTAAAAAAATAAAAGTAATGAGACATTTGGGATTTTAGGCTGAAGCGTTTGCAGTTCTTCAGTTTTCACTGGATCGTTTATAGAATTTCAGGTCCCAAACTACTTCTGAAAATACCTGCAGTCCAATGACACACTGGCCAGCTTTCATCTTCTCCTCATCAAACATCCTCTCATGCTTGTCTGCATACTTCACCCCAATGTCCACATTTGAGTGGCAGCCCTTGGTCTTGGCCTGACAGAGAATTGAAGGTTGTCAATGTGAAAGTACTTGAATATTTTATACACTAGAATAACTGACTTTTATTCCAAGAACACGCCATTAAGTTTGACTCACCATGCTAGCAAGAGCAAGCAGCGTTGTCTGGACCTGTGTCATGTTTCCGTTCTCAAACAGGTCATTGGCTTCAAAGATATCGTGAGGTTTAAGGCCGAATTCTGTGATGGCTTTGATGAAGTTTGTCAGGTTCTCCAGCTGAAACCGAAGTTCAGAAAACATTAACCACATAGCGAATTGTCTGTTTGCATTCCAATTTAAATAATGTTCTTAAGAAGAAGATATCCTTCCTTTATAGCGGTTTGTGTTTACAACATTCAGCTGCTCTCAAATTAGGAAGTATGTTTTTTTCTGACTGTTAACACCCAACAATAAAGGCAGCCGTCTCAGAAACAAACATCTGCAGGGGATATAATCGCTTAAAATGTTTAAAACATCAGTAGCTGTAGAATCATGTGCTCGCTTCATGTGGAACTCTGTCACTCACTGGGAACCCGCTACATGGAAAATAAAAGTCAAGACCCATTACTTTGCAAATCCCTTATTGTCTAAAAGCCTTTGTAATCCCATTACTCACTTGATGCCAGTTCAGTTTTGACTTGTTAATCTTTGGAACAGAGTTTGGTTTCAGTTTGTTGATAAGGCTGTAAACAAACAAAAAACACGACAAAAGGAAAATTAAAAGACAATAGACTTAATTTTTAAAAAAGGAAGCCAGGGAAACATGAAATACTGTGTAGGTAGTCACTCAATTGCTGATGAAGCAAAGGGTAAAAAAAAAAAAAAAATGAAGTGGGAGGAGTGAATCGTTTTCCTTCCTACTGAACTCTGTCGAGAGTTGCACATGCAGTCTTGATCATACACTTGTGAGAAAAAAGTGGCGAGTAAAAACCCAATGAACTAAAGCACGATACAATTAATCCTTGGAAAAAAAAAAAAAAAAAAGTTAGTTTTGTGGTAAAAGAGGATGTGGTCAGACCTCCAACTATGCAAAGACGGATTACTTGACTACTGACCTTCATGTCTGTTACTCGATTAAAGCTAATGAACTCAAGAGAGCACAAACGTATCTACTTTATTACCATCCAGATCTCTTTGCACATTTTGATGGAATATATTAAATAATCATGCAGAGTACTGTGGCACTGCTTACTCGCATAGAATGATTCCACTCTTCAGGCTTTGCTGAAAGTCCGAATCAATGGTATGACCAGTGACTTCATGTATCCAGCAGCGGAGCTCCTCTTCTTTCTGCATGTCATACTTCATTGCGATCTGGTTGGGTTGAAAGTCACATTTGTGTTAGAAGCAGCAAACAACTAGGATGCCATCAATCAAAACAAATAATTCATTGATAGGGTTTGTCAGAACTGTTTTTTGAAGACCATAAAAAAAAAAAATCAAACACTGCTCCCAAATAATAATAACATGCAGTTTGTCTGCAACAATGACAAAAGAGGCATATAGTCAGCTATTTTTGCTGTCAAAATTTAATTATGACTGCATGTTATAATGTGTCGTAGTAATCAGGAATTTCCCTTTGACTGGAGGAGAGGGGGGCACACACACACACACACAAACACACATCCTGTTTGGTAAACTGCTAAATTCTTCCCTGAAACACAGGAAGGCCATTGTCTTGGCACAAAGATTGACTTTATCTAGAGGGTGTTGCTGCTGAGGTGTTCGATTTACAAGTTGTTGTTTTTTTAAAGTCACATTAGTGTACGAAATGGTCTTTGCTGGCTCTAAAAGAAGTCATTCACGGAGGAAAATTTGAAGAAGTATAAGATAAAAAACTGTAGAATAAAAATACAACAATCGTAGACTAAAACAAGAATCGATGTCTGCTTGTAAAAGGCGTCGACAGAACTCTTTGCTAACTAGATCAGCAAACAAACCATTCCGAGGGTGACAAAATTGAATCAACTACATTCAGCAGTCGACTGCATTCATCTCACGACTGGCTGCCCTCTAAAGGAATGTCTGTCTTCCAGTTAAATACCCTTCATTCAGTAAGCCTCGTATTAAACAAAACCTCAGCAATTATACTAGTCTATAAAAAAAATTCTATAGAGAATTCACAAGGACAAGCAGAAGGTAAGGAACTTGTTCTACGGGACTCTGATAAAAGCAGCGAGGTTGCAGAACGAGATGTGACGATCCAGTGAACAAATACAGCACGCAGTTTGAGCTCAAACATCTCACCAGTGAACATTTTCTACATGAAAATACAGTAAAGAGAAAGAGCGTACATCTTGACATGCATCACATTTCTGTTCACTATTCAAATCAGCATAACTTCAGTCGTCTGGTACACCCCCCCCCCCATATCACTGGTAGCAGAGGAAATCAGCACGTTGTCTTTACATCCAGCACATGCCGTTCACTAGAGATTGAGGGAGGAGACCTACAGGGGCCAAGCCAGACAAATTACAATCTGAGCTTCACCTCAACACACAGAAAACATTGCATCACCACAAATTACTGTCATTACTTCACTCACCCTCATGCCAATTAAATAACACCAATCATATCAAATTATTTTATTTACAGGATTTGGATAATTTAGATTGGATTAACAAAACTATTATTAAATATCAACAAAAGAAATGTGGTGAGTCTAAAGAGAGGGGCCGTGTAAACGCAACTATCTGTGGCGGATTAACGGAAACATTTAAATGAGGATTTTTTTTAAAAAACATTATTTTAATTACAACATTTTAATTACACAGCGAAAAAACATTACGTAAAGTTGCCAATAGTGCTGCCCAGGTGATTGTGTTACACATTCATCGATGTGGTCAGGATCCGGATTGAGTCTGTCCACACAGGCCAAAATAAACAAGGCGCTTCCTTGCCTTTCCTGAAGTAGAGTCAGCCTAGATAGTTTGTTTTTTTTAAAAAAAAAAAAACTATCATATTTTTCAGGGTGCAAAATTTGAATTTTACACTTTTAAACACTGACCAAACAATCGGAGAGAATTAACAAATGCGTCACGACCCCTCACTGCGATTCAACATCTCCTAAACTCAAAACGACCTGAAGAACAACAGTTACGTAGAGGTCTGGCCCCCATCGCTGACACCAATATCTGAACTACATTCTCCACTAATGAAAGACAAAGCTGACAACACCCCGAGAAGGAACTTTCGCTACAACGACACAGGTTTTAGCCGAGAGGGACAACGCCCATAGGCGCAGAAGTTTGCCTGTGGTGTCAAATATGCATGCCCCGTGAATGCATTTAAAACTTTAAATGTACTTTCTTTTTTAACATATGCATGCAAAATCAAAGCTGGATGATATAATATAACGTAAAAAGTATTACTTAGTATTATTTTAAACCCATGCGTGACACTGTGGTGACCTTTAAACCGAACACGACTAATCAAAATGGAGACCAAGTAACTACCAGAATTCGCCTTCGTAGAAAAGTAGAATGAAACAAGGAAGATCAGTCCAAAGTTACTTTAAGAGACGCATTGAAACACATGAACCCACCTTGTTTTTCACCTCTGCTGATAATCCGTAAGCAGGACCCTTGTTGGCCATTTTTCTAGCGTGTTTTTGCGATTTGCGCAAAAGATAGTAAAGTTGGGATAAAGTCTCCGCTAATTTATCTTCGACTTTCTCTTCCAATGAAAATGGAGAGCACTAAATACTTCCTCTCTCCTCTACGGCCACCAATTACAGCGCTCCCACGGTTTCTATCAAAGATGTTTCATTCTCGAGTCAAGATGATTCACTGCTGTTGGACCAAAGCGGAAACTGAAATGCAATTCAGTGAAAAAAAAAATCAAATCAAGCAATTAAAGACAACAAAAATCGTATAATCACTTCACCTAAAATTGGTCACTGTGTAACAAAAATAAAATGAACTGCTACTATTTAAATTTGATCCAGAATTTTTTGTTCTCTTCCAAATTAAAACTGATGGTTGATGGGTATTTTTTTTAGTATTAAAGATATCTTTACAACATCCACAATCTAACATTGGAAAAGTTTTTTTTAATGAAAATTGACACTTTTCCCTTTGAAAAGTGAAATTATAGAGTGATTTTAAGAAACTTTAAGTGAGAAATGCATTAAAGGAGATTAAACTGGACTATTGCAATGAAGTAGCTATAATAGTTTATGGACTATTTCTCAAAAAATAAATTGATGGGTCAATAGGCCAATAGGCTTCTTTTCACAAGCCTATTGGCTTCTACCTGTCAGCCCTTTTTTCGGATGTTGTTGTTGATGTTGTAAATGTGATGAAGGAGTGAAGTCTGTTATATTAACATGTCCGAAAAAAAGCCCGAATAAATTTAAAAAAAATGAATTTAAGTGAAAGAGGCACGCAATAACAATCAGTACACGCTAACGAAAAAAATGTGCCCTATTTACAGCAATTACGGAAGTACACAGAGTTAAATTTGTTCCATCTACTCTTTGGCTATCTGCTCAGTTAATCGATCCTAGGCTCCACCTTTCCTTTTTTTCTTCTCCAGGTCGCAATTGAAATCAAAAACTCCTTATATGGAAGGAAACTTCCCAAATTCCTGGATGGTGGGAGTGTTCCTCTGGTCCCACCCTGCATACCAGTCTTTAGTGGACCAGACAAATTGTCGCAGTTTTTTTTTGACTCACTGCCGACAAATAAATCCTTGAGGAACTTAACTGCGTGTGATGAGCTACTGAGGTGACGTAATGTCGGTAGAATGGGGTTTTACATAACTGACATAACCACATATGCCAGGGCTTATAAATTTTCTCCAGATTGGTGTTTGATTTTTAAACTGAAAATTCACAAGAATCTCCAAACACAAGGGTCAAAAATGTCACAGTACATTATTTAACCAAAAATACATAATTAGAAGGGGAAGGAATTTTGATCCTTGTCACAGCGGCCTTTTGTTTTATCACTTTTGTTCATGACATTTTCCCACAGATAGCTTAAATGAATGAGCACCAATAAGTTTCTATCTGGAAAGTTTATATTTTTGGCACTTACATTTAATAGGTGCTCCAGACCCGCAGTTTTTTTTTTTTTAGCTACACTAGATAATATTTTCTGCAGCTTCCTGACAAGAAAATTTTATTTTTCCCAGATCCCTCATGATTTAGTTATGGACAATGGGCTCTATAGTACTTGTCTCTTAGACAGGGAAAAGAAACTGCGCCTATATGCTTTAAGTTACATTGAATTTACTATATGTTTCTGTTACTCTGCTTCAATGGTGCATTTAATCACCTCTGTAAGACTGATTTGTGTATCCGAGGTAAAAAAAAAACCTTTTGTGTCTTCACAAGCAATGTTATAGTTGAAGATAAAGTTTTAAGCCGAAAATACGCCTTGAATTAGAATTTAAAAGCGTGTTTTCTTACTATACATACAAATAGACATAGGTATATGTGAACTTTTTTAAATTGCTACAGCTAAAATGATTAGTTGATTTACATGAAAATCAGGACATTTGGTTGTTCTGTCTCGTCAAACTTGGCTTTGTGATGTGTTATTTTGTGAAATTTAATATGGAGTTGGGTATTTTTAGGTTAGTATTTCAGGTTGGTTAAAAACATCTAGCTTAAAACATATAACAGACAAAGAATCAATCACATTCAGAATATAATCGGTTCACCAGTTTCTGATCAAACTAATCCTAAACTATTAATCAATTACAACATCTGCAGATGTCAGTGAATTTGCACATCGTCAGGCTGACGTAATGTTTTAGAGAGTTAGAGGCCTTCGTGAAACACTTTATTCTCAGAAACCAATGATTACATAAGTTCACAAGCAACTGTTGTGAGTGTTTGGGCACACCTGTATTCGATGGTACATGAATGCATCACCCAGGTGTGCAGATGTCTGATTCACAGTATGAGTACAGACCTGACAACTGTGTTGAGATGACATCACTTTACTGAGTCATGGTGGGTGTGTGGTGGGGTACATTTAAAACAAGCTGGGACTCAATATTCTTTATACAATGAGATTATTTCTGCCACAAATAATCATAAAATGTAATTTATTCAGTCAATAAATAATTGAATAATTTCCCTTTGGGATTACTAAAGTATTCATTCATCCATTCATAAAAATGTAACACTTGCACACACAGATCAGTTGTTGCTCTGGGTGATCTAGACTGTTTGGTTTTAAAACGGGGAGCAACATACAGTATTTGTGTAAAAGTAATCAATTATCAGTTCATATTACTCAGTTCATTTATTTCCCATTTCATTAAAATGATTCTGGACCATCCCACTCTTGCATCATGGAGACACAATGCACATCTATGCGCCCCCTTGTGGATGAATTGGGTTACTACAACATATTACAGCTCAATACCTCATGTATAGCAAAGTTTATAACAAATAATCGGTATATTTACCCATCGACCTAATCAATCAATCACATTCCATTTATGATTAATAAATTGAATTTCCTGGAGTAATGCCTTGAATATATACCATAAAGAATATCATCAACCTATAATGAATTATTCAGTAATGTTCTTAACTGTTCATCCTGTTTAGGGTCATGGAAAAGCTGGAGTAAAAGTTAAAAAAACCAATCACACTGACATTCATACCTACGGGCAATTTAGAGTCACCACTTCACCTAAACTTTCTTGGTGGTGCGAGAATCCAGAGAGAACCCATGCAGACAAAGGGAGAACATACAAACTCCACACAGAAGTCCCAGGCAACAGAACTACCAACTTCACTACCATGCTGTGCGTGATCTTGCCAGAGGAAAAAAAAAACAACTTAGAGAAGTCCAAGTAAGTGCACAACTACTTTTGATTACAGTACTTGGTGATTCTCAAAAATAGTTTGCAAGATGAGCTGAAAGATGCTCACATCTTTTCTAATGGGAATCACCCAACTAAAATTAGTATTAAAAATTTCATACATGTATATGGAAACTGTGGTGAATCTAGTATATTTGTGACACATCTGCCACTGAGGCTCACCTTAAAACACACAACTATCACCCAGGATTCAATACGTGTAACGTTTGGTCAAGTTAATTCGCAATGCTTTGAAAACATGATTAGACATATGACCAAATCCTCCATGTTTAGATTTTGGTGGGATAAAAAAAATACTACACAAAGTGTTACAAAGCTCAGAGTCATCATTAAGTTTGACGATTGAAAACATTCAACATTGACTAAAGTTAAGCACAACACCAGTGTAAAAGAGTCATTCTGTCAAGCTGAAGGTTTGGATCATTTTATTTTTCAAACAATTGAGATGTTGAACACTTAACAAATAAAGATGCCCCAGGCAAAACATATTCTCATCAACTAGTTGTAGCACTTTTCCTTTATTGCCAGCTGTTATGCAGTTCCTCAATGACTGCAGTTTCACTCTCGACACATCAGTGTGTACAAAAAGGTAACAGAAATGGTGCATATAACAGCATCGTATTGATCACAGGACTAGGAATTCTCGCACATTAGCCTGGCTTTCATAGACAGGCGTGCTTTATGCAGAAGCAAATCCAGATTCACTACTTACCAAGGCACATTGGTAGGGATGAATGACTGCAAGAATGTATGAACAGAGAGGCTGCACAGTAGCCAGTCTTAATTTGTGTCACGGATGTAAAAACTGGAAATGGTTGATGAGCAAAAAGGAAATCAAAATGAATACAAAAATGCCAGAAATTACTGATGGACAACTCTATTCCTTATATGGCTGCTATATTTAAAAGTGGAAGCAAAAATAGGGTTACCTCTAATTGCATCCAAAACTTTAACTCTGAATTGTAGCTGCAAAAACATTTGTAACTGAAACTGAAACAAATTTTACTTAAATTGTGGGAGCACCTACCTCTAATTCATATTTAAACCAAGTGAGTATTTAACTGACCAACGAGTTTTCAGTTGCATGAGAGATCACGTGCTGTATAGTCACCAAAATCCTTTAGAGATGTGAAGGAATTACAGAAAGAAATACTGCATAAAGGAATGGAAACTACTTGTAAGTCAAGTCTTTGGATTAAAACTTTAATTTTTTGTTTATTTTGTCTCAATCCAGTTACTGATCAGCAAAGTATGATTGGTCATTCTTCAAAATTTGAGGACTAAGAGGCAGCGTATGGCTGGAGTGTGTCACTGTAACTAAATTAACTTCAAATTAACACCACATTATTTTGATCAAAGATTTTGAAAACTATTGACTTTTCAATATAAAGTTGTCCCCCAGAGTTGAGATGGTACGGATGTAAGATCTGTGATGACACAAAGACTGAGAGTGGGTGATGGGTGGGGTATGGAATGTTAACAGAATGCATCGTCCAATCTCAAAGACCTTGCAAAAGCATTTGTATGCCCCTTCAACAATCAAGATCAGGATGACCATGTTGTGATGCACAGAGAGAAAAAAAAGATCTACATGTTTCTAAATGTGTAGATGAACATCCCAAGAATGAACTGTCAAAATAAATAGATGTATACATCATTTACGATTTATTCTTTATATCTCACATAAAGCTTCTTGTAACGACCAAATATGCACCAGCATTTCAAACGCTGGACATGTTCAGCTCTACCTGTGCTGGATGACCTCTTTATCAACACCTTTCTGGGCACCAACGCGGCAGTTTAGACAGGACAGCTAAACTCCATCCTTCCCACACACTTAGCCCTCGATTTTAAATCGTTATTGAAAATTTTGAAGGTAAAAAAGTAGAAAACAGCATTATGCCAGTGAGCCTGAAATAGAGACATGAATCAGAACGTCCAAATTTCACATCACACCATTTCTGATTATCTGGAATAACTGTCTCATCTTTCTTGTCTTCATTGTTAAAAGGAAAACTGCAGTTTGGGCCTCATCCTTTCTGTGCCATTTCTTTTGAAAAATATAACATAAACAGCCCTTGATATTAAAACTCAATTTCCTTTAAACTTGAATCCTTTCATACCAAACTCTTCATAGATTAGCACAGAAAAAGGAAGAGGTGCAGGGCGGAGTTTAGCAGGCCTGGCTTCTGCCAGTCTCACAGTGGACAAACAAAAATCACAAAGTATTTTGTCTCTGTGTAGAGACGAATAAAGGAGTGGAAAAGGAAAAGAACTCCCCCGAACCCCTCAGTCTAGGCAAACATATGGTAGGATGTTCAACTTGCTTTCATCCCCATGAGGGTCCAATGATATGCACTCTGTCCAATCATACCAGGTGCCCTTGGTGTCATAACAACCGTTCACTCCGGGCCAGTGCTCTGTGTGTATCCTGTCCACATCCCCGTCCCTCAGATCCCGGCTCACACCCGGTAAATCCACTACTGAGGGGTCCGCCTGCAGAACGTGTATCTTCCTTGAGTCCTTGATCTCCTGTTCTTCCCTTTTCAGATACTCTGACATGAAAAAGTGTGCACTCGGGGCCTGGACCCCTGAGGAAGTGAGCACGTTGCTCTGAAGGTTCAAGTAGGACTGGATGATTTCATTTCTGGACAGCTCCTTCCAGTTTGTTTGATGGAAAGGATTGGGGCTGGGACCTGGCGCTGGCGCAGGGGATGGAGTAGGAACTAAGGTCGGAACGAGAGTCAGGGCAGCTGTTTGCTGTACAGTGCTTTCAGTTCTCTGCCTAGATTCAGCGGTGTCAAAAGTGGGGCTTTCCTCGGTTGGGGAAGATTCTTTGTGAACCAGAGGTTTGATCTGACCTGTGACTGGGTCAAACGTTAACCTGCGTTCTTTTAATCGTACAGGCTTTGTCGTGTCCTCCATTTTCTGGCCATCTAAGTTAACAGAGTAGTCTCTTGATCTGTACTTTCTCCTTTTTTGCTCCAAGTTTGGGACCACAGCCCCATCTGTGTCATCAGACACAGACATAGCCCCCTCAGATGGTGGTCTGTGCAGTTCCAAGTTCTGTTGGGCGTGAGAGGACGAGGGAGAGACTGATGGCGATTCCAGTGTTACAGATATGTCTTGTGTTGGGCAATGAGGGGGAACTTCTGACAAACCAGCCCAGTGCATTGAAGACCTAT